>JARHVA010001751.1:975000-1075000 GCA_037957365.1 Torreya grandis | reverse complement strand
CCTCAAAGATCAATAAATTTTCACCTTAAGCTAACTTAAAGTGTTTCAAAAGCTTTATGAGTAATATGAGATCTTTGGACCACTTATTTGATCCAGAACATCTGTTCATCTTCTCAAACCATTTCTAGGCAAAAGGTCTTTATGTGGGCCAAATTTGGTCAATGAGTATCTTTAGGAGAAACAAGACTATGGTGGTATACTTGAGAATGCATCATCACTAGGCATAGTAGGCATACATGGAATATATGGTGTCTTTAGAAAATATATGTCCACTTCAATTTTTTATCCAATTTTTAAACCCAAAATTACTCTTGGTCACTTTTAATTTTCTTAGTGCCATTGCAAAAAAATCAATTTCCCCATTGTAATCACCAAGACAAAAAATGATCAACCACAGTTGAGCTCCTTATCCAGAAAATATAGATGCACCCTAATCAAAACCAAGGGAGTTAAAGTTTTGACATAGAGATTATAGCTAAGAGGCTATCTCTTTACACAAAGAATGAAAACCATCATAGACTAAATCTTTGCATGGTGATTAAGATCCTGATCAATCTGCACCCATAATTAAATTTAGATATGAACTTTAATATTTTGACATTATCAAAGATTTGGAATTACTAGCTTTAACTATCAATTATAATGTTACAATCTTTCGCTTTACATAACCCCTCTTATAAATACATATATACATACATTATATGTCATTATATGTGTGTGTGTGTGATTTTATATGTATATGTACATGTACATGTACAGTATCAGTATCTGTGTGTGTGTGTGTGTGTGTGTGTGTGTGTGTGTGTGTGTGTGTGTGTGTGTGTGTGTGTGTGTGATAATATTTTTATATATTAAATTGAGTAATATTATGTATAAATTATATATTTTATATAATATAAATTTAAGTATATTATACTAAAATATATAGTATATAATTATAATTTGATTTATAGACTACATTAACTTATATATTAAATATTTTAATATAGTATATATAAATATCATTTTAATATTATTAAAATATATTATATAATATTTTAATATTATATTACATTATATAATATATTTTTAGTAAATATTTTAAATAAATATTATATATTTTATTATAGTATATAAATATCATTTTAATATATTAAATATATCACTTTCCTTTAATTTGACTTGACTACTCCCGAGGTGCATTTACGTTTAGAAATAGGCATGAGACCCCAACGAATTTAAAATTCAAATTTACTTTGAAAAATGGGGTCCATATAATTTTAACACATTTTTAAGAGGAACAAAAACTATCAAACATGTCTGACTAGATATATTCCTATTCTTACATATTCCTTTTTTTTTTAACATATATTGTAGAGTGTTGACACATCAGAATAGAGCAAGTTGTAGAGTGTCTGAAGCATTGACCATATTTGTTACTATCATTTTTGAAAATTCTTATTTTCAAGTATTTAATATTAATAGTGTTTAATATATTTTTTACTCTATCTAAAATGTGTGATTTATTTGTGTTGACTTGTCCCTTTTATTCATTGTTTAGCACTTTATGTTATGAAATCATAAAGATTCAAATAATCTACCTGTATTATTGTAATAGTTTTAGCCCTGCTAGAGAATGCCCAGCTATGATGTCAATGAGCCTTCTACTGAAGGAGCATGCACATGACTATTGTTAAGGAAAATAGTGTTTTCAAATTATAACACTAAAATTTTATAAAATAATACAATAAATATAATTCCAAATACTTTGCCTGTATATACTTCAATCAATTTTTAATAAAAAATAGTACAACTTTTAATAATGTGTGTTAAGCGTAGGTAGGCCCTAGGTTGGCCTAGGTAGTAGTGAGCCATGCTATAAAGCCTGATACAAAAGGAAAAGAGGTCAAAGGATTCAAGTGGGTGAATAATACAAAAATGGGTAGAGTCCTTGTTTGGTTTAAATTCTATGGAAAATAGTTACATAATAATTATTTTTTACCTTTTTTATCATCTTCATTATCTGGTGAAAACTAACCAATTGCATAGATTTAGCCAATAAAGCATGCAATCCAAATGTCCTTCCTTCTAAATGAATGAGCATGAATAGTTACTCAAAATTCATCTCAATTGTGCATAAAGTAGTACACCATTAAAATCCAAAAAATATTTATCCCCATTCATGATAATAGAAAACATAAGATAATATAATAGGTAGTCTCCCATGGATTTATAATATGGAATTTATTAGAAAATTTGATTATACCCCCACCTATAATTAGGATTTGAAATTGTGGAGCTGATCAAATAAAATAATGTAATTGAGTAGCCAACTTACTATTGATGAATTTGTGGGTACTCCCAAAGTAAATAAATATAATTGACTTCTATTTCTAGAGGAAACTGATCACCTATATATTTGGAGGACTAGTAATACCTAAAAGTGCATGACAAGAAATAACAGGTTGAGAATATTTAGATTCATCTTCAGGTCCATCCAGACTATTAATGTTTGTCTGTGTCAAGGACATAATGTGAACAATAGAATAACATTTCTTATATTATAGTGTAGGTCCTAGAAAACCTTGGGGCTTCACTCAATTTTGTTGGAGAGATTATGTGGTTACCTGATGTAAGTTAAATTTATTGACATTGCATCAATTTTAATGGATGAGATTGTGGTTTAGTAATCCTAGAGATATATCCCAAATGGTGAACTTTGTTATCATGTTTGTGTCTATTTTTTGGTTTTAGTTCATTAAGTTTCAATTTATAATTTAGTTTTTCAAATGAATTAATGGAATAATAAAATAAATTATGGGAAAATAGAAATTAGTTGCAAAATTATAGGAATGAATAAAGTAATAAGAAACTTTACAAATTCATTTCTTGCATTAAAACCCTAATTTATGTCATTTTCTAATTTCCCATAATTCATTCTATTATTCTGTCAATTCATTTTCCAAACTAAATTATAAAATGAAATGTAACGAACTAAAAATGAAAAATAGACACAAATGTGATAACAGAGTTCACCCATTTGGGTTACATCTCTAGGATTGCTAAATAGTAATCTAATCTATTAAAAATGATGCAATGTCAATAAATATAACTTACATCAAAATGGAATATGATAACCTCCAATATGATGCTAAAAATTGACTGTGAAGACTCTGATCCATTTAATAAATGTCCTTCTTCATCAGGAGCATCTATATCTCATCTCTATAAATACAAGCATGTTTCTTCATTAAGAGTATATTAAAAAATCTTAATATAGGAATGATAAGGTTTAATAATGTTCTTTGTCATTTATATTCTTGTAACTCCCTCAAAACACCTACAACTATATACATCCTCCATTACCAAAGGCTTTATAAAAATAGAGGCATTAAACATGACACAGTCTCGAGACTATGTGTCTTCAAAGTAATATTCACATAGATATGTCTATCTTTTAAACTTGTGATATAATGGTTAAATACATATCTTTTTACAAAGAAAATCATGGTTCAAAATCTTCTTAACCTATTTTACCTTTCACGAGCTCAGTTTGCATTTATCCCATCTCAAATCTTCTAACAAACCTTCAACCTTATGCCTTGAGAGAAGATTGTACTATGACTGCTTAACATAGGGGACAACCATATCAAGTCTCTTGGAAATCTTCCAAGCTTTAGTGATCTGCTAGGCACTCCATTTGTTTGTACTCTAATGAAACATTGAGTCATTATCGATGATATAATTCATGGTCTTTATGGTCTCTTCAATAGGCATAGAGGCATCAGGCCTATGACTAAATAAGACATCCACATAGCCCATATCAAGCCTCTTTAGAGAATCCTTTGTCAATATGAATAGGTCTATTCTCTTTCAACCCATATGGTGAATGCCCTACCCCATTATTTCTTTGGCCCTGTTCAGGTCTTATCAACACATTTTCCCATGGCCCAAAATAGGTGTAGTGTAAAATACAGATTCAAGTCTACAGGTAAGTTGAGCTCTATTTGATATAAGCTCTATCTCAGCTTCTCCCTATTCATGCTCCAATGATGATCCTAAAATAATATAATCACCTCTTTCCATGGCTCAAAAGGCCATACCAAATTGGAATCAGAATGTCCATATCGCTTGACACTATATATTTATACATCATTCACCATAGCCTCATGGTCTTATCAAATGATCTTCTCCATTTGTGGTTGTATGCATCAACATAGTCCTCCTCATATCCAATGGGATTCTTCTTGGCTCAGCCATATTCTAATGGTGAGCTCCACCTTCTAAAATAGGTGATCTCAACTCACCATCTAGGATAGTAGGATAACCCATTTGACTCAGCTTTGACATGCTTGTTGGTGTATCATGCATCCACTTTTAGGTTCTACCCACATATAAAATACACATTCACATATTAATGTTCCCACAACAATGGCTTGTTCATTTATTTTTACAAATTGTGTGTTCCCTCATAACACGGTAATAGATTTTATTTTAAGAGATTTAAGATCCCACATTCCTTGGGTAAGGCCATATTAAAGGCTTTAAATAGTCTTCCATTCTCTATACGACTCATGGCTTTAGCCACATCTTCCCATTTTCCTTAAATTGGTTTAAATTGTTGTTAATGCAACTATGAGTTGGTTGTGGGGCTGGCATATGAGTTGGGATGATGAATTGTCAATGTTAATATTGAATCTTGAACTCAGCATAAATAATCTCAAACTTAGACTTGGTCTCAAGTTGGATCTTGAGTTAGCACTCAAACTAATAGTTGATACTCAGGCTTGATTTTTAACTCATCTTAGATCTTGAACTTGACATGCATAAGTTATTTGGAAAATAGAGGAAAGTGGTGGAAGGCCATGTGGTGACTTGAGGACCCGCCACATGGTATTTTCCAAATGCTCCTCATCATGTCACGTGTCATAACCAAAAACACCAAAATAATATGGTTTCTAAACAATAGTGTAATTGGTAATATTAATATCACATGAATAAACCATGATAGCTAGATCCCCTTCTAAAACAAGAGTTGATCCCACCAACTATGGTATCCATAATCAGACTTTTCTAAATTAAGACCGATGAAGACAAAGAATTAAAAAAAATACTCTGAATCGACACTCCCCATAAAGAGGCTTTTGGTCTCCAAAAGTCCAAATACTCCACTAAATATGCTAAATGGCTCTCTACATCACATTAACATACAAAAACTAGAATATACAAAGTAAAGGTGTTATGGAGTTAATGTATACAAATAAACTCCATTTATAAAATACCAAGTTTACATCAATAAAATAAGATGTTATCAAAACTTCCTTTCAAGAAGTCAACTCTCCAACTATAATTGTAACTTGATTATGGAGATTAAAACAAACTTTATATCCATTCTACCAAACTAACCAATTTACCCAAAATAGCCATAACAACTAGTGGATTCCCTCAACCCCTACACTGCATGAAGGCTAAAGTATTCTCCTTGTTATCAACATTACACAAGGGAAATCAAAATGTGCTGAAACTCTCAATTCCCTTTAAATGAAATAGAAAATGGTTATGGAATTCTAAGAATGAATAAAGTAATCAAAAAACTTTGTAAATTGATTTCCCATATTAAACTCTTGATTTATGTCATTTTCTAATTTCCCATAATTTATTCTATTTTTTTGTTAATTTATTTTCCAAACTAAATTATAAACTAAAACTTAATGAATTGAAACCAAAAAAATTACAATCAAACCCTATTATAGGGATAATAGGAATATGGTAATGACACAATCTACCTAAATTTGTTATGATGTAAATTACTTTGTATTTACCAATATAAGCCCAAACTCTTAAATAAAAAAATGGATATACACAATGAGCATTAATCTAAAGTGATTAATGTTTTAAAAGTTTAAAATGAGGGAGTAAGGTAGGGCAGAAAATAAATTTCCCTTGCAACAACAAAGACCAATAGATCATGTTTGATTTTTTTATCAACCCAGATAGCACCCAGTTGAAATCAGACTACTCATATCTAATTCATATTTGGACTAACATTGGAATGATCTAAGGCTATGGAATATCTCTATCTAAACCAAACCTCTAGATGTGAGGCTAGCACCTTCGAATATGTGAATTTAGGATCAATTACTAAACCTATTAGATGTTAGGATGAAAAAAGTAAGGAAGAAATTGAAATGATTCTTCAAACATAATAAGACACTATGAACTTTGAAAATATGCAAGACCTTATTACTCCAATGTCTTGACTATCAACATATTTTTTGAGTCCCTTAAGTATTTTTAGGTAAATATTTCAAGGAACTAAATATTCAACTAATATTGGCTCCTTGAGTTCTCCTCCAAATTTCATAACTTAATGCATTCCTTTTAGATTATCATCTTCTTCACATGTTCACCATTCTTTCATTATGAAAACAAACCTCTCCTATATAGACCATTGTGCATGATGTGATGTCCATTATACATATTTTGATAGGGTCAAAATATGCTTTGGGATTTTTTACAATACATAAATTACCCATGAGTTGATCTTGTATGATGATCTTGTAACAATCTCATTACCCTACTTGAAAGTCTATACCCTTGAAGTCTCCATTTAGCATGGTTCACCCACTTGATTATAGTAGTGCTCTTGAAGTTAGTTGTAGATGTACATTTGTGTTTCTTTAGCCCTATTTGAATCTCACATGTATCCTTCTTTAACTCTAAATTGAGGTTATTCATCTCAATATTTTATGCATTTGATGGTCCAATTAGCCTCCACAAGCCTAGAAAAGGTCTTAAGACTACTAGAAACCTGATTGTAACACATTTTTACTTGAAACCAAGCCTGTAGGTGTCTCAAAGACACTTGATTGATTGGTTAAAAGGATAATTTATTGGCCTTATACCATGGATGAAGGAAAAATATGGATTGAAAACCCTTTTATATCATATCAACCTTCACTTATGAATTTGGACCATAATTTCAACCTTGGGGTGATTGTATCCTTATTCAAATATAGGTGGTTGTGTATGTCTATTGTATGGACAATGAATATTCTTAGCCTTAAGGAAGCCATCACTCATAGATATGATCATTGTCCTCCCATATTTTTTAGCTTGATGAGAGATATTGAGCCTAGACCTTTAAAAGACATCTTCTAGCATATCCTTCCTTTTTGTATTTTCATGAAAAGTGTTGACTATTGGTGTATTACTATAGGTTGTCTTTTTAGCTGTAGGTGGTGGTTTCAAGGTAGGCATAACCTTTTTTAGTGACCATGATTCCCTTCACTTGTTCTTGACTCCTCTTTATGATGAATGGTGAGATGGAGATGAGTGGAAGGGGTGATGATGAGGTGGGAAGATGAAAACCATGAATGAAGGGTGAAAGGATCATGATCACATCAATAAATGGTTGTGTATGATAGTGATCATGGAGAAGAAATAATATGGAGAGAAAAGAGAATGAAAGGGCAATCTCAGAGTCACCATGAAGCATCCTATGTAAGCATGATCCTATCCCTTACCTGATATATCAATTTTAGGATCATTAGAGGAGGAAAAAATCTAAATTTTAAACTTAAGAATATTTTAAGTACCTTAATAAATTCTAAACAAACTTAAAATTTGCTAAATAGGGATTTTGAAATGCTTAAGAACACAATGATGGTATTTTACTATGAATCTTTGGAGAATCTCTTGAGAAACTTGCATGAGGGACATATAAATATGATGGACATCCCTAAAAGAAAGAAATTAATAAAATTTGAAACCCTTTCTCTCTCCTAAACTGTAAAATTCTTCCTCCTTTGCAAGTAGACTATAAATTTGCACTCATTTGCCTTCTTGAGCACTATTTGGTATTCACACATGTGGAACATAGGTGATGGCTTCTATGAAAGGGTGAGTTATGTCCTTAAGAATCATTGAAAACTTGAATTTTCTTGATATGATGCTTTGATGAGGAGAAAATATATAAAAACCAACTACCTTCTTGGATGTAGGACTACTAATGTATACCTTGACTTCAAATGGATGATTCATGAGGGAGAGATGACTAGTTTGAGAACCACTTGCTCTGGCTAAAAGCAAAAACTAACAAGATGCATTCAAAACACTAATACTATATTTTAACCATTAAATAAATGAGATAATATATTATTAACAAAGGTTTAAAAATAGGTACACATGAAAATAATGGAAACTATGAGTTAGTTACTGAAATTTACTTTCTCTTTGCATTAATTCACAAAAAAAAAATCTCTGGTTTACAATGAATGGGAGAACGCCTATATATAGGCCATTTGAATGCCTTGGTTAAAAAAGGAATTAGGTAACATGACACCTATCAACAGATAGGGTCTCTTATGTCCTAAAGTTAAATAATATTCCCTATTCAAAATATGGGAATATTTGACAATACAATTTGAGGGACCATGGGACATGTTTCTTATTCAAAAGGAACCCAATATGTGGCTATTTTATTCTTAAGGAGCTAGGTTGGGATCCCACTGGTATTATCAATGATGAAGCTCCTAATGTAGAAGAAGATGGAGTGCTAATGGTAGTTAATGAAGAAGACATTCTAGGAGGGGCTAATGAGGTGGTGGCTCCTGAGGTGGAAGTTTATTTTTGGGCCTCAACCTACCATTTCCATACTTAGGATAATTTATTGTACTCACTATCAATTAATCTCATATCAATGATAGGAACTTCCATCATCTTAGATGTTGGCCCGACCATTCCATCATCCTTGATTAGGATTGGTCCCATAGCTTCATTGATGGCATCATCCTACTCTATTCTTTGGTTGGCAGAGGATGCTAAATCCACCATCTCTTTTCCAAAGGTCACCCCTCTGGCCATGGATTGTTTTTGGAAGTTTTCCATAAAGTTTTATAGTTGAGCCCTGAAGGCATCCATGCTAATGATGGAGCCATCTTTGTTAGGCAAGTGAATAATTTTAACATAATTCATAAAGGTGATAAATTTGTCACCTTGTTGTGTAAGGGATCTCCCTAGGGACCTCTTATCTTCAATCCATTGGTTCAAGTTCTTTCTCCTACCAATTACATAGGACTAATCAATGCTCAAATCCTCTAAGGGAATTAGGTTCAGGTTCTCAAATTTATTCATTCTTATAAACAACATTAGGTTGATTATCTTGTTTTCATATCCTCCATACATAATCTCTTCCTTGAGGACTTTATTATGTATTTCATCTCCCTTTACTTTGTATTGAGATAAGGTATTCAACATGTCAAATATTTTTTCCATGGCCTATTCCACTCTTATTATGGTCTGCTCAGGTAAGGTGGCCTTGTGTTATTGATCCAAGTTAGTCATTCTTTAATACACTCCCTTAACCAATACAGTAGCCACATCCATAGTTGCTTAGAGAGTTGAGAGGGGGTCATCCTTGTATTGTTGATATTGGCCCTACCTAGCCTTCTTTGTCTTTATCATCTCAAATAAGGTTTCTTTTGATTCATATAGGGTTGTTTGGTCAGGGTGGGTGACCTTCCTCTTGGTCACCCTCTTCATTTCCCTAGACTCCTTATCAAATTTTAGTGCAACCTATGGAGGATCCATTATGACCCGATATGGATTTTCCCTAGAAGCTAGCTACATCTACTTAATCCATGATTTATTTAAAGAGCCACTTGGCAGCTTTGATGAGGGAGGTAATGATTGATATGGAATAAAGCCTTGAAAGGCATATGTCTAAGAGGTATCAATGGTTGTGAACAATGTGAACACAGAGCTAGGGGATAAAGAATCACTTGTGTTAGTTGAAGAACTAGCAGAGAATAGGGAAAATTGTGGAAGGATGATAGTAGGACTCTTCTTAGAAAATTATGGGTCAGGTATAGGCATAGGCCCAAGCATGACTAGGGGAAAATTAGCCATCAGTAAGACCATGGAAGTGGTGGGTATGGTAAAAGAGGTAGTGGTGGGCAATGGCATGGTTATAGGCCTAATTACGAGTTTGGTGAGGGGTCTATAAGGTTGGAGGTAGACATGATGCAGATTTAGGGGGTTCAAATATGCTCAAGGGATATTTTTCAAAGAAAGAGGGGGTAAATCAATATGTTCTTGACCTACAGCACTCAGTCCTTTTTCGATAGGAGGAAGGGGAGGTGATGTTGACATTGAAGTTATTAGAGTAGGAGATATTGCTATTTTTATTAAAGGTGTAGCTTGTGTTATAGTAGTACTTTACACCTGGGATGTGCTACCAGATGGGACCCCTGAGGTGAAATCATACCTAACTTTTTTTCAAGCACCAATCCCTCATTTCTATAAAGTAGGAGACAATGTCTAGAGTATTTTGTGACTGAGTTGTGGGTCAGTTGGCCCTTCTTATTCAATATTGGGATTATGAATAGGATATGTTGATGTTCCTACTTTAGTATCTTGATGCTCAGCTACCTAAAAAACCCAACACCATGTAATATTCCTTTCACCTAATTTATCCGAGTAACTTTTAGCTTTTACTTGACTTCTTTATTAGTTACATTAAGGTAGAACTAGTCTCCATCCTCAAGCTCATTATTATATGTGATACTAAGAGTTACCATGTGTCTAGTGTAATAATTGAATGTCAAGTGCATAGCGTCCCATTCCCTGTTGGTATCTTTCTCCAAATTGAAAGTGGACCTATGATTGATAGTAGCTATGATAGAGTGCCAAGTTTCAATTTTGAATTGGTTGATGTTGACCAATGCAGGGTGGATCAGTCCCCTTTTCTTGTTTTTGCATAGTCCATCTACTCCTATGTGTAGTTGGAAGGTAATATCCTACTCAACTAGTTTGTATGGTACTATGATGGGTAATCTGAATGGGGTTATCTTGATTCCCTCAACTCTAATTATGGTGTTTTTTAGGTAGTACCAGTAGGCTCCAAGTGTGCTAAGGGTTTTGATCTATGTTTATAGCCTGGGCATAATTCTTTCATGGATGGATCTATATACAATTAGGTATAATTTCTCAATAAAAGCCCACATCTCTTACCTATATTTGTAAATTCTAACCTTTATGAAGACATGGGGAACAATCCATCTCATGTTTGGGTCCCAATTGGTAAACTAGCGAAACTTGAGAGTGGCACAAATGGCATCAACCAAGTATGACATCATATAGAAATGATTTTTTTGGTTGGCCATGGTCTTCTTGATTTTGGTAGCCAAATTGTAGGAGATGATCTCCCTAAAGGGAGGTGTCATGGAGTTGTCTATAATAATAGACATCAATGGAGCCCATTTCTCATCCATGTGGCCATTTTTTTCTACTCCATGTAACCTATTCATCATGTCTATCCCCATTCTCACCCCTTTTCTAAATTGGGTAATGGAAATCTAATTTATTTTAGACTTAAAAATGAACTTCCTTAGGTTCTCTACCTAGCTTCTCAAGACTTCTTTGATATTGTGTGAATCAAGCCATTAGGTCACATTATCTTGACTATAAATAATTTTAAGCTTGGGCAAGTCATAATAAGCTTAAAATTCTAATATAGCTATATAAGTGATATCATTGCCAAAGTTAAAAGATTTGATCATGTGATCCACACACCTCGAGTGAATGAAAATTTGGCAGACTAAGTCCACATAGGGGAGCATCTCTAGATTGGATGCAAGTTTTTGTAACTTATAGACTTAAGTGCCAAGATATTAGACATTTATTCTATAACATTGGGAGCTTCCTCGTTGTCATTGTCCCGATCTACCATCCTCTCCACAAAGTAGAATAAGTCATTATAGTATTTGTCATCTGTGGCCAATGTAATTACATTGAAGCTATTTTCTCAAAAGATTGCGTTTATTCCATAAGAATATATGAGTTGGACTTGTTCTATCTTAGAATATAAATATTTTCTTTCTTCATTCATGAGTTCTAATTATTTATTGATAATCTTATGGATTTCCTAGATGTAAAATGAATGCACAGAAGTTTCTTAGAAAATGATACAAAGTACTTTAAAAAATTTGATAGATAGTAATGGTGAATCCTAAGCTTAAAAGTTTTAAACCCTAGATTTTTCTCAAAATTTTGAATTAAAAGATAAGGTCCATAAATGGTAAGTATCCTTTTTTTGCTTTGACATAAAGCCTAGGTGGCTCTTTGGTTTTGTTCTGACAGCTTTGAAAATTCACTTTTGGGAATTGGCCAATCATTGATCTTGGTTTGTCCACATGTATTCTCATCATAGGCTTGACCTTTTATTTAGGTGACTTCTATTTATAAATACCAAAATAATACTCCATTATAATTTAATTCATACCAACAACTGACACTCATGGACAACAATGTGTCCTTCATATGTCATATTTGACACGTGCCTAACATTTGGTGTTTATTCATGCATTCAAATCTTTTACTTTGGATATTAGGATATCTAGAAGGGTGGAAAAATATTTTTGTATATGGAATCTTTGGATTGGCTTGCACCTCTTTTTAATGTTTCCCAACTTGACCCATTTTTTTGGGCCAACTTCATCTTGGGACCCCTACTAGCTTACCAACTGGAAGGCTTTCATTGGATCACGTTGTCATGCAGTTGTATTATATGAAACTCGTAGTGGACCCATATTTTATGAAACTTTTCCATGTGTTACCCTTTTATTGGATTGTAAGTCTTTAATTATCACATGAGTCAAGCTCTTTCATCTTTAAACTAATGTGGCCTCAAAACTTTTGCTAGTTTTCCAAGTGGCAAGTTCTTATTGGCTCGCATTGTTGTGTGGCTTTATTATATGAAATTTTTAATAGAACCAAATGCCATGCCACTTTGCCAAGTGTCACATTTTAATCTAATCATGTAATTGTTGAGTTTTATGGATTCATTTGATCATATTATTATCATGAGATATGGGTCCACGTGTCTTCATCCCATTGCTCCCAAATTTCATGTGGCTTCAATGTCACATATAGCTACCTAAGATTAAGTAACTTACTACCAAGCTTCATCTTATCATATAATATTTGTATTATTACATGTAAATATTTCATCTTGAATCTAGGGCATGACTAAGTTCCAAGTGGCACAATGTGATAAGATCATATTATCATGAGAATTAGAAAATAATAGAAGCCTTAGAAGGCCGCAACCAGATGCCACATGGATTATTCTGATTGAGTCATGAGGTCATGAACTTTCAAAATTCTTTGTAATCTTGAATGATATGACTAGGTGACAAGTGGAAAAATCCCATTAGATAACATTGTTTCTCTATTTTTCAAAGGCATAAAGATATGTGATAAAGTTTGGAACTTACGTGACTGATTCACCAATGCATGTGACACTATTATGTGTCATTTAAAGTTAATCTAGCATTAGGATTCTTACCAAATAAAAAGGTGTCACAGTTATATCAAAATCCTTGCAAGGACCTTTGAAATCAACATGGAAGGTATTTCATGGCCCCCCTTCAAGTTATTTCCTAGGATATACCTTGAAATAAAATTCCAATCATGTGCATGTTCAAGGTATCTCCTAGGAGATACGTCGAAAGAAAATTGTAATCATGTGTGTGTGTTCAATTCATCTCTTAGGAGATACCTCAAAATAAAAATTCTAATTATGTGTATGTTCAAGGTATCTTTTAGTAAGTAGCTTGAAAAAAAATTCCAATTGTGTGCATGTTCAAGGTATCTATGAGGAGACCCTTTGAAAGTAATACAAGGCCCTTCAAGGAAATCCCCTAGGAGATACTTTGAAAGAGAATTCCAATCACGTGCATGTTTAAGGTATCTACTAAGATAACCCTTGAAGTTACTACAATACCCTTCAATATATCTCCTAGAAGATATATTGAAGGGAATTGTAGTACCTTCAAGGCTACCTTGAAGGTATCTCTTAAGAGATACTTTTTAAACATGTATAAAGGTATCTTTGAAGGTATTATAAGGCCCTCCACATTATCTCTATCTACTATGAGAACCCTTGAAGATACTACAAGAGCCTTCAAGGTGTCTCCTAGAATATATCGTGAAGGGCATTATAATACCTTCAAGGCTACCTTGAAGGTATCTCTTAAAATTGAGTTGGCATCAGGGTTTTTGCCAAATAAAAAGTTGCCACGACTATATCAAATCCCTTGCAAGGACCTTTGAAATAAAAATGGAAGGTATTCTAAGGTGCTTTGAGGTATCTCTTAGGAGATACCTTGAAATAAAATTCAAATCATGTGCATTAATAAATTTGGTCCATAAAATGTATTATACCATGATTTATTCTTTTAACTATAAAGGCTAAGCAGCAATCTAATTAGAAATTTTCTCAAACAAATATAAGAAAGGTTCAACAAACAAGGCCAAAATTTAAAAGTGATTCCCCATTTATTGAATAAAAAAAGGGGGATGTTGGGTATAATAGTATCTACTAGGAGAACCCTTGAAGATACCTTGAAGGGCATTGTAGTATTTTCAAGGATACCTTAAAGGTATATCCTAAGAGATACATTTCAAACATATATAAATTTATCCTTGAATGTATTACAAGTCCCTCCAAGGTATCTTTATCTACTAGGAGAACCCTTCAAGGTAACTCATAGAAGATACCTTGAAGGGCATTATAGTACCTTCAAGGCTAACTTGAAGGTATCTCCTAAGATAAGCCTTTTAAACATGCATAAAGGTATCCTTGAAGGTAATACAAGGCCCTCCAAGGTATCTATATCTACCTTGAAGGTATCTCCTAATATATACCTTTTAAACATGCATAAAGGTATCTTTAAAGTTATTAAAAGGCCCTCCAAGGTATCTCTATCTACTAAGAAAACCCTTGAATATAGTACAAGACCCTTCAAATTATCCCCTAGAATATACCTTAAAGGTCATTATAGTACCTTCATGGATACCTTAAAGGTATCTCCTAAGAGATACCTATAAACATGCATAAAGTTACCATTGAATGTATTACAAGGCCCTCCAAGGTATCTTGTAAGAGATATCTTGAAAGACAATTCCAATAATGTGCATTTTCAAGGTATCTATTAGGATACCCATTGAAGGTACTAATTTTAACCAAGGTATATCTTAGAAGATACCTTAAAGGACATTGTAGTACCTTCAAGGGTACCCTAATACATGTTTGAAAGTATCTCCTCAAGATACCTTATATCTTTCAAACATACATTAGGGTACACTCAAAGGTACTAAAAATCGATTCAAGGTATCTCCTCAAAGATACCTTGAAAGAAAATTCCAATCATGTGCATGTTGAAGGAATGTTAGAAGATTTTCTTGGAAATTCTCCAAAACATGATAATTAAAAGGATAGCTTACACAATAGGAAGCAAAAAAAATCATAAAGATAAATTAACATGGAATTATGACTCTTCAATTTTATACATAGCAATAAATATAAAGATAAATTAACATGGAGTTAATAATTATAGAACATAAATAACATAATATAAGATAGAACAAGCAAAAATAAAATAGAGTAAACACTGCACACTAGGCATACATAAAAGAATCTTAGGAAACCCATAACAAAGTTAGTTTGTTAATCTATATCACACATCATAACCATATTCCCATCAGAGCAATATATATACATTTTTACATGGCTCTGTCTCTTCACATTACAAATTTCCAACATACAAAAAGAAAATATTCTTGGCATTCTTATATCAATCACTTGGATAATAAGGCCGAAGACATTGAAAAGATCATATAGATGAAAAAATGATACCCTGCTCACATGTGTCCATCAATTATAGAATTGTGATTTTATGATGCCCTACTCCACATCCAACACTTTACCAAACTTAAACTATTGTTTCATCCTAAGATAAAATCTGAACTTTGATCTTAGATAAAGCTAAAAAAGATTAGCCTTTCAAAAAATTGGAAATAATCACTCCAAGTGTTGTTTACTAGTTTAACCTCTTTGTGTACTACTTATCCACCCTTTCATGTTTTCAACTAAGTAGAATACTTGCCTACTACCCCTTGTATTTTTCCATAGACTAGATTAACCAGGTGACCATCCATGTTAGGGTTTTTAAACTAACCTGGCCCCATTCTGAATGTTTATGACTATGTTACAAAGTAGAATTTTTTTCTTAAACTGAAAAACTTGAACTATGTATTTACCTACAATGGAGGTGGTGCCAAAGTTTTTCAAGGTGGTTATGTAGGTTATGGATTCCTAGATTGTGCATTTGTATCCATCTTTCTCTTCTACAAAATTTCTTGGAACTCCTATGATGGAATGAACTTAGGTTCATCTATGATATGTATAATAGTTGGTTTAACTTGTGAGAGTTCATGCTTGAGTTTTTTCCAATTATCAAGTACTTCCTACACTATGGTAAATAAAATTCATAGTGGAATATGAATGATCATCAAATTATGCACATATTCTTATTTTGTGATGATAAGGAAGTCTCTAGCATTTGATAGCTTAATTTGGATATCTAATACAATATCATCCAACCTATCTGCAGTCCTTTGGGCTTAAATAGTTGTAAATTTGTTGCACATTATCTTATTCTACCAAACCTAGAGCTTATTCATCATATTATCCTTAACATCTAAAAACTATTGAAATATGTTGTTCAGTGTTTCTCTAGTAGCCATTCAATCACTCATTATAGCTTTAGCTTTATCTACCATTGCAAACTTTGGTTTCATGGAAATCAAGGATTTTTCAAGTTGTTAGCTCTAATCAAGCATTCCTTTCACTATCTACTTAGCATGATG
Source organism: Torreya grandis (assembly GCA_037957365.1). Taxonomy (NCBI): domain Eukaryota; kingdom Viridiplantae; phylum Streptophyta; class Pinopsida; order Cupressales; family Taxaceae; genus Torreya; species Torreya grandis. Next base: position 1,058,308 of record JARHVA010001751.1, on the reverse strand, counting down.
CATAGTACTATTTAAGACCTATACATATTCCTTTATTAGTTTGTAAATGCCTTCCATTTCACTGCAGATAGCCTACCCTTGGGTGTGTAGTTTATGTGCACTCACCTAATCCTTTTTTATCTAAGTCAGTAATGTAGTGAGTTATTTATCCTCAGACATTACTTGATCAAGAAGGACTTACATAACCAAAGTAAGATAAGTGGCATCGATGAGTTGCCTAGCCTTATAAATTTGATTTTATGCTTTTGCTTTCTATTTACATAGCCAAAAAACAATATGTTACAAGTTTTTAGCCTTTTATGTAATGTATTTTTGGAATGCAATTACTCCTTTAATTTTCTTGGACAATGGTAGCTGCAAAACAACCAAAGTCATCTCCATGGATGTGGAATCAAGCATAGTGGATGTGATTTTGACTATGGTGGGAGATGGCATAAATTATGCCAACATAAGCAAGAAAGTGTTACAATGACATGATGTGGTAGGGACATCCCATAACCATTGGGTAGAGGGGTTATACTTTGATAATGAAGTCTCCTCTAGTGTACCTGATTGGGTCACATACTTATGGGATGTTGCATGTTCTGCTTCTACCTTTTCCTTAGCTTCCTTTTATTTCATAGTTTGTGCCTCTACATGTTCTACTTCTATCTTTTCCTTAGCTTGAGCCTTGGTTGCAGCCTCAACATGAATTCAAGTTGCCTCCTCAACCTTGGCCCTATCCATAATTTTGGCCTTGGAATTTTCCTTAGCCTTAGCTTTGGCATTAGCCTCCACTTTAGCTTTGGAAATAGCCTTAGCTTTTTCCTTGGTAGTTTGAATCTCTGCCTCATGCTTAGCCTCATCCTCCTTTTGGCACTATTATTTATCATCTTTCTCTCACACCTCTTATTATATTTTCTTTTATCTCTGCATAGCTTGCACCTATTCATACTTACATACTACCTCTTCATGCTCCCTTATCTTCTTTTTAGCTTCTTCTTCCTTGGGTTTCTTTCTCTCAACTTAAGCTTATTTAGCCTTATTTTTCCCAACCTTGGCTTATTCAAACTTCTTTTTTTGTTCTTCCTCAATGCATTATTTTTATTGTTCTTGTTGCATACGTTGGCCTTCCTATGCAGCTATTTATTTCATGGCATCTTTATTCTTTTTATTCTTCCCTACTTTTCTCTTTTTCATCTCTTCTTTCTTCATAACCTCCTCATGATCTAGGGTATCCTATGTATCATCCATTTATTCTATTGGATCTGACATAGTGGTATCTATAAATCCATCCAATACATATACATCATCTATTTTCATATCAGATTGTGAGTGATCCAAAGATTTAGATTTGATAACCACACCTCTATATAAGAAAATCTTTCTCAACTCTACTAGAGGCACAAGTGTATCCTTGTGTCTTCTCATGCCCTTAGACTTCATTTGATGGGTAGTAATTATTATGGATGGATCTCTAAAAGATACCATACATTCTTGTACGGTGGTTGAAGGCCTAGCCAATTGATGAGTATATTTTTGGTGAATTAGTGGCCATACCAAGCTCCCTTCCTCTAGTAGATCTATAATCTGTGTAGACAATAAACCATCTTCTAGATATTTTTAGAAAATTTCATCTACAAGTTCACATTGAGCTTCCTGACCTACAATATCCACAATAATAGAGGGAGGGTATTATATAATCTTGACCAAAAGGTCAATGATTACCTTATTCTACACTTGGTAAGTGTGTGTTGATTTCTACAAAAAGAACTACTTTTGCTCCTTATCATAGACCTCTTGGTTGATGTCCTTGATCATGCATTGAATAACTTCCTATTCATCAACCCCCAACATTGTGAGATCACACTCACAAGCTATCCTTAGCACATGTGGGTTATCCAACTAAGACTTGATTTGCCTTGATCTCTTTATGGTTGGTGGTGGTAAGGATATCTACTCAAGTCCATTCCATTTGCCTTTTTCTTGTTGTGGGAGAGTTGTAGATTGTTGTGGTGAGGCCTATGGTTATGTAGATGGATATAGTTTTTCTTGCTCTTACTTGTGTTGTTGTGCACCTAAAAGGATGATTCAAATAGGTTATGCTGACCTCACAATTAGGTCTCTCTACCTCCATACTTTGGCTTATGATTCAACCATTTTGATGAAAAAGGTAATTGGATTCACAGTTGGCATGGCTAACTCATGCACCTTGATTTGAATACCATTATAAAACATGGTTATCTATGCATTATACCCCAAATATTGTTTAACATCTTATGGAATTTGAGGATGTGATCTAATCAAAGTTAGAGCCTCAAGCCACCATATGTTAAACCACCCCAATTGCTCTTAATATTGCCTTGTCTTAATCCAAGTGATGCTTATGAGGGAAGTAGCAGGGCAAAAGTCCATAGTAATATTAACTTGGCCTTTTATTAGGTGAAGTATAACAACAAAACTAGAAATTGATATTAGAAATTTTTTGAACTACTTAAAAGTAACTTGTTGATATTAGTGGTAAGCTTAGATGTAAGAAACTCAGACCAATTAAAGTTCTCATTCAAGTGAATTATGTGATACACAATGTCAATTACTCCTTTTGTTACCTACTTATATTGCTTCATTATCTACTAAAACCTCTTTGTAATACACTCTACTAGAATGTGGATTGCAACATCCTCAATGGAGTCAATTTGGGTTCCTCTACCTACCCTAGTGGGAAACTTCTTCTAAACAAATGAATGAATTGGTAATGTGATGGACTTATATGGTAATTAGGATTGTTCATAATATGGGAGGCTTGTATCTCTCACCATGGTTTGTATATTGATCCAAATGGTGATATCTTGGGATAAATGAATAGCCCCTAGTTGTATCTAATTAACAAGGTATACATGTCCTCATCCAATTGCTTGAATGTAGGTAACTTGAGTAGCCTCTCTACATTAGAACTCTGAAGTAGATGTTTAAGTGTAAGAGATCTTTTTTATGCATCCAGTTATGTTGATGGGGTGAAGAGAGTAACTTCAGCCAATTCCATAAAGTTAAAGGGATTTAGGTCATTGAATTTGGTTTGTCGAATACCTATCCTAGTCCTCATTTTTTCCTTTTATACATCTATAAGTGGGATCAACAACTTGTTCCTATCCATGACTAAACTTGTAATATGCATTGTTTGATTGCTTTATTTTACCAAAATTTGGATCTTGATTTTTTTACATGAGAGTATATCAAGAGAATATAGTATAATACTCTTGTTCAGCAAATTCTATAATGTTTTGACATTGTTCATCCCATTTTTTTATGGCTTTCAGCATCTAATTTTTTCTTTCCAACTTCTTTAAATGCACTAGCTTCCTATGCATGAGTCTTTTTCCTCATCTTTAATATTTTGGATTTGATAGTGACATTTTTGTCTCCCAAATCTATAAATTACCCCATAACATGTGTTTGATGTGACCCTATGTCACTTCATGTAGCCACTTTGTTTAATGAATCCACCTATTGCATCCCAACTAGATCTACCTTGAACAAGATGCGATCTTTTGAAATGCCATTTCATTAAAGGTTTTACATGACCATTAGTGGTCTATATACCATACATATCTTGTTGTTACCACTTTCATGGACTTAATTTGAGATCAGTGTACTTTTTTTACTGGATTTCTCCTTAATTTCCTTCTTCAAAAAATTACAAACAATGATATTTTACATTTAGGACTAACTTATTAAATGCATTTAATAAGTTATACTATGTAGGTTTTGGAACTTGGTTTTATTTAGAACTATTTTGTTTGGATATTAATTTTGGAGTTTTTTTCATCGTGGAAAGTGTTTGGGACTTGTTTATCAGATATTTTGCTTGAAACATCTTTTTTGTAAACTTTACGATTCAAGGTTTTTGTCCAGAACTTCTTTTCAAAAACTTTGAACTTCGAGGATTTTGATTGGAACTTGTTCATTGAATAGTTTATTCAAACATTATTTTGAAGGAATTGAATTTTTTTTAATATTTTGATATCAAAAACTTTAAGTTTAGAATATTTATTTGGATATTTTGTTTGAATGTTGTTCTAAATTATATGGTCTTCAAAAAATCTCTATTCTTGGATGTTGCAATGTGAGATTAAAGGTGGTAAGGCTTAAGGATACAACTATTTATACATCTTGGTAATATGGTTCCTTATAAATCTTTTAGCATAATGGTAACCTATTATGAGACTTCTTGAATAATGTAGGGTCATTTCCATCTAGTGCGCATCTTCCCTAAAAAAGATTCGAACTTGCTATCATATAGTAACACTATATATTCTATATTAAAATATTTAGATAATAAGTTACAATCATGACATGCCTTGTGAATCAGTGTTCAAACAAGTCTTAAAATAATTGATTCACCATTAAATAATACAAAATGCATTTCCACTTCAGAAGGTGTTGTTATCACTCTGGAGTGCACCCTGCTTGAAGATGTGCAGATCACACCTTCACTCCATTTGATGCAATGGGAAATTATTAGAGTGTGGGTGAATATTTGATTAGAATAACCTATAGAGAGGGCTGGTTCCCTTAATATTTATCAATTAAATCTAATCTATTGTGATTTTTTGGGGATGAAAAGGGAGAAAGAAACTGAAATAGGAAATCCTATCTAAATGGGGTGATGCACCTGAATGATTAATAATATATAAAAGATTTATAAAACTGATTAAGACACACATATGAATCTAAAATAAAACTTTTCATTCAATCCTAAACATAAGTGTTTCAAAATAAGACCTAAAAGAAGCTTACAAAGCAAATTCTATTCCTAGCTCTTCAAATGACTTGTAGAGTGTGAGATTTTCATAGTAGTGTGGAAAGGACCTAAAAAAAGTGGATATATATATCACTTATATGATAGTACACAATTAAATTATATTAAATTGTGATCCCAAAAAATGTATGTAAAAAATCTTCTTTATTTGATAAATGGTGTCAATTATAATTTTTGCTTTGCTTCAAAAAATGGCTTCAAAAAGCTAATATATAAGTCTAAAACCTTAAATAAATCCAAATTCACATGTAAAATAGAATTATTAGTCTTTTTTGAGCTAAAATAAGACTAAAATAATTTTACAAAATTAAATAAAGGCTTTAAAATCTTCCAATTCTTCAAAATTTGCATGTTCTTCATTTTTGGCAAAGAATTGAGAAGTGGTGGGCCCATGTTGACTTGTCAACCTTCATTGCATAAAAATAATTCCATAAATTAGAATATAAATCCATATTTAAAGCTATTTAAAGTATTTATCTTGCATCAAAAGCATGTGAGATGCATGAAACTAGTCAAACTAGTCAACCGAAGAGATTTGACCCTTAAGGACTAGTTAACTCAAATTGAGCTCAACTTGCATGAATTGAAACTTGTGGATTAACTTGAGAATAATATATCCAATTTTTATTTTTATTTTATTTTTTAAAAACCATTTGGAAACTCCAAAATTAATTTATTTTATACATTTTTAATGCCATTGTTTACTTGTTTGATTGACCAATCAACCTATTAGGCCAATTAGGCCTAATAGCCTATCTTCTTGAATTTGGACTCCATTAAACATATAATAATAAGCCATGAAACCTTTAAAAAAAATCACTTTAAAAATAATTATTAATCACCAAAATATTTTATTTTGATGAGAAAACACTTGCCATTCAGTCAACAGGGTTGAATAGGCCTATTTTGCTCCATTTTCCTGCAGACTGACCATTTCGATTGAGATGGTTGGGACACTTATAAGATTATTTATGAAAAAACTAAAATTTTATGATGAATAAAAATTCTTAGGATTTGATATCCATTGATTATATTTCATTGATATGTCCTATACTTCATTTTACATGCTTTTATTATAAAAAAATGTGATTTCTACCATCATCTGTACATCTCCATGCATAAAATTGACATTTATATAATCCTCTATAAGTTTAATTAATATTTTAAAAGTTTTAAGTTGACCCAAGATGATTTTATAGCAATAAAATCAACTTTTTGCAAGACTAAGTTTTTGAGGGTTTAGGTGGGCTTTGAAGCTAAATTTTTAAAATGATCGTTCATGAAGTATAGAAATCCAAATCCAAATTATATTGATGTGTATAAAACTAATATACCCAACATCCATAATAATATTATATTACCTCTCAAAATATATAAAAAGTTATCATTTGGAGAAATATGCGTGTAGGATTTTGACAGCATTCTAAGCTATCTACACTCTTAATGATTATTTATAAATAAAAAATGTTAAAATATTCTTGATTTTTCTTGAATTATAATTAAATAATATTAATAAAAACATAATAATATATTTCATCCAAACTCCACATGTGGTGAAATATATGAGCATCTCAACAAGAGGCTAGGAAGGGTGTCTAGAACTGAAAAAAAAAAAATTCACCAAAATGAAAATAACTCTTCACATGATTCCCAATTCCTAAAAACATCATCATTAGATCTATACCATTATATCAAAATACTTTAAAATCACATTTTTCTTGAAAATTCAAAAAACCCTTTTTTGGCATTTATTCCTGTTTGTTTGCAAAAGCCTATATGAGCAAGGTTTGCTTAAAATTTAGAGTTTTGACACTATTTTAATGTCTAATTATGATGTAAAAATATCATCCCATACTTTCCAAATTTTTACCTGGACTTAGAAACGTCTGTGGCACTCTAGAATGATGCCTGCTCTAATGGTGATCTCCAACGGATATACTAAGGATTGTTACAAATAAGTGAGTATCTCCATGCATTTTATGACCATGAAACTTTTTCATAAGGTCATACAACTCATGATTACCTTGTGTACAAAATTTTAGGTCTTGAAACCACTTGTAGCTCCCAGAATGTTTAATTTTCTCTCAAAATTGATCCTTGTGCATGGATTATCTGCATATTTGAACTTGAAAATGTTCTTTTGAAATGATAATGACCAATTTACAATCTATTTTTTATATTTTTGACAAAAATTAGTTCTTTTTTTCCATAATTCCTAGCTTTAAAGGGCTATTGAATGGTTTCTTGAAAGTTTTGAATGATAGGAGTAGTAATTTGGCCTTGATAGGTCAAATTACTAATAGGTGCTTTGTTTATTAATTTTTAATATCTCTACACATTCACTCATATATCTATAACTCAAATATTTTTCACATGCCAAGTTTATATCAAATCCCTAGAAATGACCTTTGCAATCAACTTTGAGGGTATTACAAGGCCCTTCAAGGTATCCCCTAGAAGATACCTTGAAAGAAAATTCCAATCATGTGCATGTTCAAGGTATCTACTAAGAGAACCCTTTAAGGTAATACAATACCCTTCAAGTTATCTCTTAGAATATACCTTTAAGGGCATTATATTACCTTCAGGGGTACCTTGAAAGTATCTCCTAGGAGATATATTTTAAACATGCATAAGGTTACCCTTGAAGGTATTACAAATCCCTTCAAGGTATCTCTTAGGAGATACTTTGAAATAAAATTAAAATCATGTAAATGTTCAAGGTAGATACTAGGAGACCCCTTGAAGGTACTGCAAGCCCCTTCAAGGTATCTCCTTGGAGATACCTTGAAAGAAAATTCCAATCATAGGTATGTTCAATGTATCTCCTAATAGAACCCTTGAAGTGCATTGTAGTACCTTCAAGGGTAATTTGAAGGTATCTCCTAGTTGATACCTTTCAAACATTTAGACGGTTACCCTTTAAAGGTATTAAAATGCAAATCAAGGTATCTCCTAAATTCTAAATTATCTTAACAAGATATTATTTCATAAATAGGCACTGAGATCTATCAACTAGAACTGCTATGACACATTTTTCATTAACATAACTTTAGTAACTCACAATAGAACTTTTAAAACTACTATTTCATATTTCAAACATCTAAGATACTATATCAATGACAAGAAATGGAAGAGACCATAATACAACATAAACTTGTAGAACAACCCGAAGGATTTTTTTTAATTTATATTTGATGTCAAAATTTATCCTTTATGATTAGAGAGGGTGATACACTTTTTATAGGCTTGGGATGGGGCCAGCCTCATCTCTAAATAAAAATTTAAGTAACACTCAACATCTCATTAAATACAAAAAAAAATTATAATAGGAAAGACCCCTAAAAAAGGCTTACAGTTATCAAAGGGGTTGCCTATGAGGTGGTAGTTATAAATGATGGCACTTATATACTGATGACTATTGTAGCTATTATAGTTAAAAATGAAATTGTTGCCACTTTAGTTAAATTCATTTTCATAGTGTGGCATGTCATTAATGGGACCATTGTAACTATAATATGAACCATAGTTAGAGCAATGGTTGCAACTATAATTGCTAATGGGGTGATCATGGATGTCATGGCCTGCTTGCTCACCTAAATTTAGAGGTAGAGAGTATGGCTAGCTTGGAAGTCAATTTCAATTACCTCAAAGTCCAATAGGGGTCTTTTGAAAAGTTGAGGAATCTTATCCATCAACTTTATGTGTATCTTTAGTGATTCCCAAAGCTCTACATAAAGGTTTTCTGTACTAAGAACCCTTCTTCTAGCAAAACTCACTAGTTGTTGCACTGCATTGACTATTCTATAGATATTACCCTCAACCTTTGCTCTAAAACTATTGGTAACTATTCAAATAAGGTATTTAAAAATGGATCCATGTACCAAATCTCTATGTGGAGTGATGACATTATTGATCTTTATTTCACCCAATATAGCCATAGCTTGCATCTCCTGACTATTCAACTGTAGGACCAAAGACTTCATTTCTTGGTTTCATTCAAGTAAGGTGTCTCTCCTAGTAGTTGTGTAGTTATGTGTCCAAGTAGCATCATGGGATAATATCAGGTTCAAATGGGCATAAACTTTTTTCCTAGCTACTCTACTAAAAAAATGTAGTTTAGCCTCCATTTTATTCATCTTCTCTGCCTCTAGACATACATCTCCCCATTGGGGCTATGACCCCCCTTTTTACAACTCTAATTAATTAGATGATACTATATAGCTTATTGACCATAGCTTATATGTTTTCAATGATGTCCATTAGGGTTTTTATGGTGGTTCTTCCTTGTAATTCTTTGATAGATTGATCATATATTTTGAACATTTCCTTGATCACCCCCATACAGAATCCATAAAGGTATAGGGGTCCTACTAGGGTAGAGATCTCACATTAGAGGGATGTACTTCCCCCCTTTTGGACAAAGATAATATATCTTCCCTTTTTTTCAATTCCACCTCCTACCCTTATAAAATGAGGTTCTTCCTTTTGACCCTCCTCATATTCTTCATCTCCTTGTCAAAATGGAACTTAACCATTAGTTTCTCAATGACTACCATGTTTCCCTTACCCTCTTCTACCTGTTATAACTTGTGTAGTCATTTTGGTAAGTTCAAGGTTATTGACTGCTCAGTGGCCTTTGTAGGCTTTTATGGAGTGGAGGATTGAGTCTTTCCTAGAAGGATCATGTGCTTAGGGGAAGAAGGTCCTATTTGTGGGAAAGGTAGGATTTCCCATCTCCAACTAGTCACCTTTTTAGGGGGCATTGTATCCAAAACTAGCTTGCCCTTTTCTAGATCCTTTTAGGTGATCACCATGGCATTATAGGTGTGAGTATGTTGGGTTAGTATCATTCCCATTTAGGTGGATGGTTGAGATGGGGAAATAGGTGAAGCAAAAATAGAGGCTAAGACTAGGCTCTCAAATGGGACTTATTTCTGTAGTTGGGGAGTGTTAGTTGTGATAAAGTAGAACTATGTGGAGGGAGTAGTACAGAAATTCTATAAGTACTCAATGTATGAGGAAAATGTGAGCCCAGTGGTAGTGGTATTAGGAAAATTATGGAGTGGACTAACATGAATCTCTTTTAAATAATTTAAATAATGAGAGGGAGTGACAATACTAGTTACCACTGCAGTAGAAATTATACAAGCTGAAGACAAAGAATAGTGGGCTAAGGTGCTTACATGTTACATAGAAGAAACTAGGGAACTATTATGGTAGTTATCATTATTTTCTTCTAGGATGAAGGACCTAGAGACACTCTCACTAATTATCCACTTGTGGAAGCCAGGGGTTTTAAATATACTTCATCCTTGGTATCTCTCTCTTCTAAAAGTATCTCGATGGAAACTGAACTAGTCCCCAAAATATTTGTACCCCTTGAATGGGCCTCTTTTTCTTCAATCTATTCATCCTCAAGATCAATTTTATTAGTCTCACTAATAGATACTGAGAATGATATCTCAAATTCACCTTCCCATTCTCCTTCATCTGAGGTCAATTTCTTTAGTTCTTCATGACTATCCAATACCTCTATGAGTTAAATTATTCTATAACCCTTCCCTCCCTTCAAGCATCCCCTTGATCCCTCATTAGGGGCATCTTAGATATGTTCTTACCATGGTGAGGTTGGAGGATTCCTAGGTTTCCTTTTGTATAAAATAGGCTCCATAGTGGGGGTGGAAGTTTGTGTGGAGGGAAGGGGAGTAGCAAATGATGAAACAAGTGTGATGTTGGGTGGAGTTGAGGGGAGAGTGGATGGATGTAAACTAGTAGATGAGATGAGGAAGGACGGAAGAGGAACTTCCTACACTATGATGAGTAGAGGAAAGGGAAACATAGAGAAGTCTCCACTAGTCTACATAATGGTGGCTGCTACATGAATTGGAGGTGAAGGTGGAAGAGGAGAATTGACTAAGGAGAGAAAGGAAAGAAGATGAACTTCCATAACTATGGTGAGTGGGGGAAAAATAATATAATGAAAACTCCACCACTACCCATGGCATTTGTGGTGCCTTATACTTCAGAGGGTGGATAAAGCATTGTTCCCACTACAGTAGTTGATACGATGGAAATGGAGGGTGGTGAGGTTGAGGAGATACCTGAAGGGGTGTTTTCTCTTGTGTTCCCATTTGTGAAAGGGACCCCTTGGGAGGCTCTGAAACCCAATGCTCCTTTTTAATATTCTTGGCCTACTCTTTGGTGGTTTTAGTATTATATTATATGTGCCTAGCCACCACCATTAATATGGTGATATTATTCATCTTGGCATGGACCTCTACATCATTTAAGGCATTCATAAACAACTCATCATTCTAAGTGTGGACATGCCCATAGTCAATATTTACTCTTCCTCTGAGTCTCTTTATGTGTTTCCTCACATTCTCCCTAGGATCCCATTCTCTATAGGGTTTCCACTTGAAATCATAATGGGTTTAGGTTTTCCCATTGGCTGGAAGTATTTCCATTTGGTGTATTAAATACTACCAATATTAAGGGGAGTTAGACTCATATCTCCCTACCTCTTATTTCTCAACTTAACATCCATTGAGTTAGCTAATTGGATAGAAATTTCTTTTTCTACAACTTTGTCTAGGACTAATCTAGGTAGATACATAGGTTAGCCTCTAGTGCCCTCTATCCTGATTATGGTGTAGTCCAAATAGAGCCAATAATCCCCCATCTTGTCTATGCTCTTCCTAATTTTATCTAAGAGCCTTGGCATATCTTTGCCATAGATGCCTGGTATACCATTAGGTAGAAGGTCTCAATAATCTTGGTTATGTTCCTCTTAAACCTATGAATGTGGAGGATGTTTTACCTTTCACATATCATTCTCATATGGTACTCTTTGGAAGGCTCCCAAGGCTCATCAAAAGATGCATGGATGGTTTTGGTTATAGCATCCACCATGTAGGACATCATATATAAGTTGTGATCTAGGGAGTTGTTCAAATTGGTTATTATGTTGATGATGTTAGAACTAATGATTTCCCCTATGTAAATTATCCTTTTAGAGGTGAGAATAAATTCAAGCAAGGGAATACACACCTCATTCACATAATTCATTATGGGGAAACTATAGATTTTATTTAATAGGGCCATGATAATTCTAACTCCATGTCAAAAAGTGGCTATTGGGATAGTAGAAATAATGCCTCTAATTGAAAAAGTACTAGGGTCATGGTCCCATTATTGTAGCTTGGTGGCTACATTATTGAAATGTATCTAGGTATTCACTAGATTTTATTTGTATGCCATCTCAGGGATAGGTAGCCTATAGTACCTTTTGAATGCTCTGCCACTAAGGTGGGCCACTAGTGTGCTATTTTGGTGAAAGTGAAAGATTTTTCCATAAATTTTACCATTTGTAAACAAATCAAATAATAAGTTGATATAGGTTATTACCTCAATTTTAGCTATGGCATTATGCAAACCCACTATCTTGATCATTAATAAATCATCCTGGTACCTCCATGATATTGTAGATATTTGGTCCTCAAAATTGCAAGGTTTGGCCTTATTGACTTCTTCCCAAATAGGAGATAAATTTTTGAAATCATGTTTAAGGTAAGCTTCATCAAACACTATTTTAGTATATTCTATTTTTCCTATAATTAAATACACAAATGAAGGAAGTGAGTTTTGAGATGAGGAGGCCATGATTATATGGTTATGAAACTTTTGTTTCATGAGGGTTCTAAATTGAGCTTACAATTTGTTATTTTGATGGTAAGATGAGTGTAATTGGATCTATAAATTGCATATATTATCTTTGAATTCACTGGATTCACCTGTAAGGTTGTTTAATTCATGTGAATTAATGGTTTCAATGGCTTTGGTGGCTTGATTTTATTTTTTATATTTGAATTTAACCCAACTCAGAAGATGGTGACACTTTGATCACATAAAACTCATGGGATGGTAACACTTTAATCATGTCAGACTAATAGGATGGGCACACTTTGATCACATCAAACTCGTAGGATGGTGTCACTTTACAGGATCATGTTGAATCACATGCTTGAGATATTTCATACAATGCATTTCTTGAGTCAATATATAAATGATCAATATGAGGACATTTATCATGATCTCACTTGCCCACTTGCCCAAGGATTTTGTACATTAATTTCAATCTATTAGTCTTTGGGTAAAAAGGATGGAGACACTTGGAATAATCATGAAGAGTTGCTCTCTTGGTGAACTTGAAATATTTTTTGAGGATTGAAATGTCATGAGTTTATGGGTTCATGCTACATGTCCTTGACTATTTAAAAATAAAGTATTAAGCTTAATGTCATGGGTACCTTTGAAGGTATTACAAGGCCCTTCATGATATCACCCAGTGTTATCTTTAAACCTTCAAGGGTACCCATATGCATGTTTGAAAGGTATCTCCTAAGAGAAACCTTCAAAATTTTAGGTACACAATAGAGTTTCAAATCACATACAAGATCCAAAAATATAAGAAGCTAATCATTTTCCATAATTTTACTCAAAACCTCCATTGCTCAATATCATTTTGTATGCTAATTAAATAATTGGTTGAATATTGACTTAATTATCTATTTTCTCTATGCATTTATTCCTCTCTTATGCATGTTTGAAATGTATCTCCTAGGAGATACCTTCAAAGTAGGATGAAACAAGAATTGAAGTATGCATTATACGATATTAAAAGCTATTATTTTTTTAGATTGACATAAAGTATGTCATTAAAAAATGTTATACGTTATATTTTCAACATTTTTAAGTTTTAACATATCTCCATGCTTATGTTATCGTATAAATATAGCTTTATCTCCTACATACAAGTTTAAATTGGATCAATTTTATAAATAACTTGATTAAAAAATCTTATCATGTCTTTTGCAAATGTCCAAGCTGAAAAATCATACATCAATGGCTTTCCAATGTGGAGACTATGTTTCTCTCATAAATAATGATAAGGTCATTGGTGAATGAAGACTACACAAAGTGGCAGGTCCAGATGTTGAATCTCTAGAACCCATAAATCTCACTTCCATATGCCACAATGAGGAAATACCTATTGAATTTATAACTATTAATGTGACTAAAGATTTTGATTTGACTCTACTTCTTCCATTTTCTATAGCTTTTGTGGATAATTTTGGGGATGTAGTTGATATTTTTGCTATATGGAGCACAATAATGATGCAACATGTCACAAACAAGTTTTGTATAGATAATGACATGGAAAAAAGACAATTATTTGAGTTTAGTTATTCATATACAATAATTGCAATAAGAAAACCCTTGCTTGGATTTATTTGTTGTATATATCAAAGATCCTACCACATTTCAAATCCTAAGAAAAAAATTTCTTGGGAAAAGGGTACATTTGTTGCATAAATGTATAACTTTTAAAAATGATGAAATTTTTTCTTTTGGTTATGTTGAATTTGCACATCTAGGGGAGATTTTTGGTTGCATTCATGTTCCAATGTTACAAAATGAATTGAGAATTTACATAAGGTAAGTTATACAACATTTTAAGACTTTTAGTATATAGGTAACTAAAACATCTATCGTTACATGGCCTTCCAAAAAAATAGTGGGCACTGAGACTTGCAGAGCAATCAATTTACCATACATGACACCAAAGGAGAAAGAAATTGGAAATGTTTAGGATGGAGTGGATAATGAATTCACTCCTTACCTAACATTCCTAGTGCAAAGGCATCTAAAAAATTAACTTGTGCCTACAAATACTCAAGCCAAAAATGAAATCATCCAAACACTTCACTCAATCATGTAGAGTTTAATGAAAGCATAGATAGTGAGATTTCAACAATGTATGTAGATAAATGTTGTACCAAAAAATGTTTTCAGTCAGGATTATCATTTGAGATGATAAAATTTGTAAGGATAAATTTATTTGGTTCCACCATAATAGATAAGAGGTAACATGTCTTGGATGCCCTTTCTGCCAGATTATTTAAGAAAAATAAAAACAAAACTACCATTGATTTTTAGGGTATAGAGATCTATTTGGAAGCTTGGCTTAAAATATATGGATTGAAGATAAGTAGATATTTTTACATTCAAAATTGTCATAAAAATGGGGAATGAAATGCATTTCATTCAGGGAGATTTTGACAAAATCCACAAAAGAAGATAATGGCAGCTAAAGATTTGTTGGACCAATTGGTGGATGATTTTTTAGATGTTTCTCTATAACTAACATGCCAGGTAGATATATACATCTCACAATAAAATGTTTGACATCTTCCAACATCTTTCACTCAAGAATTTATGAGTAGAAAATATGGAATATTAGCCAATATCCTAGCCAAAATTCAATAACATGTGGAGAACTAATTTTCATGATGTCACCATTACCACATCTGATGACTTCGCTAGGTGAAAAACATGCATCTTAGTGACTCAAAAAAATTATCTAGGTCCCTCTCTAAATATCAGGAAGATCATATCGATCAATAATTCATGATTCACTCAAATTAGATGCTTTTTACAAGATAAATGTATTACATACTAAAATGAGTGTCAGAACAATACCCTAAAGAATGCCTTAGTTTCATTCATGACAAGGTGGAACATCAAAAAAAAATTGTGCTGATGAAAATGACAAAAAGCAAAGTAGTTACTGATAAAATATTAGAGATGTCGATGGTAGGGATTATAACACATGGTCATGGTGTAGGTGGATATGGGCATTTTTTTATCATACGTTCTTGGAGGGTATAACTTTACTATCACCTCATTAAAAAAGTGCTTTAAGGATATGGAAACAATAATAATAGATACTTATGTATATTTACTATATAAACCTAGATATTTAAAATATCTACTATATGATGCACTTTTGTCTAACAATTGCTACCTTGAATGAAAGAAATACAAAAAAGAAGCACAATCAATTGGTGCCTTCAAAAAAAATCCTTTGAGGCTAGACCTTAAACTAGATGACTATTGTGGGGACAATAAGAACAAGTAATTCCATCCATAATTATATTTAAAAAATGTTGAACCTTATATGGAACTAATACTAAATTTAAAAATTCATAAAATCATGTTTTTTATTACAGGTATGTGTTGTAATATTTAACTCTCCTTGTTTATAAAGGTGTTTTCCTTAATGTCGAGGTTGGATTTATCCCTATAAGACATACCTATGAGGACATCAATAGCACATTTGGAAACCTGTCTGAATGTATAAAAAGGAAAGATGTATGGAGTGTGGTAGAGATGATGGATAGTTATAGGATGTGTGATAATACAAGAAACTTTATGCCATATTTGATTGAAGAGGTAATGGATTTCAAATACTATGTTAATAGTTACTAGCTAAAAGGAATAAATTAAATAGTAGGCTTGACAAAGGTTCAATACTTTATTTTACGCATGGAGCAAGGTCAACCCATTATGCATTATAAAAACTCTATAAGAAAAGAAAATGGTGATCCAAATGTTTTAGAAGATAATCCAACAAAAATATATTTTAAAGACTTGAAAAATAAATAAATGTCTCAATATTCCATTGTTTCAAAAGTCTCAAATAGAAATAGAAAAAAGAGTGAAAAATTAATTAAATATAACTTGATTAGGTATGTATAACAATTCAATTAATTTGGTTTGACTTGAAATAGTAAGTGGAAGGATCTATCATATTACTTCCAAAACATCCATGACATAATGAAAGAAGACATGCTCCCTTATGAAGTTGAATGTATAGGAGATTTTTGGCCTAGAAATCACCATGACATATCCCTGCGTAGAGATCTACACAAAATAGTTCATGATAGGACCCTTTATTTTGGAGTGGCATCTACATATACATATGTTTATCTAAGAAGCAAAAGAACAAGAATTAAATTTGATCCATATCAAGATGTGCAAATCAAAGATATATTTGTTGTCAGACCTAATGATTCTACAAGAGTAGACTACACAGTATGTGATGCTAGAACTAAAATCAATATTGAGAGACTACAAAAAATGGATATATAGAATGAGGGTCAATATATCTTGGTTCATTTGAGTTCATGCAGGGAAAAAAGATATAGAAGTAAAAATTTATTCAGGCTACTTGGACAAGAAATAGAAGCCAAACCCAACTAAAACATCTTTACCATCCATACTCATAGATAGTATCATCTACACTTGGAAAACAAATAAAATTTAGAGAGGCCATACATTTTTTCTCATTTATTTTTTAAAAGGCATTATAATAGACTATTTGAATGCATCATCCCACTAGGCACTATCAAAAATAGTGATAAAAGGATTGGGAAATTTAAAATGGAATCTCCTTAATTTTAGAATAAGAAATATGAATGTTTTTTTCAAAATTTAGTCCATTTTTTAAAAATGTATAATGTTTTATTGTTTTATTTATTTATATTTATTTCTAGTAGCACTTCGCATTTTGGGTCTTGGAAAATACACTTTGGCATTTGAGTTTTATATTTTATAGTATGACAATTCATTATTTCAGTAATTGTGCATCTTTTTAATGGAATTTGATTATTGGAACATCTACTTAACATTTTTTTTATTCAAAATGGTCTTTGGCTTTTTCATATTCCAAATAGCCAGATCGTATTTTGTGAGTCATGAAAACCTCTTCAACTTTTTGGTTTTTCAAATTAAAATTCACATTTTGTATCCTTAAAAATGGTCTTTGGAAAATGGTCTTCGTAATTTGCACATTAGGATTTAATACTTCAATTTTTATGCATTGTAAAATACACTTTAGCATTCTCATGTTTAATAAAAGTTATTTAGGATTTATGCCTCAGAATGTCCCACTTATGCATCAAGATTTATTCTTTGATATTTATGTATCAACAAATGGTATTTGGCTTTTTAGTTTTTCAAATTACACTATGTATAAGCACTCGAGATTATGCCACATGGCACAATCTTAGTGACTCAGCTATATGGAAGGATGACCAGTCCAAAAAAAGTCCCAAATAATGTGATCACCTAAAATTACAACACGCATCACAATCTCAGTAACTTGACTATGTGGGAGATTATATTAATAATAAAACACGCATGATTGACACATGTCATGTACACAAATATGAAATAAAATTTTATGGTTATGAAGACATCACCTGATTTAGATTAAAAATATAGTTTATGATCTAATCAACTATTGACATGTGGCATCCCAATCATTCGAGGTGATTTAAGTCACATATCACCCAAGCACCCGATTGATGTATGAATTATTTTCCCTTAAGAAATAAGCCACCAGGTCTTATTATCTATAAATACATGGTCTATGAACCAGTTTGAATAGCCACATAAATTCTGATTGTTTTGCATATTTAGATAGATGAGATTTATTTGTAATAATTTTGACTAATTTTTAATTATTTTAGATTATTTTAAATAATTTAGACTTATTGCAAATATATCATATAGATGTGATTTATTTGTAATAAATCCAATTAATTCTTGATGAAGTCCAATTTATTTATGATAGTTTTCAACTATTAATTTTTTTTATCATTTTAAATAATTTGTACTTATTACAAATACATTAGATAGATGTGATTTATTTGTAATAAATCCAACTTAATCTCGATATAGTCTAATTTAATCTTGATACAGTATAATTTATTTTTGATAGTTTTCAAAAGTTTAGACTGTTGATAAGTCCATATTATCTAAAATAGTCCTTACAACATAAACTACATCCTTAGATCACTTTGTGGATCAGTCTTCTCATCACGCTATGGGTCCTCCAAAAAGTACACCATAATAGCCTTGTCTAAGATAACCCAAAGATGCTCCATTTGAGGATGTGTTTATATCATTGCATTTTATATGCTTTATTTTGAGTTCCAACATGATTCAAACAATAATAATTGAGTAATAGTTGAGCAACATTTATTTTAATATTACACATGACAATATACACTAATGGTATGGAAAAACCATGATGGAAAAACTAATAGATTCACAAGTGCAAGACTTAGTGCATCATGATATGGAAGATCATAATAACACCATATGTAATGTGCATCTAGACACAAGAAGCAATAATAAAGACAAAATAAAAAGAGATATTTTATAGTAAAATAGACAAGTTAACAATCAATTATATAGGAAAGCAAATAAACACATAATATGTAAAATAAATTGAATATTAAACAAGTAAATGACTATACAAACAAATCAACAAATGACTTTTTTGGATGTCTTTAACTAGAATAGAACCCTTTGGTATTTGATATGTTTGGCAATGTTGAACCATTCGATGAGTAATCTATGTAAGGGATGACTAGGGTACATAGTTAACGATAAGGGATTTTATTTATTTATTTATTTTTATTTTTGGATATTTTGTAATGTTTTGGATTTTTTAGGATTTCTAGTTGTATATACAAGGGCTACTGGCAAAGGGAAAACCTATTTCAGTACCAAGAAAGTGAGTGGTAGTGGATAGAAGGGATACATTATGGACGGAGTATGGATGAATAGGAAATGTGTGGGAATTAATATGATAATTATAAATAATGCGTGATGTAAGAAACAAGTATCCAATCATCAAAATAACATTTCAAGGATACACCAAGATGTTTCTAAGAATATGTCTTAAGACGTTTCCACTTCCTTATCAAATTCAAAATTGGGAAGAAGGATGGATCTATGAAGGGAAAAATTGGATTAATAAGGATGGGCTTTGATGGGTTTGGGAGTAAATTGGTAATATGGGTTTATAAGGGTTTGGGATTAAATGGATAAGGATGGATTTCGATAGGTTTGGGATTAAATGGATAAGTATGGGTCTCAATAGGTTTGGTATTAAATGGATAAGGATAGGTTTGGAAAGGTTTGAGATTAAACAAATAAGGATCAGTTTTGATAGGTGTACTATGGGTAACTATGGTTTAGAATAGGTGTAGGATGAGTAAGGATGGTTTAGGATATGTGTAGAATAGGTAAGGATGGTTTAGGATAGGTGTAGAAAGCATAGAATTGAAATGAAATGAGTTTACCCCCAAGTGTAGGGTAATTATAGACAACTGATTATTTTATGCATGACGTTGAAAGCTAGTTTTCTTTATGAAACTTTCCCAAAACACCATAAGAATTATTTTCACTTTTAGATGGATTATTTCTCTTCTTTTTTTATTTTTTATCTTTTTTAGCATCTCAATTATGGAAGTTTCTAAGGTGCATGGTGTTGACACCCATTGATCTTTTAAGTATGCACTCTAGATATGTCTTCAATAATTTTATTGATGTCTAAGTTGGATTCTTCAAAATTTATGCCATTATACCATCATAGCCCCTATGAATATAAGGTGCCACCAAACAAGGTGAAGTGGAAGATGTGTTGAGTGCATGAAGGATTTGAAGGGATGCAATTATAGTGGTCATAAGTATATGTGTCATGATGTGAATGGTGATTGGGACCAAAAATATCACATAAATCAAGTTTGGGAGTAGCTACATGTGAGATGATTTGGTTGTTCAATGTTGCTTTAATGGTGTCTTTAATATATGATGGGGATCCACCATGCAATTATAATAATGCATGGGTAGATTAATTTTCTCATCTATTGGTGCCTTAAAAAGGTTTTCACCAAGGTATTATTATTGATTATTTTGATTGGGACTCAAATTTAGATTGTCCAATAATGCCTCAAAGAGGTTTTCATTAAGGGACTCGTAGTTTTGAGTTTCAAGATTTTAATTTTGATTGGGATTACAATTTGAATTTTGATTATTTGATAGTTCCTCAAAGAGGTTTTTAATATGGGATAATGCTTTCAAATTTGGATTTCAAGATTCATTTTGATTGGGGAACACTTATTTTTCCTCATAATATGCAAATGTTTCATTATGCTCTTATGGCCTAAGGCCTACTAAGAATTATACAATTATTTGATTTTCATAGAAGGAATTTTTAGTAGATAAAACTATTGGTCCCAATAAATGGGTGTAGGATATTTACTTACAATATGGGAGGAAGGATTCGTGATGCTTAAAAAAGGAGAGATGTAGGCATAGTCCTCTTAGGGACTATAACTGGATCCTATTTTGAGTATGGATGAAGTTTCCTTAGAAACTGTAAAAGTAACCCTAACATCATTACATTGATTTTCAAATGGTTTGTATCTGATGTTATGAGGTTCATTATTTACTTCAAAATGGATGAGTTTGATAATTATTTTCTAATGTATTTTGTTGTCTACAAGTGCCTAAACCTCTTAGGGTATATGTTATGGGGTGATGGGCGTTTTAATGTGTGATAAGAGGATGGGTGTTTGGCTAATGGTGGATAGGTCATGTTGGTTAGATAAGGATTTCTCCAAGATGGGATCTTGGTCAAAAATGGGCCCTTGGTCAAAGATGAGTCCTTTAACGAGGCACTTTTGGATGAGGGGCTTATCAAAGATAGATAAATGATCGAAGATAGGCTCATCTAAAATGGAAATTAGGCCATGGTGGCCAAAGATAGGATCATCAAAAATTGAAGGTAGGCCATGGTGACCAAAGGTGGGCTAATATACTATAGATTAGTTGAAAACTAGTATAAAGTTTTGACCTTGATTTGGAAGTAAACTAGCTTGATTATGCTCAGGAAAGACATGTTGGCATACCCAAATGCTAGGCTCTACTATAATGTGCCTTTTTTCAATCAAATCTTGGATATAATGCTTTAGTCACATACAATGGTTTGTGGAATGACCTTGGATTATGTGGTATTTATTATATTTACACCAATCAAGTTTTGGAAAATTTTATCAAAGTATTTGGTATTAGGGAACATGATCATGTTTGTGGTGACCAAATTTTGAAAGAAAACATCATATGGTTCTCCTAAAGGAGTGAAATTGTGTTTTTAATTCTCTTGAAGAGGATGGCCCCTAGGTATGATAGTGTTATTGGTAGGTTGGATGATTTGGATTAGTTATGGCTTTGGGGACTACGTAATATTATATGGTAGGGCTGATAGAATGGGATTCTCTTTGCTAGTGTAATGAGGGATGTTGGAATCAATGCTATAACTAGTGGATGAGGACATGGTTGATTTTTGTATAATGAGATTATTGGTGGTGGGTTGATGTTGATATGGAATGGTTTGGGATTTAAAATTAGGAGGAAGTTTAGCCCTTAAACTTAAAGCTTGTATCAAGACCTCATTCTTGTTGGATAAAAAATATTTAGTGATTTGAGAAGGGGGAAAAGGGATATATGGATAAATTATTCATCTTTAACATTATCTTTGATCTCAATATGGTTTTCTTGATTTTTGAAGTGAAAAGGGGAATTACCAAAAGGCTCCTCTCTCAACTTAGGATTGTTCAATAAGGCCATTTTTCTTGTGATGGGATACATTTGCTTAAAATAAAGGCTTTTAATCAAAATGTAAAAGGATGAACTTTAGAATCTAAGAAAGTGAAAGGCAAAAATGACCAAAAGTAAATTGATTGATAAAAAAAGGTACTTTTAGTTTTGATTTTAGGAATGGATTTGTGATTTTTGAAGCTTTTAGATTATGACTTGATTTATTAGTTTTTTAGATGCCTAAATTTTAATTAGTGTCAAAATGCACCTAAATATATTTAATAATTTTTCTTAAATTAAATCATCATATTTATTCCAAATTTAAATCATTGAATAAGTTAAATTAGTCAATTATGCACACTTAAATCCTTATTTTTAAAATAAAAATATGAATTTTTCACCTCATCCAAACATATCCCACCTTTTTTTCTCTCATCCCAACCAAATCCAAAAAATTCTCAACCTCTTATGACTCATCCCCTGATTTTTCAAGAAAATTGACTTAGTCTTGCTAACTCAGCTAACCAACCCCATATTTTTCTTAATCATTTTGAAATGGTCTTCATCCTCATGGATAAGGAATCATTAACCACCATTGATAATTTGGATCATTAAAAAAAATACAAATCATCCTCCACTGTTGGATCCGTCTCCAAACATCTATAAATAAACTTGAAAATCTCCATTTTCAAGAATCTGATCACAAAATTTTGAGATCATAATCACAATCAGGAAATCAAAGCTCTACACACAAGTGATTCAAAATGAATCAAGGTGAATCAAAGACATTTTTTTTCACCAAAATGTTTCCCATTATATTTTACATTGGAGGAGTTAGCACCACATTTTTTTAAAGAGAAAATTGAATGTATATTGTAATGGAGAAAGCTTATGCATTCAAAGCATAAAGTTTGTGATTATTTTTTTATTTATTTATTACTCCACCATGGTTTGAATTTAGCTTATATTAGAATTATTTTACTCATTTTACATGTCTAAATCTAGTTCATACATTTTTGGCATGCTCGGTGAGACCTTTTCTTCATCTCTTGATCATCATTTTTGCATTTAGATAACATTTCTCATTTGATTTTTATTGTTTATATTTGTATTTGCATTTAAACTTTCCATTTTGAGTACAGGTACAAGCTACAGTTTATTATCAAGAATTTTTTGTTTGGATGTGTACATTCTTCTATGTAACACTAAATTTGGAAGCATCAACAGCAAAATCATACACCTTAACAGTGAATTTGTTCAATTACATAGAAAAATTATTCTATTTTTCTCTTTTTTCTATGTTTTATGTTCCATCTGCAGGGTTAAAAAATATTTTGTTATTAAACATCAATTTTTTCATTATTTGTAGCAATTTCATCATTCTCAACAATGATTCCATCATTCTCTAAAGCAAAATTGTCTTTCTCTATAGTGAAGCTATCTTTTTATGTAGTGAATTCATTGTTTATAGCAGCAAATTCATCTCTGTTGGCAAAAAAATTATTGTGCTTGGTAGAAAAATCATTTTGTAAGCATGGGTTTATTTATTTTTTGCTTTCTGCTTTCTATCTTTTTTCTACTTTAATTTTATTACAATTTTACTTTTCTTATATGTCTACATAATTGTGATTTCATAATAGAGAGGTGTTTTTCCCTTTGTTTTTGTGGTTTTCACTTGTTCTATTATAGGTTACATTGCTCTAACCTTAAATAAACATTCTAACAACTTGTTTGTAGAATTTTTGTCAAAAAGAATAAAAAAAAGAATTAACAAAAAGATAATTTATTTTTACTAATGCTTTTGATTTTTTTTCAAAGTTCTTACTAATTAGATCACTTTTTATTTGAATATTTTGTTTGTGATTATGGAAATCACATATGTTCTTTTCTTGTCATTACATTGGTGATGAGACTCAGAAATAAAAAACATTTTCATAATTATTTATATTACCCAAGTAGTACCCTTGTATGTTCTTTCCTTGACATTACATTGGTGATGATACTCAAAAATTAGAAATTTATACTTACTTTTATTTTTCTTTTCTTAGGGGCTCTATTGACTATGGATTTCACCACCACATAATAGGCTAAACCCCATTTACCGATAGGGTTTATGATCTAGTTATTTAAATTTCATAAGTGGTTATGTGTTTTAAGCACATCATGACATGAGGGGATTTCATGTTCCAAGACCCAAGGTTTTAATAGTTACTTCAAATTATGATATCATTGATTATCAACAAACTAAGAGCCCTAAGGTTATGTTGGGTACTTTGGGACAAGACCCAATATTGTGCATCTACTTTATCTATTTATTCCATAATTTTCCCCTAGATAATCATTTTTAAACATTAAGCCTAGGATAACCTATTTTTCCATTCGACTTTGGTACATCAGTTAGTATTTAGCATTGATAAGCAACTTTTCATACACCCTTAAAACCAAACTTAGTGGGTTGTGGGGATGGAAAATCCTCCATGGTTAGTGCCTTGAAATATTAGGCTACAACTAAAATCATGAATGAGTCAGTGACAATAGAAGGCCCAATAGATGTTCACAACCTTCATCCTAGTTTTCACCCTTTATGTGCAATTCTGACTATTTAGAATTATTTTTTTTTTCTCGTGTTTAACATGTATCTTATTTGTAAAGTCATTCAATCATTTTGGTATTTTTAGTTCTTTGTCAATAGTGTCATCCATTGTAAGAAGCATGGAATCTTGGAACCATAACTCGACTAATTATGTCATGAATCACAATTTAAATAATCCATATTATAAGTTGGGGTTCAATACAACTAATTTTGATTCAAATTCATACTTGAATCAATATCAAATCAATCATCAAGCCAATTAAAATTAAAGTTTGAATATGTATTCAAACTCACATCAATCAATCGAATCAAAACATGGATAGATAATTAAGCTTCCCAACCAACCAATTCAATCCAAATCATAACCAATCCATTTATATCTCTAGTGCTTATTCATGCTCACCCATGGAACAATACTAGAATTTTAATTTAGGGACAACATCAGATCAATTCTCAAGCTATAATAATCAAAATTCTCTAAATTATTCTTCCAATCCTACACAATCCACATATCAAATGCCACCAAATATAATCCAAAATATGTACATAGATCTATATGGTTCTAAACATAACATCAATATAATTCAAATGTTTGGTCCACCTTTACCATAATATTCTAATATTCATATGTATCAAAATACATTCACCAATCACTCCAATCTAGTCAAATCCAACAATCTTTCATCTAAATCAATCTTCCCACTCCTGTGCCCATCAAAATCAACCTTTTTATAATCATCAAAATAAATCATTTGATTTTACATCTATTTCATTCCAAAACTCAAACCCAAACTTCTTCATAATTCCACCCACATTCACAAATCCAAAAAACACATATGCTTCCAATTTCAAAACAAATACAACAAACCAATCTTTCCAAAATCAAGCCACTTCCTAAATACACTTCATTACTAGTGAATCCCAACAACATCATCATCCTATCACTAGTAACCCTCTTTTCCAAAATCAATCAAATTTTCCATCCACTAGTTACAATTCCAACATCCTTCAATACACTAGCCAAGAGTTATCTGACATAGAGTACATTATAATGAACCCACATTTATTCATATTTGAAAAACCTACTTTACAAATATGTCAAGATTTCTCTTTTACACCATCTCAAGCCATCTTATCTCCACATCAAAATCATAATATTTCATCCATTATCCACCAAAAAACCATTTTTGAACAAATACCCATTTTTGATAAACACCCAATCTTGACTCAAACGCCATCTAATCCACCTATCATCAAAGTATCATATAATTTCAATCCAACACCTAAGACTCCATGTTTCTAAAAATATCTTCACACCAAATCCAATATTTATAATAAATAAACAAAAAGTAAATTTGGTAATAAATCACTTCAACAAACCATGCTTATGGCCACATTCAAACCAAGATCCAACTTATTCACAAAATATGATATCCAATTTCTTTTGGGATTACAAGCAGGATCATCATTAGCATCAACATCCACTTTGGTCCTAATAATAGTTCTATAAAAATATAAACTTGAACATGATATTAATAATGATATAGGTAAGGAAGAAGCCTCATCCAACATCAATATAAATCCTCTAAATAATACCAAAGTAGTTTGTTCCATTTCCATCAACACTATTCTTCCTTTTCCTATCAACATTGCACTACCTACATAAGTCAACTAGAATCCATAGAAATGGACCTCATTGGACTTATCCCATGGAAAAATATCAATCATAGCATCTATAAAAATCCATGAAAGCATCTCATTTGAAGAAACACTACTTCACCAGCCATTGCTTGAGCTCCAAAAAGCAATCCAAATACACCAATTGATGAACAAATTAGCTCCTTGTTTCTCGATGATAATGACATAATAAATAATGAATATATTAAGTGAATCGAGAGATAAATGATGTGGAGTTATCTCTTGGTTAAAATCCAATAAAGAATCTTAACTCCCATGTTTCACACTTATTATGCCAAACTAGTAGAATGGAATTACAACGAGTTAGATTATGATTTTGAGATTAACTTTGAATTACATCATAGTAGGCTTGAATATTTTAGATTTTCCAAAGTATTAAGTATTTTAAATATTAATTTATCCTATTTTAAATTTTATAGTATTTGGTGGTTAGTTAATAGTGGTTGGGTAAGAGATATTGGGTTTTGTGCGTATGGAGGGCTTATTAGTCCCTGGTGCTTGATACACTTTAACAACATTGCTTGTAATCCTTATAAAGAAAGATGTCTTGATTCTATGATGGTTAAAATAACTATTAGAAGGTTCCTAGAGTTTAGCTTCACTATCAAACATATCAACATAGGTCTCTTTGATAATTGCATTTTTACAAGAAAAACTAAACTACCACAAAATTTTGTCAAAAAAACTTATATTTGGGCATATTCATTCAACAAGTATTCCCAAATAGAGAATGCCTCTCTAGATGGTTTGCTAATAACTCCTTGGTGGGCTCAATAACCTCATCTTGGTCAATTAATATTTAAAGTAAATAACAAAATTGAAATAGAAATTGATGAGGAAATCCAATCAAAATAGTAATGACTATCTAGAGCTAGAATGGGATGACAAGCTAGAAACATATGAAACTTATGCATCTTGTACAGATGTAAATAAAGAGAAAAAATAAAACAAAAAAACAAAAAAAAAATCATATAAATACCAAAAAAAGTTGTTTATAAGTCCCTTGACACTTGGGGAAAATTTGTTTACACCTTTATTGTCTTCATAATATTGCATTATACCATCATGCCCATTTTTATCTTGTATATCAAATTTAATGTTTAGTGATTGTTTAGTTGTCAGTTCACATAACACAAAAATTTAAAAATTTAAGCCTATTATATCATTTCAATTTTTCATACCACCCTCTTATCTCATGAAATATGTTTTAGAAATTAGTATTACATTGGTTCTTATCTTAGTTCTTACGATCAGGATAAATATTTTAATTTACATTTTCTTTGCCAAACTTAGACAATACTAGCCCACATCCTTGTCTAAAAAATTTCCATGATAGTCTCCTCTTACAATTTTATTTTAGCAGACAACATTAAATAGGCTATAACAAGAAATTAGATAATTTTACCTACCTAACTTAGCCTTCGGTGATAAGCCCTTGCATCTTACTAGTCGTATGAGGCTAAGATTTGGGGTATAAGTTTCCCATATGACATAACATCCTTATTCAAAACTTATCAAAATAAAAATCTATATCTCTTTCCCTTCATTTATATTTGGTGTTGAGCCTTCTCATATTGCTAGTTTCATAGGATTAACATTGGGGAGAGATATCCTTGCCTATATATAGTCTTTGGTGATAAGCCCATGTGTATGCCTAGTCACATGAGTATACATAAAGAGGGTCATAAGTAAAATGAAATCAAATGATGATCAAATAAATATTTATTGAAATATATTTTTTATATGTCTATGCTATAAAGGGTAAACTTTATCCCATTAGTTGATTCTATCAGGGCTAGTTCTTACTAGACATATCCAACAAAGCTAGTGTTTTTGTGAGTTCAGCAAGATGTACATTTTTACCTTTGCTTGAAATGATTAGATCACCATCCTTTGTTATAAATAATTTTTATTTTTATTTTTCACCATTTTATCATTTTCTTCCTTTCACTCTTTTATTGTAAATTGAAAGATATATGTTATGAATACAAACAACTAGATCATCCCTCACAAAAGAATTGATTAGTGCATCAGCAAAATTGTTTGCATATCCATCATATTACCTCATTTCTAAAAACAAAGTGAACCATGTATAAATCATTTTCTATAATTACCCTAACTACTTTGAGGCATCACCTTTTAGTCATCCATTGTATATTCCCAAGTTTATCATTTCGTTAGGTGTTAGCCATTTATCATATAACATGTTATAGATCAAGGTTGTTATTTTTAGATGTGAACCTGAATTATTTCTCATGATTATGTAGAAACATATTATTTCTTATTTCACATAATCCAAAAATCATAAAAATCTCAAAGATACAAAAAAAATCCATCATAAAACAACACAAAAACATTCCAAAAAAAATCAACCTCAACACATCTACCATTCTAAACTATCTTCCAAATCATTCATTCTTTCTTAGGTGGGTCACTCACACATCCTTTTCATCAAATAATTTCACAAGCTTCATCAATCATGCACTTTATCATCACTTCCCATATTGAAAGAAATATATCTAGCCTGATATCCCCACATAGACTATGTATAAGGTGGATTATGTAGGCAATGCTTATAGACATGGGGTTTTTAGGGTTAGCTCAACCACCATTCTCTCCATTATCCATTTCCCCAAAAGTGTATTATCTTATCCTTTGGCTTATCCCTTAATTATTTATTTCTTAGCCTTGCCCTTGGCTATAATTATTTAGTCTCTGTTTAGTTTTGTCTTTGTTTACACCTTTTCAACGTTTCCACTTTTTATACTCCTTGTTTATTTTTCAATGTTGTATTATTTTTTTGTGTCTATAAACCATTACTTGGTTATTTGTATCCCTTTCTTTATCCTTAGCCATTAAGTTGGTTCTTTAACTTCATTTTTATCTCTAGCCATTCCAATGGTTATTTTTTTGTCTTTTATCAAGTGTGTTCAATTTTTGAGTCACTCTTTGTTTAGTTATGTGTGCCATTCTTGTTTCCAATTCTTACAAAAAAAATTGTCATTTTTAAAAATCATCTATATTACATTTGTCTACATTAACATTTTGTTTGTATTTCAATCACTTACCTTAATCTTTTATTTTTACATCTTCTTTTCATTATTGTTTTATGTGTGTTTATAAATAATATTTTGTGAAATGCATATATATTATGGTTATGACTATATCATGACATACTTTGCTAAAAACACAATTTATTCTTTCTTTTTTTTCAAATGCAAAAAACATCACCATTCATCATAATTATTCAATGTTATTATTGGAACTATGTTCTATGCTATATTAAAAATCAGGTTGCTCAAAGTTTCAATACTATTGGAAATCCAATGCAAAGAATGGAAACAAAAGATATGTAGTAATGTCACATTATACATCCATACACATCATCCAATCATACATAAGTCATTCATATATAATAAATATGCTGAAAGAATAAACACATGCTAGCATAAATCAAAATGTAGGAAATATAATAAGTGCCACCATATATCCATAAAAACTAATAAATAGTCCATTAATGATCAATACCCATAGTGAAAAGTCCTATAATTCATCATGAATTTTATATATATATATATATATATATATATATATATATATATATATATATATATATATATCAAATGTGTCTATACAAAAATGTACATCTCAAAATACGTATACATTGATGAATCCATTTATCAAAATATCCCCTATATCCATGTATCATCCTATCCCTCAGATGGAATGTCTAGTCTTGGGAATAGCTCTCCATCTTATGGTGTGCCTTATGAAAGACCCATCACATGTTGTACCTATCCCACTGACCTCTCTGAATATACTAGATGAATGGATCTAGTGGAAGATGATCATCTCATAGAGTACTCTCTAAATGATGGAGCCCTTCAATCTTGTGGTAGAACCCCCTCGTATAAGCTCCTATAGTATGTAGCCTACCCCATAGCTTGTATCACCTTGTCTAAAGTAGTTATATGTCCCTCTATAGCTAATAGTACTATAATATTTTCAAGCTTATTCTAATTTGTGTCTTTCTCTTATCTATAGTTTTATGTGAGCACTATATAATCTAGTGCATGCATCTTTACATAATGAGTAATCAAGCCTGTAGCCATAGCATCCCCATCTATCCCACCAATAATACTTTGTAACCTATCCACATCTAATTTTAATCATCTGATCTCTAAAATCCAATCCCCTCTACCATCTACTACACCTTATAATTTGGATACCTCTTGGTGCAATCCATCTATCTCTCTATCTAAAGCCCTAATCTCCTCTCGGAGTTTGCCAATAAGTACATGCTCCTCTAAAGATCTCAAATCATGTGAAGAACCATCCACCTCTCCTTTATAGACATGTGTGACTTGTTTTTATCTCATGGTGGTGTCCTATCTTACATCATCATCCTTACTCTCCATCTCTACCAATGTAGAATCTCCTCCAACCCTCTACTCTATATCAACATCCATGTCAACCCCTACCTCATGTAAAATCTCAATGTCCTCCACTTTTGTGATCTTTACATCATCTAGCTGACTAGCCTCCCTATCACATCCTCTACCCTATACTCATGATCATGATTGTCCTCTATCACCTATAATAACCCTTATAATTCATGCTCCTAACCTTTTACCTCTTAGTTGTCTACTCAAACTAGACACCAACCTCTACCTCCATATTCATGGTGGTGCATATAACATCACCAATCTCAATGGTATATATCAAGCCCACCAATTTCCATATCTATCAACCCCTATAACATTAATGACATCTCTCTAATAACTCTATATAATAGTTTGTAATTATTTCCAACTATGATTAGTGATGGTTGGATCAATTGTCATATCCTAATGTGGTCTCTCCCTTGTAGAATGTGTAAATACATATAGTCCATTTGGTATATGTTACCCCACACTAAACTATCTCATCACCTTATCTGGGTGATATCTCTATATGATATAGTTGTGTCTCCCATTTATGTAGTAAGGAGTCATCATGTAGTCCATGTGAATATCCTCATGTGGCCACTAAAACACAATCTCCTTGTAAAGTCTCTAGGTGATCTGGTCATCACCTACCTCATCCATCACCCTCCTATAAAAGTCCAAATCTCTTAAATGTGGTTTTCATGTACCAATAATCATATGCCATCTATATGCCAATGGTTCATCATCTGATCATGTGCTCAAATGTCTAATCAACCTCTCGATCTTAATGTGCTCTTAGCACCAAACCTATAGTAATTTAGATGGCACAATCTTTATCTAACTTAAATACACAAAATGATTTAAATCATCATATAAGTGTGCTAAAATTCATGTGCCCCATGTGAATATCTCTCCCATATCCATCATTTCTCTAATCACATCTAACAGACCAATAGGACATAGTCTCCGACTTTTGTCAGGAAGAAAAATACTGCTAATAATATCCATGAGTACAATAATCAAAGAATACATATCTAAATTGGTACAATAGTATACATCGATCCTACCTCTAACAACCAAAATCAAACCCTCACCAAAAATCAAGTATAAATTAATTTCTTGAGGACCCTATCCCCAATAAACACATCTACCTCATATCAAGATACCCAAAATCTAATATACATCCTCCAATATAATGGTCATCTCCCCTATCAGTAAGTGAAATGTACTCATCTCACTATTCCATATCTCTACCAATGTTATCAATAGAGATCTATCCACTCAAACCTCTATCATCTATGAAATGTAGGATAATACACTCACCTCTAACACACCAAACTCATACTTGATGAATCTTTCCATCTACACCATCATTATAGATCTCTTCCCCCACATCATAATTACTGGTAATACCTCATGCAAATCACAAATGTTAGCATTTAATTCATTTAACTCAACATTATATTCATCATTATCATTACATTCTAAATACTTAACCACAAAAACAACAAAATTAAATAAAAATATTTCCAATCCATTTAACTTCATTCACTTTTGTCATTCTCTGTAAAATCATTACTATAATTAAGAAATTCACACTTGATCTTTACAAATTCTCTTTTAACCACTTTTTTGAATAATCATTGCTA
This sequence comes from Torreya grandis, assembly GCA_037957365.1. NCBI lineage: Eukaryota > Viridiplantae > Streptophyta > Pinopsida > Cupressales > Taxaceae > Torreya > Torreya grandis. Next base: position 1,025,842 of record JARHVA010001751.1, on the reverse strand, counting down.
CACCTAGAAAAATTGCTTGTCAACCCAATGATTTCACTGCCATGTTTAGTGATTTCACTACTACCCAAAATAGTGAAAATGCTAATTTATCATAAAATGAATTCCCTCCCCTGTCCTACAATTTCACCACTATGTTTAGAAAAATCATTATTTACCCCTATAAAATCACTAATTTTGATAATAGAGATCTAATTTTATTTAACTTTAAGCCCTATAATGCTAATAAATGTAAAAAAATCAAAATTCAAATTACTTACTAGAGGCCCACTCCTCTCAAGTCTCTATAATTGTGTCATTCACTGTGCTCGATGCTCATGGTGTGGAATGTGTTCCATGTTTCCTCACACATCTCAAAGCAAATATCTCAATTCATAATTATTATATAATAACCTTGGAAGTCAATTTGCAAAAAATATTCTCTAATCCCCATTTATTCTACTTATATTTTTCTATACTACCAACTATTTCCCCCATCCTCTCATCCAACTCATTTTTCCTCCATTCATTCATTTTTTTAACACTTACACAAAAAGTAAATCAATTTATTCCAAATTTATAGTCAAAATCTTACAATAATATCTTAGCATGAAATACACAAAATCATTTACAAATTCAATATATTTTTTCTATTTATATATTTGTGGTTATTATTACTTGGATATAACATTCCCACACCCGCTCAATTGACTACGTCATTAGCAAAAATAATAAGCATGCAATCTCCAAATGGTTAAACTATTATTTTTCAAATCCATACTCTAGTTTTAATTAACCAGGGGCAACCTTTTTATGCAATAAAAACATTACAAATTTGAAATCAATTCTAACATAACTTGATTTATCATTTCTCCACATCTCTTAGTTCATTTTTTCTTTTCATCAATTTTGAGCATTTATCTATTTTCTCATACAAACTCTTGAGGGGGCATCATCACACTCATTTTCATTCATTTGGGGCAATTTTTTTTTCCTTTTTAATCATCAACACTCTACTTCTTATACTATTCTTTGAAATAGTATTTCTTCACAACACTCTTTTAAAGAGGGAAAAATGTAGACACCTAAATTTCATTTAGTGTTAAAATGCACCTAAATCTATTTAATAATTATTCTTAAATTAATTATTCATATTTCTTCTAAATTTAAATAATTGAATAAGTAAAATTATTCAATTATGCACACTTAAAACTTTATTTTTAAAATAAAAATCTATAATTTTCACCTCATACAAACATCTCCCATATCCCAACCAAATCCACAAAATTCTCAACATCTTATGACTTATCCCTTGAGTTTTCAAGGATATTGACTTAGTCTTGTTAACTCAACTAACCAACCCCATGCTTTTCTCAACCATTTTTAAATGGTCTTCATCTTTATGGGTGAGGACTCATTAGCTATCATTGATCATTTGGATCATTGAAAAAATCCAAATCACACTCCACCATTGGATCCTTCTCCAAACATCTATAAATAAACTTGCAAATCTCCATTTTCAAGAATCTGATCACAAAATATTGATATCATAATCATAATCAAGAAATCAAAGCTCTACACATAAGTGAATCAAAATGAATCGAGGAGAATAAAAGACTTCTTTTTGCACCAAAATGTTGCCCATTCTCTTTTGCATTGGAGGAGTGAGCAGCACATTTTTTTTTTAAAGATCAAATAAAATGTATATCATAATGAAAAAAGATTGTGCATTTAAAGCATAAAGTTTAGGATTGTTTTTTTCTTTGTTTGTTGCTCTACCATAGTTTAAATTTATCTTAGATTAGAATTAGTTTACTTTATTTTCACATCTATATTTAGTCCATACAGGTTTCAATACTCAAAATATTTTTTTGTTTCAATCAAATATTTTAAAAGATGGTTTTCACAAGGAAGTAAACAAATAAGTCCTACTCTAAAAAAACATGCATTGTACAAAAATAGATAAAAACTAGGCTAAAGTAATTCAATAACTAGTAGGATTTTCATGTCACTTACTTGTCTATTGCATTAGATGTAACCTGAGATTTCAAGGCACTAAGTGTGGAGGATATTTTTGTTCTCATGGCTATCTGAGCTCAATCTCAAAGGTGCAATTAAATTAACTTCTCAATGCTAACCACTAACTAATACACTAAAATTTAGATGGTAATTTTTTTTTTGTAGACTTAAGGATTAAACAAGATTATCTAAGGGATTCCTTTATATACCTTTCAATACAATGAGACCCAAAAATATGGAAGAATCCAATTTGATGAATGACATAAATAGATCTAGTCCCAATGTTCCCAACACATATGTAATATTTCAATGTGTTGACATCAAAAAAATCAAACTTCAAGTCATGTTTTCTAAGGCCTAGGTATTGGAGGATGAAACCTTCTCACTTCATGGCATGCTTAAGACACAATATCACTTAACAATTAATGACATCTCTAACTCAATTTATATACCTCACCATTACATGGGGTTTATCTACTATATAGTGGTGAAATCCAAGGTCAATATAGCTCTTAAAAATAAAAAATAACGAAGACTAACATTTGCCTCTAATTTTCATGTATGGCCACCAATGTGATCCCAAGAGAAGAACATACACGCAAGTGGGTCTTGGGTAAAAGAGTTTTTTACAAATTCTATTTCTATTTTTTTGATTATCATCACCAATATAATGGCATGAAAAAGAGCATATGCAACTAGTGCCACATAAATGATTGGAAATTAAAAGTTTAATTAACTTCAAAAAGTAAAATGTTGGATAATTACTACTAAAAGTGAAAATGCTGAAATAAAGAAATTGTTAGAATACTTAAAACAAACCAATAACATGAAAAACAAATTAAAATTTAATTTGGCTAACTTTTATTGGTTTATATTTGACTAGTGGGTTGAAATAAAACTACTAGAAGTATTTTGTGTGGCTAGAAGATCAAGGAAATATGTAAAAAGTTTGAAAAAAATATTAAAAACATTAAAAACTAAGGTTTTGGATAATTTTTTCTATTACATAGTTAGAGAAAAAATAAATTCATTAACAATTAGAAGACTTAGAAAATAGAGATAAAATGAAAAACATCAATTAACCAAATGATTTTGCTATTACCTATGATGATTTTGCTAAAGTTTTTTACAATGTCACTACTATGTGTAACAATTTTGTTAATAGATGATCTGATTTTTCTAAATTTATAACTAATTTCATTGAATTTATACCCAATTTCACTACATTTAAACCCGATTTCATTGTATCAAAAATATTTTCATTGTTTGCTACAAAAGACAAAAAGAGGTAAAAATAAACAATGTAGGGAAAATAATCCAGAAAAAAAGTTACTAACAAAATAATGTAGGCACATGGATCTATAGAAATTTTTAAAAACATGAAGAAAGAGTCAAAAACTACTTTGAAATTATTTTTTTGATAGCTCTCACGATTTCATTACTACTTAGAAATGAGGGGAAATAAAAAATGAAAAAGATAAAATAGAGTCAAACAAGAACAAAAGTTGTTATTAATAATAAAACTATAAAAGGATACCAAAAATTAACATAGGAATGGTTTATTTGTTGCTTCAATGATTTCATTGAAGTTTTCTACAAATTCATTGTTACATAGGTGTATGCACAACAAACTAAAAAACTTAGATAACAAATATGAAACTATAAAATACACTTCCAAAACTAAGATTAACTACATATGTACAAATAAATCAATTAAAAACATTTGAAATATGCTCCTAAATTCACCTATGATGTAAAATATGAGGACAAGGTCCCACTGGGCATGTAAGAATATATAAGTGAAAATTTTAGAATGCAAGCTAGCTAAAATTCCAATAATGAAATATAGTCTAAACTTAACTTAAATTCAAAAATAGAGAAGTAATAATAAGAAAAGTCTTAAAAAAATAAATACTTACAACCCATGAAATTCATTTTTGTCACCTTCTCCATTGTGTGATCAATGGTGGATTTCTTCTTGGGTGTTAATGTGGTTGCTCAAATCATTTCCAAATCAAAGAGAATTGGGAAACATTTTGGTATGCAAATAATTAAGATTGTTTTGATTCACTTCAAAATTTTGATAGCACTTCTTTAGCTTGAAGGTGGATGATTGAAACTAACGGATTTCACATGAATTTATAGGCCTACGAGAGACAAGATGAATGGTTGAGGATTATTTAAATATTCTAAATTAGTAAAATAACCAATGGTGAGAAAATAGTCTTCATACATGAGGATGATGACCAATTCCATAGGTTGAGAAGAATGGGGAATTGGTAGAGTGAGTCAACAAGAATGGTTCAAGTTAGTTGGTTGAGTTATCAATGAGGTTGAAATGTTCCAAGATGACACATAAGGTGGTTAAGGAAGTTGAGGGATTGGTTGGATGAATAAACACATATTTGAGACAAATGTGGAAAATGTTTAGATAAGGTGGAAAATATATATTTTTAATTAGTTTTGGAGGAAAATAGGTGTGTATGATTATAATTAATTAATTAATTCTTTGTATTTTGGAGGGAAATGATGATAATTTAAATTTGAATTAAGGAAGGTGATGGGTTAGTGTGTCAAAGTTAATTTCAACATTAAATGGTGAAATTTAGGTGTCTAATTTAACAAGTAATTTTTTATCCAAGATAAATCCTAAACAATGGCTCCTTCAAATGTATATTTAGTATAATTACAAATTATAATGATGCGAAAATGAATGTTCCCCTTTATTGGATTGAAATGAGCCTTGTATTTATAACAATGGATAAGCCTTAACCCTTGCATAATCTCAGCTGAAAAGAATGGTTAACTTGATCCAATTTGTTATAAAAAAATTATTGTTAGGCCTTAAACTAAGTTGGCTAGGCTAATTTATTTTTGTAACATGCACTTAGTCTTTTATGACATGATCGACCTGGCTAACTTAGTAGGAAAAGAGGGTGTTTTCTTGATTAGAGGCTATTTGAAAGAAGAAATTATTAGGGAAATGTGTAACAATGGTTTGGATTATTTGAGGAATTATATAAGTAGGATTTGTAATGGGTTTAGGTAATGATAGATTTTACCAATAATCTTAAGAAACATCAATGGTGTGCCCACCCCTTTCTTGGTGTACCCTTTAAGGTGTGAATTTAGAGAGATCAAAAATTGACAAGTTCTTGTAAGAAAGAGAGTATCAGTAAATGATAAAGTTTAAAAATATTGAGTGTATATAAGGGTGATCCTCAAGAACACCAACATTAATTCTTTATGTCATGTCAAGAGGTAGCCTATAACAACATTTATCTACTTCACTTGGTTCTACGTAGCTTGGGTGGACAAGAATTGGAGTGGTTTCTTCATTTACCAAAGGGATTCATCAACATCTTTGATGACTTATTTGAAAAAATTGTTAAATACTTCTCATATAAAATACAACATAAATTGAAAATGGTTAACTTATGCAATACTAAATAATGTAGTGGGAAATTTTTTTTGGCCTACTGACAATGATGAGAAGTTTGCCTAGTTAATTTCCACACAACCTTCTAAATAAGCAGCTAGAAAATATATTCACTTACAATCTCAATTCAGAAGTGGCCCATAATCTAAGCTTTCATTGTGTTTATATATTTGAATATATTATAGATAAGGGGGTATAAATTGAAAATTACCTTATAGAAAAAGGCCTAGTCAAGATTTATTCTCAAAATCAAGCACAAGCTCACGCCCTAGTGCAAGCATAAGTAAAAACGTCTAAGAAACCTAAAGTATTCAATACAAATAAGAATGTTGTAGGCAATAAATTAACTAAATCAAGACATGAAAATGGTGTAACCACTACCTATCCAAAATACTCCATCTAATCAATCTATTACTTTATATAGTACACCTCCATAAGGGAATCAATATTGAAGAAGATTATTCTCTAACTTTGGTGATCCCATCAAAGTGGTATTCCAAAAATTTGTTATAGCAAACATGGTCATTTAATTAAATACCAAATCTTTTAAATAAGGCCAACCTAAGCCTATATGGTATATAGATAATTAATATTATGATTACCATCAAATTAAAGGGCATGGAATTTACAAGTGTGTGAATCTCAATCACTTCATCCAAGACCTATTTGAGCATGGTGACATTGAGTTAGAGAACATTTCTTCTACTTCAAATCAAAATATGGCTATCTAAAAATACCCTTTTTTGAACCATAATTCCAATAATCAGTGGCAACCCAATAATAAAAATCAAAATACCCACTCATTAAATAATTAGAATTATAATCAAGGTTAGAATCAAAATCAAGACATCCATATTCAACTTAGGATTCCAAAACCAATTAGATTAGCTACCATGATGTCTCATATGACTACAATAATTTTATATCTTGTATTACTAGTAATTATGTAACCACTATTAAAATAAATCCCCATAAACCTTATAACGCACCTCAACATGATACCCCTTCCATTTAGGACCACCCCCTTTATATCCTAGTGGACCTATTATAATTCAAAATAGATTTATTGTGCCTCTATGTCCATAGGACACCTTATAGGTCATACATCTTCTCCCATATAGCTTCTCCTTCCAAGTCCTATTTCAATAAAGTTTTTCTAACTCAAAATTATGTTCTTACAACTTGATGTCCATAGGTTACAATACAAGGTCCTTCTCCACCCCAAAATAAAAATCCAATCCAAAACACCTTACCTTCAAAATCCAAGCCATCTTATTCCACTTTAAAGTAATATGATATTGTAGAATAATTAAACAAGACCCTTATATAAATTTATATTCTAGATCTCTTGTGAATGTCTTAAGTCCACAAGGAAATATTATTTTATCTTATATGTTAATCCAAGCTAAGAAATGGCATTTATCTTGTCCAATTCCAAGCACTTGTGTGGAATTTATCCCTAGGTCAAAAACTTACATTTACCAAAGTAACATGTCATCCATTGGTCCATTACATAATAACCCTATTTACATCAAAGTCATCATTTCTTGCCACCAGATCAATTGGATTCTCGTAGACATATGTTCATGTTTGAATATCACTTTATTCAAATTAGTAAAACATTTGGGATATACTTCAATAGATATGCATCTATATACCATTACTATCAAGGAATACAATAATGCAAGATGAGAATCACATGTACCATTTGCTTACCTATCCTTATTGGAACTATCACCCATGATAATCTTTACCATGTCATCAATATGTAACTTCCATATAATTTGATTCTTGGATGTCTTTAGCTCCATGAAGTACACATAGTCCCTTCCACATTACATCAATGTCTTAAAATCCCCCATTCTAGAATGTATATTACTATTCTCAATGATTTGTAGCCATACCAATATTTTAAACATTTAGAAGTTGAGTATGGATAATATAATTATTATCTTAGCACTAAGCATGCATCCAAAATGGACAATAATAAATATTTTGAGTCTCCCAAATCTAATTACATTGACCCAAGTAACCTCACATCCATTTCTACTCCAACTCCTTAAATTTCTTCCCACTTCATTGTTGAAGATAAGGATCATGCAATGTATATCATCAAAGTCTCTTTTCATATTGATAAATTTTTTAAGTCACCCAAATCCCATGGTAGACCCAAGATGGGATGGCATAGAAATATAAACTCTAATCCCAAGAGACCTCCTCTCTTTATCTAATATAATTCACTAAATCAAGAAGAACCCAATATCTCTGAATAATCTTGGCTATTTAATGATGATTTTTCCTCTTGTTATTAGAGTGCCAAATATCATATTCCTAACAGGATCATTGAACATCACAATCATAAAGTAAATGGATTGGGGGACAAATAAATAAGGTATTCTTGATCCTATATCATCAACTAAACATAAATGTACTTGAGGTATTAGATACAAACCACCTAGAGTGACACCTCAAATCTTGAAAGTGACACAACTTTAGCATCTAATGAAGATGATATCTGAATCACCACAAAGTCCTATTATAGCATCTATGATGAGCTAGTTGATGAAAACCTCTTTAATAATAATTTCATACTTACTATCACATACTTATCTAATTTCACTCTTACCTTTCATTATCCTAACTAATCGATTAGGATTAACAAAATCACATTATACCATTTTATGACTTTTAAAATGAAGGACTTTTAGAGTTCCTAGACTTTAGAGATGGACTACCAATTATAGACTGCATGTAAGGATTTGAGTTTACATTGGATCCTTTTACCTGCTCTAGAGAGAAGGTGAAATTCCTTAGTTATAAAAATAAAAAATAAAATCAAACATTAAGGTCCACTAGTGAAAACCTCTCTGAGGCAATTTTGGACCAGGGTAAAAGTAAATAAAAAGATGAGTCCTTTGGTGAAACCTTATTTTAGGCACAAACAGATGGGGAAGTTAATTCTCCTCCTTAATAATCAAATACCCCTATAAGTACATGCATTATATTTTTATCAGATATCAGTTCATATGAATAGAATAGATTTGAGTTATTGGTCCATGATTTCTCTCAAGCATTTTTTGAATAGTCATTACCTTCCTTGGATGATTTTGATTCTTATTACATGGGTGAACCTGATGGCCCATAAATATATGGATAATATTGATTCCTATTTGTACTAACTATATTAGAGGATGGTTCTACACTACTCATGGAAGACACCACTGAGGTCAACATTGGTATGGAAGATGATCCCAATTTTGTTAAGCTTGGTGCACCCCTCATTATAGAGGAACACAAATTAATCATTGCCATTATCTAAGAATTAATTAACATGTTTTCATGGTTTTATATAGATATGATTGTGCTACATCTTATTTTGGTCATACACCATATTGTTTTGCACCTAGATGTTAATCCTATTAAATAAAAATTATGAAAAATGCATTTGGCCATTACTATATTAGTCAAGAAAGAACTATATAAATTATTAGGGCTAGATTAATCTAAATAATTATTATTTTGAATATATATCCAATATTTTACCAATCATAAATAAGCCTAAAGATATGCACTTATGTACAAACTTTAGAGATATCAACAAGGCATGTCAAAAAGATGATTTCCCACTACCCAACATTGATATGATTATAGACTCAACAATAGGATAACAAATTATATTCCTCATGGATGGTTCTTAAGGGTATAATTATATTTAAATAACACCTAAATATCAACATACAATAGTGTTCACAACTTTGTGGGGAACATTTAATTATCAGGTTATGTGATTCATCTTGAGAAATGTCGATGCTACATATCAATGTGAAATGACTATCATATTTCATGACATGATGCATAATATTGTTGATGATTATGTTGATGATATTCTTAGTAAATCAAGAATGCATGAAGGACATCCAAAATTTCTATGGATAATATTTGAGTGGATCCATGAATATAAGGTGTGCCTCAATCCTAATAAATGTGTATTTGGAGTCAACTTAGTCAAATTTGTAGGCTTCATTATTTCCCATAGAGGTATTGAAGTTGATCTTGACAAGGTTAATTCCATCACATAAATGCCTCCCCCTTTTAATTTCAAATAGTTTCACATCTTTTAAGGAAAAATTCATTCCATTCACCGATTCATTTTACAGCTTGTTGATTGCTACCATACTTTCACTCACCTCTTGAATAATGGCACCACCTTTCAATAGAATTCTAACTATAAAGAGGACTTTGAGCATCTAAAACCCTATTTTAAAAATACACCAATGTTAACCCCACCAAATCTAGGAAAGCCACTATTTAATTACATTTTATCAATTGAGCATGTTTTTAGGGCACTTTTTTCCCACTATGATGACCAAGGAAAATAATGTGTAGTATACTGTCTGATCTAGACACTAGTCACTTATGAACATAACAATACACCAATTAAGAAGGCATGTTTATCATTATTATTCAAAACCCATAAGATTGAATAACAAGACCATAATAATTACAAAATTGTATCCCCTCAAGGATCTTCTTTCCAAATCAGCATTGATAGGTCCTATGGCCAAATAGATTATGATTTTAAGTGAGTTCAATATTGAATATACTAATCAAAAGTCCATAAAAGTGTAAGTACTCATATAACATATTGATGAGGCACACTTATCAGATAGTGTCATTTAAACATTAATTTTCCTAATGAATCTATCTTCACTCTTGATGAATCATATCAATGGAAGCTCTAATTTGACAATTCCTTCACATCCCATGGTTTAGGATCAAGTATTATAGTTATTACACCATAAGGGATCTCATTCTCAAGTAATTTTAAATTGGTTTTCCATGCACTGATAATATTTCATAATATGAGATACTCATTGTTGGACTTCACCTTGTAGTGTAATGGAACATCCAAAAATTGGTAGTCTATCAAGATTCACAATTGATTATCAATCAGGTTATAGATCAATATCAAATGAAGGACTAAAATTTAGTACCCTACAAATCCATGGTTGATAGTCTCAAAAAAAATTAATGCATCAAATTAATAAAATACCAAGAGCCAAAAAGTGATCATAAGATGCAATTACTACTATTGGATTGTTAATAGAAAATTATTATCATGTTCATGAATATTAGTTTATCATTGAAAATATTCTTATGCTAGCTTAAATTCATCCAAATACATAAATGGTATGTGATATTTTTGGTCTTGATTCCCCTTAGTACCTTTTATCACCAAAATTTTCACCCTAGGATAAGGTTATTTAAACTTCTCCAATTTGGTGAAATGTGGGATTACCCTTAAACCTATTAGTTGTCTATAGTCAGGGTAAACCTCTATATTAAAGGGATATCTCCCCTTGATGAATCACTTAGGCCTACTTTCACAAATTGCTTACTTTTGAAAGCAAGAGAAATAATTAAAATAAACATAACTATAGTTTTGATGCACCAAACTTTGTTGACCACTACCACACATTGCATAATGCACTAAGACCTATAAGAAAACATGAACAAACACACATCCTAGACTGAATCTATTACATCAATGTTTTGTAGAAGGGTAAGGCATTATAAGGATGAGAGGAAAAATTAATTTCACTTCAAAACCCATAAGAGACCCCTGATGATACCAAATACAACTTGAAATAGAGAAAAACCCACATGAGGGAAGATAAATAGGACACAAAAAATGTGACATATATCTACACCTGATGAAATCAACCATTTAGAGATTTATCACTACATATAGTCATATAGTGAGGTAAAAAATTAGTTTTTTTATTTATAAAGGGTATAAAAAATGGGAAAGGATTCTCCATACCCAGGTGGAGGATACAAAATTAGCCAAAAGTGGCTTGATATATATATAATGGTGAAGAGAGAGAGAGAGAGAGAGAGAGAGAGAGAGAGAGAGAGAGAGAGAGAGAGAGAGAGAGAGAGAGAGAGAGAGAGAGGTGGTAGAAGAAGGTTAAAAAGTGTCCATGAGAGTTAAAATTAGAAAAATATTTATGAGATAGTCCAACATACCTATAAGGATATTTTTCTCACTCCTGAAGCAGATCCAATCTTCCAAGTGGCATGGGGGTTACAATTTGGCTTTGACACCTTGACTAGCTCCTTTAAAATTGCCCTTATTTTCATGAAAGGAGTGAAAAATGGACCTTAAAACCATTAAATCACCTTTATATGATCTTAAAAAACTTATTAAACATCTAACATGCCTTAAGAAACTCTTTTTTTTTACCATTCCATCATTCAAGTGCATAGGTGTCTTATAACTCTTCATTTCCCACACCTAGTTTGGTCCAAGTGGCCTAAAAATCAAGTGAATATTCTTAAAATCTTCAAAATTATATGAATGGTATTGAAATATGTTATCAGGTCTAAAAAAAACCATTTTGGTTCTTGGGCCAACTCCCACGAACTCATTTTTCTCCTTAAGCCTTCACTATGCCTAGTTTTTTTGTAACCCTTTTTACCTGTAAACCTCATTGTGTAGGGATTTTTATGAATTATATTTATTAAATTAAGGTAATATTATATTACCCACTATTTAATTCAATCTCTATGTCAAATTTCATGTTCAAAATCTGAGTGAAAACCCATTTTTTTTACCTCTCTCTCTTGAATTAGGCCTCGTTGCTTTGGACCCTATTTTCTTGATTCAAAGTTTTACCACGTGTTAAATAATCCAAAAGAGATTTATTCATTTTACCTAGTCCATCACCAACCTCCATGTCCATTTTTGGGTCTTGATACCTCTTATAAGTATGCAAACCAAGAAATGGCCTTACCACCTAGTCTCATTTTGAGCCTGTCTAAGACTGCCTTGAAAAATGGGTTTGGTTTGATCACCTCAAAAATATCCCATACAATATTTTTGGATTTTAAAATATATTACAAGTACCAAATGACTTCATCCCGTGATTTGGAATCTCTCCCCTTCTTAGAACACTTGTAAAACACTAAAAACATACAAAAATAGGGTATTTATACCAATCCATACAAGTGATGTCAGCATCAAAGTACATGGGGGTAACCTCCTTGGATTCCTAAAAAACATAAAATATTTTAAATAGGTAAATATTTCATCAAATGTGCTTTGGGGGTCTTTCTCTACAAACTAGTCACAACTCAGGTTTTAGGAGGGTTTACGACTTATTTGGGGCTTTAATGATTGTTCATAAATAACAACCCCTCTATCTCTCTCATAATTCCATAATATTGTTTTTATTTGATTCCTATAACACCTAAAAACAACACTAGATCCCATACAAATTATGAGCAACAATATGAGCATCTGAGGTTACTCTTTGAGTGGCTTGTTTAGTGTTTTTGAGCATGAGATAGGCCCAAATTGGGTTTTGGATCTCAGAGTTCATTCCCACTAATATGAGACGATAAAAAAACCTTTTAAACATATATATCCATTATTATACATTATTTTTAATTTTTCACTATTCCTCTATATGAATTTAGTGTATTGGTCAGGGGTCTTGAGGTTTAGGCCTATCACCTTCTTACTAGCCCTCAAGGGCATTTAGATGGAAACTTGACCTTTGGTGCCTCCTATAGTTGTATGTATACCTTTATCATGATTTTATTTTTCCAAAATATCCTCCAATGAGGTTTATAAACATTTTTTTCTCTTAGAAACCAAATGGATATTTTAGTCTCATGACTACCTCTTGTCAATAGAGTGGGCAAGGTCTAAGATAAAATAGTGGATATGTCCACTATTGATATGACCTTGAAAATACTATTAACACTTAAATACACTAATTATCACAATATAAACCAAATTTAAAATCTTTATCATCCCTATAGAGGCCCCAAAATGTAATTTTACTTCGTGGCTGGACTAAGTCTTCCTATAAGTAGTGATGCATTCTTCATGAGGTGCGTGACTGAGTTTGCCTTTTTAATTATTGTGTTTTGGTCTAAAAGTATAAATTAAACCTTGATAGTAATATTTAAACCTTTTTAAATTATTCTTATCCTCATAAATCTCTTCACATACCCTATACAACTTATCAAAGTGTTATACCTTCAAAACTTATTTCTATCTCACACTTTACCAATATTGGTTGTAGGTGTTTTTTCTCAACAATGGAGACCTTGGTAGGTGATGAATGTTTATTTTAGGGTTGTTTCCACATTATATCATTATTATTTAATTATTTATACCAATATCATACCCAATAGAGTCATCTTTTCCTCTCAAACATTGAGTTTGCTTCTTTCATTTCCCTGACTAGTTGTAGGTGTGCATATGTTTTCACTTGAACATTTACATACCTAAATAGGTGTATCAAATATCACCTAGGTAAATTTTAGTACATTTAACTTACTCTTTAGACTTCTTATGTCACTTTCAAACTTCTTTTACATAATTAGTTGTAGGTAATCACTTCTTGAAGGTGTTGGATTGTGTGTTAGGGCTTAGAGCCTTGTTTTAAGTCATGATAGACATGAAAAACACCATATGGAGGTTACCTAACTATTCACTAACACTTTCATATTTAATATCATTATCATACTGATTTAAGAAACCTATGACTTCACTATTTACATACAATCCTTTTCATATGTTCTTTAGTTTAAGTTCAAGACTGAAGACCTACAAGTTTGGGCATTGTAGGATTTCCTCTTATCTAGATGACTACTAGAGAAAATTCTTGAGTTTTACTTGTACTTAGAGATTTTATTATTCATACTCTTATAATAACATATTCCCCTTAGCAACCTCATGAACCTTAAATGCATCATGTAATTATCTTTACCATGTTTTGTATGGCCTACATAATCGCTTAAGTCTCTTAGCTATGTGCAAGAAGGTGAGTCCTTCCTCATGGAAACCTCATGGTGACCTATCCATGTTTTCTCATTCCTTTCATGAAATTTTCAAACTTAATTAATTTCATGAACCTCAAGATACCATCATATGTGATTTTCTAGTTCAAAATTTCTCCAACCACAATCAAGCTTATAGGATGCAATTGTGCATTAATGGCTATAGGTGTGAGAAGTAAGAGGTGGGTATTTATTCATTGGCACTCTTAGTGATTCCCTTGAGCGATGTTTATCATGATAGTTTCCTTAAATGGTCTTTTCACATCTCTTCAATTCCTCAAATCATCCCTCTTATAGTTTTAATTTGACTTTACTAACACAATCCTACATACACTCAGGACTTTGGTTGAGTCTCTCTTCTTTCTAACATTAAATCCTTTCTCCCTACCTTAGAGTATCTTTATACACCTTCTAAACTCTTCTATATCTCCTTATCTAAATCCTTCATTCTCACAAACCATATTCTATCTTATACACACAAGCCTGATAATGTATTCTTAGAGCTAACTATGTTCAATGCCTTTTAGGTCTTTTTTTGGCCCTCTCATAATAATTTAGTGACTAATGATTATTATACATTTCTTCTCATTTCATTACCAACTCTATAAATCACTCAAAACACCTTCAAACTCTATGTTCATTGTCCCTACAGCCATGATCTTGTAAGTGACTCTTTTCTAAGCATCTTAGTTGGTCATTTAGCCACCATTTAGCCTCAAACTACTTGGGATATATCTCAATTCATCCATTTACCTCTTAAACCTTCATCCAACACAATTTTATTGTGATTGGAAACATTCATAACATTGACAACATTGGTTTTCTCATAGTAACAGACCTATGGGCCTGTAAGTGCTTGAGACACTTTATGAACTTACTCAATATGCAAATTTGGATCATGTTCCCCACTCTTCAATAAAAACCAATCACTCAAAAGTATCTCTCTTGTTGATTAATGATGTTACTTATTGCTATTCAAACCAAAATGAAGTTCAGACCTGGGAAGATCATCTAAATACCATACAAGTCTCTCAAGAAGCAAGTCAC
This sequence comes from Torreya grandis, assembly GCA_037957365.1. Taxonomy (NCBI): domain Eukaryota; kingdom Viridiplantae; phylum Streptophyta; class Pinopsida; order Cupressales; family Taxaceae; genus Torreya; species Torreya grandis. The sequence goes on along the minus strand of JARHVA010001751.1, from coordinate 1,010,505 downwards.
TTAGAGATTATGGAGAAATAGATACATTTCAAAAAAAAACATGAATTTCATGGATTATAAGGATCCTTCATGAGTTATATAGTGTTATAAACCTCTGAGAGTGACCACCATGAAGATAATACCAAACTTGTAGTAGGATTCACTAAAACAACATGTTTATCAAGACATTCTTCCTCTAAGTGAAGGCACCTCATAGAGATCAGTTGGATGATGAAACCACCATGAAAAGGAGACACAAGACCTATTAAAACCACCTTCAAAATAATTTTTCTCCATAAATTTTTGATCTATATAAATAGGTGCAAGAACAGACCCCTCTTGGATGAATAGGCCATGGTGACCTAATGTCATTCTTAATGATCATTCATAAAGAATAAACCATAAATATGAACCAATGACACTAATTTAAATATTAATTTGACCCATAAAAATTGCCAAAGTTTTATCTCCTAACTCTCTCTCTCTCTCTTATCCATAACATTCAATTAAAATTTGCCTTCTTGAGCTTGTGAAGGCAGTGATAGAGGAGAAAAAGTGTTTTAGTGTCATTTCAAATTAAAACTTGGTCCAAAGCTATAAAATGGTTTTAGGGAGACCAAGAGATATTTATAAACTATTTGTAATTGAAAACTAATCTTGGAAAGCCATACAAGTGCTTTAAAAGTGTCCTTTCACCAAGATTAGGAGTTAAACTATAGATTCTATCAAACTCTAACTAACCTTGAGCATTATCTAACCAACTTATGACATCTTGGATGTTTGGAATCATTTTTAAAAGTTATCTTCTTAAAATGATACATCCAACCCTTCCAAATGGATCAAAAGGTGGTAAAAATGTGATATTTTGTATATAGGAGCCAAACAAAGGTTAGATCATGATAATATGATATAAATGATGTCCAAATAACCTTTTTAAATGACTTTATACCATACTATAACTTTTTAAAATTTTGAATATACAATACCTTATACTTAACCATAGGATTAAATAAGTGAACTTAAGACCAAAATGTAGACAATGATAAATAAGGACACATATGACCATATAGGACCACTAGAGACCATGACAACACCATGAAAATCATATAACAACCCTATAAAATTTTAATTTTTGATGGGTTGACCTATTTTTACTTGGGGTCAAAATTTGGATTATAATTTGGTGATTCACAAGGGTAGCATGTCTGCAATGCTAAATAGATCAGCAGCCTTGTCCTTCCATTAGGCAATGGAGTCATTTTCACTCAATTTTAGACTTGAACAGGGTTTTACCATGACATAAAAAACTAGGTTAACCTCCAAAACACATGAAAAATAATAATAATAATACATAAATCAAGAACAAGACACACACATGATCTATCAATCACTTTGAAAACACAAAAAAATAAGGAAGTAAACTAACTATATACAACTGGCCTGAACTTTTCTTCTTCCTCCTGGGTCAAAAGGGAAGCTTGCACTATATGTTGTTTCATGAGATGAAGAGAGGCATGAATTAAGTTGCCTCTTGAACCTTGTTCTTATTATTTTCAACTCTTTCATGTTTTTCACTCTTCTTGGCATGTTCTCAAAGGAAATAATGATAACTACAAACATGTCACCTATAAAGGTGAACTCATCTTGTACTTCAATAGACTTATCATCATCTCTATTGATGTTTATGCTTTTTTTTATCATGATCACCTCTCAACTTATAGGAGCAACCTGAATCTTAGTAATTTGGAGATCGTCATGTTGTCTTTCAAGAAACACATCTTACCAACTACTGCAAACTCTTTAAGAAAATTTACATACTCAATCCAATCCTCATCATTATATTCAATTAATACATCTTGTATGATCTCTTTCTACACATGAATTTCAATCTTTAAAAGCCAACAAATTTCTTGAAGGATTTGAATATTTTATTTTAATTCATCTTTGTCATTGTGTACTCCTTCAACTTCAACTTACTTTTTGAATAGTATTCAACTTCAAGTTTGGCTACAACTTACACACATTTTGATAACATAAGATCTTATTTTTGAAACACACCCTCAAGAGGTAAAGCATATTAAAGAGTGTCTTCAACTTGACCAGTAGGAGGTGTAGGATTTTGAAGGCCTTCAAACTCTTCACAAATTTCATTAAACTTATGCCACATGTCATCTTGATTTATGGAGTCGTGAACAACTTTGTCTTCTATTATTTTTTCAAATTTAACCTCTTGATAATGCTCATAAGTCTCAACTAATTAAATTTATGTTATTTTTCCCTCAAACATCTTCTCTTTCATGTTTTGATAAACTTATTCATGAGCATTTGCAACATCATCAGGGTCATCTCTTTTTCATTCAAGAAGATTGACTTATGCTTGTCTTCACCAAGGGGAGTACCTATAGTAAGTTCAAAATGGATATTTGATTTATATTCTTTATCAGTTGAAAATTATGTTTTATCTTCTTCACTTATCTCCCATAGGATGGGTTATCCTTCAATAAAGGATGAGGTGGGAGGGTAGTGAACAAGTTCATTGGTTAGAGAGGGATTATGAGGTGTGTTCAATGTTTCATGAATGATAATGGAGATGGAGGGAGTACTCTTTCAATTTGGGGTCTTAAAAATAGGATACTCTTGAAATAATTCTTGAAGAAAGAGAAGGTTCATCTTTTCTATAAGTGTTACATTCTCTTCATCAACCACCTCATCATTCTCATAGTCTTCTTGAAGTTCATTGTCATCTATAACTTGATCATCCAAATTCTCAACTAGGGACTTCTTGTCTTGAATGTTCTTTTGGATTCACTTCTATGAGGGAATAGTTATAGGTTATTATGGAGAGGGAAATGAGGCTTAAACAAACACAAGGTCTTCTTTTTTGACATCAACTTCTTGGTCCTCACTCTCTCCATCTTTCTTTCCCTAAGACTTTAATACTTGGTTCCAAGTTGGAATTTTAAAGTTATTAGGATCTTTTGAGGATTGGATGGGCTCTCTTGGAGGATCCTCTTTATGATAGTATATGGTTTCATGAGGATAAGGGGTACAATAAATTTGATATGGAATAGAATAGGGTTCTTGAAGAGGGGATAGATAGACTTGCATAGGTTCAAATTCTTCCATAATAGCTAGCATGGTATAGTCAGGAATCACAGTCTAAGTAGGCCTCCAAGATGAATATATCTTGTTTTCTTGAGGGATAATAAGTGTATCTTGAGGAGGACTTGGAGTCAAAAGAGGTGGAATAAGGACAAGAGATGATGATTAGGGTTGGTTATATTGAGTCTCTTGATTCTCTCACCTCTCTAATCTATTTATCCACCACTGGATAAAGGTTCTCATTTCACTAAACTCATCACTCATAACATATTAGGTTTTCTCTCCAACTAACATCCACTTATCCATCAACATTTGAATTGAATTTTTCATCTTCTTTATGAGATGAAAATGGATCACATCAAGATCTCTATCCCATTTTCTCATCACCTATTATGATTTTAGCAAATTTAGATTAAGTGCCAACAAGGATATGGTAGGGGAAACATAATTTTGAAATGGGATTAAATTAAAAGATGAGGATTTTGACTACTTCTAATAAAATCAATAGAATATAAAATATATATGCAATATAGATTGGATATAAATGAATAAATGATAGAAAAGAGTACATAGAATTGACACAGTACACAAGAATTTATAGTGAGAAAACCTCCAAGAGGTAAAAAACCAATGAATATGATATTCAATAATTGAGAAACTCTACACCCCAATACAAATCCTTCCTTTCACACTTATTCACATAAGTCTTCATAGAACCTTTGTAAATATTTTCCATGCATGAATATTAAATTCATCGAGTGTATTTCCTTAAAAAATATAATAGGGGTAATACCCTATTTATAATAAAATTTGAGGGGAAGTGACCATTGTAACCAATTGGTCCATCCTTCTTGAGAATCATTTAAATTTATTTAGAGGTCCATTTAAATTTTCACCTTGTGTTTAATAAATAATAAATTATTATTATTTAATTATAAATTAAATTATGCTAAAGGGTTTAAATTAGACCATTTAGACATTAAATGTTTTAACACTCCCCCTTAATGCTAAGTGGGGATAAATTTCACAGTCACCTTAATACATGAATTATAATGTGTACACAATTAAAATATTTAAAAACCTTCATCATGCCAAACACCACCTTTTGAAATAAAAGGAATTATAATCCATAAACTACAATAAAATAAGTTTAGGTTAGCATGATTGTGAGACTACATCTTATAGTTTCTCATAAATAATCATCTAATCATATTTAGAGCCTTTTATAACATAGGGACCTCCATTAAAAAATATGTCTTTATTTATTGGGTTATAAAAGTAAAACTTCCACATGAAGTTTAATTAAATCACATAACTTACACATGAATTTAACAATAATTTACAATGACAAAAAAGTATAGAGAATAAGAAGGAACACATGGTCATTAGGAAGTGGCATTACCATACACACTCCCCTTCAATGGTAACTCTGAGAGGCTTAGCATTGCATGAAACTCACAAGACTTGGTAGCACCAAGTGGTTTTGTGAAGATATCTACCACTTGTTCATCTATAAGATAGAAATATAGATTAATATCACCATTAAAGACTTTTTCTCAGATAAAATGCACATGAATTTCAATATGTTTAGTTCTTTGGTGTTGCAATAGATTTTTCACCAGAGCTATACAAATTTATTTATGATAATTAAAGATGGTACTATGAGAAACATTCAAATGAAGTTCTCCCAAAAACCTTAAAAGCAACATGGCTTCTTTGGAAGATTCCATAGCACTTTTTCACTCTACTTCAATAGAAGAGATAGAGACAATAGGTTGTTTCTTATTGCTCACTATCAAACTTAAACACATCCAAAAGTAGATTTGTGATCTATAGTATCTCTAGCATGGTCAGAATAACAATAACCATATAATTTAGCATTATCAATGGAAGAATAAAATAAATCAAAATTAATTATTCCTTTGATATAATAAAGAATTCATTTAGATAATTTCCAATGATCCAAATATGGATCCTACATAAATCTAGAAGAAACACTAATAACATACGAAATATATGTCCTAGAATAGTTAGATAAATCAAAATACTAACAAATTATATATATAAAGTAATGTTAGCATTTTCACATGCAAGTTTAGGATCAAATTTAATACCAACTTTAATAGGAGTAGAAGTAGATTTATAATCAAGCATGTTAAACTTAACAAGAAGGTTATGTGCATACTGAGATTGTGATACAATAATTAAATTTTTATCTTTAAATATAGCCATTCTTTAAAAATGATGTAGAATTCATAAATCCATCATTTCAAAAATTTGACTTAGTTTATCCTTATATTTTTGAATTAAACTAGATAAATTATTAGTAATCAAAAAATCATTAGTATATAATACAATTAGAATCAAATGACTATTTTCAACTTTAACAAAGAGATCATTATCTGAATAGCAGTTAGCAAAACTTAATTATTTGAAAAAATAAGTAATTTTAGAATACCAAGTTTGAAAATCTTATTTTAAACCATACAAATATTTTCTTACTTGCATACATAATGTTCTATGCTAGGATCAATGAAACCTTTAGGATGAGTCATGCAAATTTATTCTTCTAAATCACTATTTAAAAATGCATTCTTGGCATCTATTTGGTAGATAACCCAACTATTTTGGGATGAAAGAGAAATAAGAAGTCTAATAGTACTCATTTTTACTACAGGAGCAAAGGTTTCAACATATTCAATCCTAGGCTTTTGAGTAAACCCGTGGGTAACTAATATAGCTTTAAACTTTTCAATTTTATCAATTGAATTATTTTTTATCTTATAAAACCACCTATAACTAATAATATATCTTTTAGGTGAAGGAGAGACAAGATCCCAAGTATAATTTTTAATTAAGGCATTATAGTCATCTTGCATAGCAACATTTCATCTATAATCTTGAGTGGCTTCCTCAAAATATTGAGATTCACATTCATACATAGTCATTAAAGCATGATATGAATATTGGCTTCTAGTTAATTTATTAAGATTATCAACATTAGAAGATTGAAGTAGATAATATACTCATTTAGATATTTTAGCTTGAATTTAAAACTTAGGGGGTTCCTCAGACTCTAAGTTATCCAAAACTAGATCAACTTTCTCAAGGACATCTATTTCATCACTAGAATAAATATGAGAGTCAAGTTCATCAACATAATAATACTAAGGAGGTTCCATAGAGGGCTCACAAAATGATTTTTCAAGATTAAGAACATTCATATTATTAATGATATGATGTTTATAAGTATAATACACTATTAAACCTTTTATCTTGCCTCCATAACCTACAAAAATGCAAGAATAAGAAGTGTGATCGAGCCTCTTTCTTTTAACTTTAGGAATAAAGATAGAAGCAGGACTACCAAAAATCTTGAGATGAGCCACAATAGGTTTCTTTTTGTTCCACATTTTTAAAGAGGTATAAATATGTAAGGATTTAGTAGGGACTCTATTTGGAATATACACAATGGTATTCATAGCTTCAGTCCATAAAAACTTAGGAACATTTGTAGATTGTAACATTGTTCTATCCATTTCTATGATGGTGTAGTTTTTCTTTTCAGCAAAACTATTTGCTGAGGGGAATAGGGAGTTGTTATATCCCTTTGAATACCAAAAATAATGCAAAAAAAATCAAACTCTTTACTAACATATTAACCACCATATTAACACCCCTATCCAGAGACAAAATGAAATTGCTAAAATTCTTGAATGTTCTATAGGATCTCTCCCCTCTTCTTACTTGGGTCTTCCTCTTGGTCTGAAAGTCCCTGATGCATTCTAGGAGGATCTTATTAACAAGTTTAGAAAGAAACTTGTGGGATAGAAAGGAAACCTTTTAAGTCAGGCAGGAAAGTTAACTCTTCTCAAAACTTGTCTTCAAAGCATACCTATTTATGCTTTAAGTCTATTTAGAATTCTTATTAAATTTGCAGAGGCTATTGAAAAAATTCAAAGAAATTTCCTCTGGACTGGTACTGAGGAAAAAAGGAGAATGCCTTTAATTGTTTGGGACAAAGTTTGCAAACCTTTTAGGGAAGGGGGATTAGGAATTAGGAAAATCATAAGTATGAATAAAGCTATTTTAGCCAAATTGGGATGGAGAGTTTATCATGAAAATAAAGAGTGGAGTACTATATGGAAACAAAAGTACCTCTTTAATGCAAAATCCCTTTCTGATTTCTTTTCTTATTCTGATGTAATCCGTCCTTCTTCCATATGGGGAGCTATTCAGGGGACCAAAAAAACTTTAGAAAAATAATGTTTCTAGAAAGTTGGTAATGGACTTAAGGTGAAATTTTGGGATGATGTATGGTTAAAAGATTATCCTTTGATGGAAGATTTCCAAGATAAGGATTTAGTTGATCGATGTAAGCAGAGATATGGTATACTAGTTAGTCAGTATTGGCAGAATAATTCCTAGGTGAATTTAACTAATGTTAATCAAGGCTTCAGCAACATCCAATTATCTCTCAATGTTGTCTCTCTTTATCCCTATCTGGAGAATAAGATTATTTGGCATGATGATCCTAGTGGACAATTTAAAGTCTCTACTATCTTTACTTCAAAGGAAAAGGGTAATCAACCTTTGTGGTCTCAAGCCTGGATGAAGGGGCTCATCCCTAAAATAAATATCTTCTTCTGGACTTTGCTTCAAAATAAAATCTTGACCCTTGACAATTTATAGAAAAGAGGAATAAATGTGGTTAACAGGTGTATTTTATGTAAAAATGGATTTGAAGATAGAGACCATATGTTTTTGAACTGTCCCTACACTCAGCAAGTTTGGACTGAGATCCTTAATTTTTGGGGTATAACATGGGTACATCAAGAAAGTGTGGATCTATCTTTTAAAAGCTGGTGTTGTCCCTCAAAAAATCTTGATGTTAATTTTTTTTAGAAAATAACACTTCCTCATATATGGTGGGGTATATGGAAAGAAAGAAACAATAGAATTTTCAGAAGTAAAGAACTTCCAGGATGGGTGCTTGGTCAGAATATTATTAGAGCTATTAAGGAGAATTTTAAATCACAAAGGGATCCTGATCAAACATTTCAATTTGATAACTCCTTACGATCTGAAAGGCCTAATCTGAAAATTGATAATCCAAGATTGAATGTAAAATGGAATGTCCCTCCTACTAGATGGATCAAAGGAAATTTTGATGAAGTAGCTAAAGGGAATTCGGGAAGAGTAGGATGTGGAGGAATTTTGAGAGATCATATGGTAAATGTAGTTGATGCTATTGATATCCCAATTGGTAAGTCGAATAGTCATATTGCCGAAGATACTGCAGCCCTATACACTATTAAACTAGCTGTTGAATTGGAATTTTCCAAATTATGGTTGGAAGGTGATTCTTTGAATATTGTAAACATCCTAAATAACAAAAAATCAAGTTCATGGTCTATTGAGGCTACAGTGATGGAAATTAAAGCTTTAAGTCTAAAGTTTGAAAAAGTGACCATATCCCATACATATAGAGAAGCTAATGGGGTTGCTGACTGGATAGCTAATCATGATGTTCAAATGGGGCAAAAGGTGAGATGGCATGATGCATTAAATAAGCACGTTGATCTCAAAGCACATCAATTATGATGCCATTCATTCTAAAGAGGGAAAGATCTACCTAGATTAGGAAATTAATGATTCAGAGGAGTGGACTTAAGGTGGATAGATTACCTTCACTGAATAGGTACATTCATGAGAATGTAACGTGGATTTTGCATGTGCCAGCATATAGGCGACTTACATTTCATGTAAAGAACAAATGGGTCCATTTTTTTGCTCTTAGTGTTTGGGTGTTGTTGGAATATTGTTTATTTTTCAAAATGAAGGGTGAACCATGGAAGCAAGAGCCAAGAAATTATGAAGATTGGAAGGATAGATAGGATGTATGGAAGATTCTTTAGAAAGGGAGAGTGGTAAGTTATATGTAGAAATTGCATGGATCTAAACCCCATATTACGATGGCATTCTTCAAAAATTAGGTTGATGACAGAGTAACTCTCCATGGTGTAACTGTGAAGCTTACAGAGGAGTTCATCGCTGAGGTTATAGGGCTCCCCACGGGTGGCATTAAATTCTCTAAGCAGACTACTATCTCCAATGCAGCTTACAAAAAATTCCTAAAAACAGATGCAGAGGAGAAGCAATTGGAAAAGAGTGGAGATTTCTTCGATTTGGAGCAGATAAAAGGGATATGGAGAGATGTATTATGCTACATTCATGAGTATTTTATCCTAGATGGTAGAAGTAAAAGAGTTCATAAATTTTATTTTGTCTTTCTTAATCATTTTAGGCATAAAGACAAAATTTCCTTCCCTTTCTATTTGCACTTTTCACTGCTTCAAAGTCTGTTTGCTCATAGAAAGAAGGAATCTCGACCAATTTTGCATGAAGGACTGATTCTTATCATAGAGGGCTATTGCAAAAACAATGCCATAGTCTCAAATCCTTATTCTAACAAAAATAAGGATTCACGGTGTAAGAAACGTGGAAAAGTAAAGGGGAAAGAAAAAGTAAAACCTAAATCCTCCAGTCTTAAAAAATAGAATGTTGAAGAGGAATTTGAGTGGGAAAGTACAGAAAGTTCTAAGAAGAATGTTTTTGAGGAGGAAGAAGGGATGGAAACTGGGGATTTTAGTTCAAATATGGAAGGTTATCAAGAAAATGAAGACAAAAGTGAGAAAGAAAATGAAGGAAAAAAAATAGAGGGCAATATAGAACAGAATAATTCTAATCATGAAGACAATCAGACTGTGGTGGGGGGAAGTGTTAAAGACACAAATATTTTACTTGAGGATCTAGATTTGACAAGAGAAAAGGAAAATTTGATTCTAGATTCCAATCATGCTATGGAGATTAGAGAACAAGAAAAGGATGATCATGACCAGCATAAAGACCCTACAGAGACAAAAGAGGAGAAAATGATGGAAAAGGAGGAGCAAATTGAAAAGGATGAGACCTTTCCACAAGAAAATGCAAATGATAGTTGTGATGTTTGGTAGAGGGATACTAAGCTCTCCTTCATGAATTCGGCCAAATTCAAAGCAGATGCAATTTTTCAAGCTGATTCGTGGATGTACAAGGAAATGATGGAGCTAAAAAAAAGTAAAAATAATGCAACAAAACCAAGAAGCTGATAGGATCAAAATCAATAATTTGGAGAAGCAAATGATTGATATTCCAATTAAACTTAAGGATTATGAGAATAATCTGAGAAGGCTCATCAAGGAAAGTAGAATGAAAATGGAGGAGGTTACTTCTAGCATGTGTGCGGCTGCAACTAACCTTGGAAAATGAGCTAATGAAGAAATAAAATCTCTGGAGGGGCCAAGTAAGAGGACCAGGTAGAGCTTGAGAAAGAAAGCCTAGAAAGAAGCTGCTACATCAACTGCAATATCCATACAAGATACAACAATGGTTAGAATGAGACTGTGAAGATGATCCTGGAATTAGAAGACTAAGGTCTTCCTTGTTGCTATTTTTTTTGTCCTGGTCCTTTCTGCTGGATGTTATAACTGGTTCTGAAATTTGGTTCTTAGTTTTAAAAACTTTTTTTTGAGTTTCCAGGTCTCTGTAAAACCTGTGATCTTTTTTATGGTTTTGGTCTGTGGTTTTAGGTCCCTATAAAACCTGATTTTGATATTGTTTTACAGTAAGTTGTAGGAATGTTCTTCCTATTGGGCGTTATCGCTTTATCTTTCTTTCTTTGTTAAAGGGTTTCAGGGTCCCTTCAAAACCTACTTTTACCTTAATCTAAAACATATCAACCACCATTGTTAGTTCTTAATATCTTAATAGAAAAATCATATACATTTTCAACACTAGCTTTAAATTTTAAATTTAGATAACACATCAGATTTATTTTAAGAAAAAAAGATTAGATCATTTTAGTGTAATAATCAATAAAATTAATAGTATATAAATAAAAATTAAGAGATAAAATTTCAAGAGCTCCTACAACATCACTATGAATCAATTCTAAAGGATGTAAGGAATTTGCATCATGATTCTTATGAAAGGGGTTAGTATGTTGCTTACCACATAACAACCCTCACAAGTTTCATGATGAGAGGGGATAAAAAGAATTCCAAAAAAAATATTATTTATAGACATATCATATAAACTTATAAAATTAACATGTCCTAATCTTTCATTCCATAGTTGATATTCATTCTTACTATGTAATAGAAAAAAACATGCAGAAGAAGAAGAAAAGATATATAAATCATTCTTTTGAACACATTCAAAAATCAAGGAACTAGATTGATTTCTAATGGATAAACTATATTTAAGTAATGTTATATTAAAATTATAATTTTTAAGTTGAGAATAAAATACAAAATTATTTTTAAGCTTAGGTACATAAAAAACATCATTTATAGTAACATTTGAAAAGATTGCTTTTATTTGTTTAGTTGCTTCTAAGAAAGAATTATTTGCTAAGTAAATTCTTTTAGATATATATTTTTAATCACATATAATATTTGATAATAACATCATATGGTGTGATGCACCACTATCTAAAATCCACTCATTTTCATTTGAAGCAAATAAAGTAGTATATAAAGTAATAACATTTGAATCATGATTGTTATACTGATTAGAGTTTTGATTCTTCTACTTGTTTTGATTATATTTATTTTCTTTATTATTTTTAGAAGTTTGATTTTTATTTCTATCCTTTTTTTATAACATGTTTCCTTTTTATGGCCAAATTTACCACACAAATTGTAATTTTCATTAAACTTAGGTGTATGATTCTTATTACCATATTTCTTATTCCCATATTTTATTTTAGCATAATTAGGGTTAGATTTTTTATTTTTAGTATTATCAAAAACATTATTTAAAGTGATAAGTATCTGAGTGGAACTCTCTTTACAATCAAAATTTATCATAACTTGCTCCTATTGAATTAGAAGAGAAGATAAAATGGTAAGATCAAGGATATCTTGCTCAGTTCATACTTAGAATTAAAAATTGAAATGAAATTTTTAATTTTTTTATGAATATTTAACTAAATGATAAAATAAATCAATTTGTCTTAAATCAAATTAAAATTACATTAATCTAACTGAACTTTGATGTTTTTAATTTTAAAAATAAAATTCACAACTTTCTCATCACCTTTCATAGGTGTAGTTAGCAATTGAAGGATTAACTTAATAATATTCAAGAGATGAGTACCCTCATGATGGATTCAAGGAGTTGTCAAGCATTTCTAGGAGACTTTTGATTACCAATGTGGAGAATAAATTCATCTTTAACACTCCACAAGATAATGGACACAACTTCTTATGATTTCTCTTGAAATGCATTGGTAAGCTGAGGGGTCACATGTCATCCAGAAGGGGATTTTTCAATCCCAATGATAACATTCCATAACTTGTAGGCCATAAATTTATATTTAACATAAATTTTTCAAATATTATACTTATTTCTATTAACAATTTGAGATTTATCTAAGGAAAAATGAGATGAAGCCATAGCTTCTCTTTAAAAAGGATAGTAAACAAATGCTTAAAAATAAACTATTTAAAATGAATTTTTGAACTATTTTCAAAATAAAGTGAATTACACATAACTATACTTAATTACATGAGTTATATGCCAAACAATGTAAAAATTAAATTAAAGTTGCATAAATATAGGTGTCAAAATAATCTCACTCAAAATGGCCACTTAAACATTATTATTAAAAAAGGGGTAAATTTTTTAATAAGATGTTTCAAAATAAAAAATGGACCACTCCAATGCATCTGGAATGTACCAAGATTTAGAGATCAACTAGTTACATGACTATATTTGCCAAAATAGTATTCACTTGGTCAAAAGTTGAAGAACTAGACAACAGGTCAGGGGTTTAGCAAAGTTGGCATGTGAATTAAAAAATAGAATTCAAATTAAACTAAATTTGAAAAAATGTTTTGACCAAGTCAAAAAAGAATTAATAATGGGATTTTGAACTTGGGACCTCCTTAATTATAATATCTAGCAAAAAGATAGACCACCAACTCTTCTAGAAAATGTTTCAAAATAATACATGCACTAATTTATATATATATATATATATATATATTATATAAATAAATATATTATGTGTATATAAATAATATAAGTGAAAAAAATAAAAATAAAATTAACTTTTTAGTAATTCTTTCTTTTTCCAAGGTGGGACCCGGGATTGAAAAAAATAATAATAAATAGTTTATGTTTTAAATACTTTTTCAAAACTATATGAATTTAAAAACATATCTGTAGCTTTATGGCTCCCTCGTAGAATTTCAAGAGCTCATATCTCCTTGTACAAGTTTTGGATTTGCTTGAAAATTTAGCAAACCTCCTATTTTTATTTGATAAATAAAATTGGACCCTCAAAATGAAATTTTTGATGAAGAATTCAATATTTTGAATTTCTTGAGTTGAAGTATGGTTCCCCTGTAAATGCTTTGGAGACCCCAATAAATTGTATAGGAACTTGAAAATCTTGAAATTTGTTCCATTCTTCTAGAATTTTATTTAAAAATGAAGGAATTTTAAAAATTGATTTTTGACTAAAAAATCAATTTTTTGAGTTTTTCCAGGTTGGTTATGGTCTCTCAAGCTCAGATAAATAAAATTTTGTTTAAAAAATATTTGAATCTTCCAATAAAAACTATTTCCAATCACCCAATCATCTCATGGCTCTGATTCCATCATAAAATCAATAGACTATAAAATACATATGCAATATAGATTAGATCTAGATGGATAAATGATGGCAAAGAGTACACAGAATTGACATAGTACATAAGAATTTAAATTTTAAAAACTTTCAATAGGTAAAACCCCCATGAATATGATATTCAATAATTGAGAAACTCTGCACCCCAATACAAATCCTTCCCTTCTCACTTTTTCACATCATCCTGCATAAAACCTTTGTAAATATTTACCACATGTAAATATTAAATTCACCAAGTGTATTTACATGAATAATACAATAGGGGTAAGACCTATTTATAATAAAATCTGACAAGAGGTGACCATTTTAACCAATAGGTCCATCCTTCTCGAGAATCATTTAAATTAATTGATCAATAATAAATCATAATATTTTATTGTTTATTTACATAATGTTTTAACTTATGTTTAATAAATAATAAATTATTATTATTTAATAATAAACCAAAGTAAGTTATGGGTTTAAACTAGACCACTTAGATATTTAAATGTTCAAACAACTACAAGTCTTAGTAAGACTATTTAGGCATGTAGTTAGAACCATATGAGGAGAGTGTAGGACAACCATAGGACTGATATGACTCAAGACAAGGCTAATAGGAATCAAATTGAGGTTGATATACATCATAGCACTGGTAGGAGTCATATTGAGGCTAAAAGGAAGGTACAAAATAGAATTTTTGTTCATACCTAGCCATCCCAACTTCATGTGTCAAATAAAAACACAAGATACTATAAAAAACTTTCATAATAAGTACCTAGGTTTCTTAGAACCAATTGATTACATTTAGAGTCACCATTGGTGTTTGGTTGAGTGCCTCCAAAGGTTGATAGGTAAAAGAACAACACCAAGAATTCTTTCACAACTTTGAACCTTGGTCCCACCAGGTATGCTAGAACTGTTATCACCAAATTTTTCACCCTAGGAGAAGGTTGTTCAAACTTATCCAATTTGGTGAAACCTAGGATTACCCCTAGACCTGTGGGTTGTCTATAGCATGGGTAAACTTCTAGATTGAAGGGCTAGCTCCCCTTGATGAATCATTTAAGCTCACTTTCACTACTTGTTTACTTTGAAAATGGGGAAAAATAACTAAAATAAATCTAACTATAGTGGTGATGCACTAAACTTTTTTGATAAATAAGACACATTTAATAATGCACTAAGACCTACAAGACAATATGAACATACACACATCCTAGTCTAAACCTATTTCATCAATGTTTTTTACAAGGGTAAGGCATTATAAGTCTGAGAGGTAAAACTAATTCCAATTAAAAACCCATAAGAGACCCTTAATGACACCAACTACAACCTGCAATAGAGAAACAACCACATGAGGTAAGATAAATAGGGCACAAATAAGGTGACATACATCTGCACTTGATGAAATCAACCATTTAGAGATTTATCACTGCATGTAGTCATAGAATGAGGTAAAACATCTATTTTTTTATTGATCAAAGTTAGAATAAATGGGAAGGGATTTGCCATACCTAGGTGGAGGATACAAACTTAACCAAAAGTGGTTTAATATATAGATGATGGTGGAGAGAGAGAGGTGTGGTAGAAGAAGATTAACAAGTGTCCTTGAGAGTTAAAACTAGAAAATGAGATATGAGACAATCCAATAGACCTCTAAGGCTATGTGTCTTACTTTTGAAGTAGTTCCAATATTCCAAGTGGTGTGGGGGTTACAATTTTGCTTTGATACCTTGACTAGATCCTTATAAACTACCCTTCTTTGCATGAAAGGAGTGAAAAATGGACCTTAAAACCATGAATTTACCTTGAAATGGTATGAAAAAACTTATTAAACATTTGACATGCCTTAATAAACTCATTTGACCTGTCATTTCATCATTCAAGTGCATAGGTGTCTTATAACTCTTCATTCCCCACACCTAGTTTGGTCCAAGTGGACTAAAACTCAAGTACATCTTATTCAACTCATAAAAACTAGATGAATGTTATTAAAATATTTTATCAGGTCTCAAACAAACCATTTTTTTTCTTGGACCAACTCCCAATAACTTGTTTTACTTCTTAAGCCTTCACTAGGCCTAGTTTCCTTGTAGCCCTTTTTACTTGTAAACCTCATTGTGTATGGATTTGTATGAATTATATTGACAAAATAATGGAATATTATAGTACTCTCTATGTCCTTCTATCTATATGTTAAATTTCATCTTCAAAATCTAAGTGGAAACCCATTTTTTTACCTTTCTCTCTCTTGAATTAGGCCTCCTTAATTTGGACCCTATTTTATTGCTCCATACTTTTTACACACATTTTAAATCACTCAAACTTATTTTATTTTATTTAACCATGATATCAATAATCTCCATGACAATTTTGGAGTCCTGAGACCCCATGGACATATGCAAACCAAGAAATGGCCTTACCACCTAGTCTCATTTTGAGCCTATCTAAGACTACTTTGAAAAATGAGCCTAGTTTGATCACCTCCAAAATACCATGTGCATATTTTTAGATTTTAACAAATAATAAAATTCCCAAATGACCTTATCCTATGATTTGGAAGCTCTCCCCTTCTCAGAACACCTAAAAAACACCAAAAACATGAAAAAATAGGGTATTTATACCAATCTATACAAGTGATGTCAAAATCAAAGTACATGGAGGTAACCTCATTTAATTATTAAACAACATCCAAGAGGTTTTATGGAAAAACTATGTCATTATATGTGCTTTTGAGGTCTTTCTTTGCAAACTGGTCACAACTAGGGTTTTAGGAGGGTTTAAGACCCATTTGAGATCTTAAAGAGTGTTCGTAGATAACAACCCCTCTCTCTCTCCTAATAACAAAATATTTTTTTATAGGACCCCTATAACACCTCTAAACACTACTAGGTCCCATGTAAAGTATGAAAAATGGTATGAGCATCTAAAGTTGCTCTTTGGGTAGCTTGCTTAGTGTTTTTTGAGCATGAGATAGGTCCAACTTGGGTTTTGGGTCTCAAAATTGATTCAAAATATTATGAGATGATAAAAAACATTTTAAACACCTCTCTCCATTATTATACATTCTTTTTAAGTTCTCACCATTCCTTTATATGTATTTGGTGTATGGTTTAGGGGTCTTAAGGTTTAGACATGTCACCTTCTTACTAGCCCTCAAGGGCATTTGGATGGAAACATGATATTTTGTGTCTCTTTAAAGTGTATTGAATCCTTTTTAATGTTTTTATGTTTCATAAAGAGCCTCCCATGAAGTTTTTAAACCTTTTTTTCTCTTAGAGACCAAATGGATCTCTTAGTCTCATGATTAACTCTTGCCAATGGAGTGGGCAAGGTCTCAAACAAAATAGTGGATATGTCAACTATTTATATGACCTTTAAGATACTATTAACACATAAATACAATAATTACCACCATCTATACAAAATTTCAAATATTAATCATTCCTATAGAGGCCCAAAAATGTCAGTTTCCTTCATGGTTGGTCTGGGTTTGCGTGTAAGTAGTGATGCATGCTTCATGAGACGTGTGACTGAGTTTACCTTTTTCATTCTTATTTTTGGGTATAAAATTATAAATTAGACCTTAATATTACTATTTTAACCTTTTCAATTGATTCTTATCCTTCCAAATCTCTTCACATACCCTATACAACCTATTAAAGTGTTATACCTTCAAGACTTCTTTCTATCTCACACTTTGCCAATATTGGTTGTAGGTGTTGTTTCTCAATACTAGAGAACTTAGTAGGTGATGAATGTGTATTTAAGGTTTTTTTACATGTTATCTCATTCTTATTTAATTATTTTTATGAATCTCATAACCAATAGATTCATGTCTTCCTCTCAAACATTGAGTTTGTTTCTTTCATCTCCCTAGCTAGTTGTAGGTGTGCATGTGTTTTCACATGAACATTGTCATACCTAAATAGTCATATCCAATATCACATAGCTACCTTTGAGTACATTTAAATTAATCTTTATACTTATTATGTCACTTTCATACTACCTTTACATAGTCAGTTGTAGGTAATCACTTCTTGAAGATTTTGGATTATGTGTCAGTGTTTAGAGCCTTGTTTTAAGTCATGATAAACATGACAAACACCATATAGAGGTTACCTAAATATTCACTAAAACATTCATAGTTAATATAATTATCATATTTAGTGAATAAACCTCTATCTTCACTATCTACATGTAATCTTTTTCATCCGCTCTTTAGTTTAAGTTCAAGATTGAAGACCTACAAGTTTAGGCATTGTAGGTCTACCTCCTGTCTACATGACTACTATAACACCTTCTTGAGTTTTATTTGTAATTATATATTTCATTATTAATACTCTTATACTATCCTCTACCCCTTATTAACCTCATGAACCTTCAATGTATTGTGTACTTCTCTTTACCCTATTCCATATGGTCTATATAATCACTTAAGTCTCTTAGCTGTGTGCAAGAAGGTGAGTCCTTCCTCATGGAAACATCCTCATGACCTATCCATGTTTTCTCATTAATTTCATTAAATTTATAAATTTAATTCATTTCATGAACCTTAATATGTTATTTTCTATTTCAAAACTTTTTCAACCATAATCAAGCCTATAAGATGCAATTGTGCATTTTAGGTTGTAGGCGTGAGTAGTAAGAGGTGGGAATTTATTCATTGGCACTATTAGGGATTCCCTTGAGTGATTTTCATCATTAAATTACCTTTAATGGTCTTTTCAATTCTATATAATTCCTTAAATAATTCCTCTTATAGTGTTCATTTGACTTTACTAACGCAATCCTACATACACTTGGGACTTTAGCTAAGTCTCTATTCTTTCTAGCATAAACTCCTTGCTCCATACTTCTCTTTAAACTCAATACTCCTTCATAACCCTCATGACTTATCATAGTATTTTAACAAACCTTATGTACTCTTCTACATGTTGGCAATATGATTGTCATTGATGTCAAAAGGGGCATTATGGATGTCATTGATGTCAAATGATCAGGCAGGATTGATGGAGATAAGAGCATGTTTTAATGTTGCATAGTGAACATTTATGATATTATAGAGACCATTTATGAACCACTTGAAGATTAATTATAAAAAAAATTTATGGGTTTTTTTAAGAGCATCTTAAATATATGGTCCATAGGTTTAGTTGAGAAGAAATGAGCTCAGGATTGATTTATCTTTGCTATTGAACATTACAGGATTTCTCAGTTAAACCTTGAGGGTTTAAGCCATATCATTTATATACGTGTTCTATTTTTATGTTTACTATATATATGGTAATTGGTTACTTAATTTATATCTTAAGTCCTTGTCATCATTGTGTAATTGGCCCCTTTGACTTAGCAATTACAAGTTCAAGCAGTGATCGAAAACCCTAATATTTCATAAGTCTTAGACGTAATATTTATCTTAGCTAGATCAAGGGTAGCACTTAATCATATGTTGAAGATAAAATGAATCATATCAAAATAAATTTGTCAAAATCACCTATGACTAAATGCATTAGTGACAAGTTTCACAATAACAAAGCTTGCACAATAAATCTACAGAGTAGTTTAAAGTCAAATAGTCAAGTATTGATGCAGGAATGTTAAGTATCTCAATAGAAAGCACTGACAAAAATGTACAAAAGGCATGCAAGTATGCCAATTATCACAATATCAAGCACTAACAAGTATACAAAGGGAACGTAAAGGTGCCAAGTGTCACATTTAGGGAGCTTGTCAAAGATAAAGTTCAAGCTTATCAAAAGATCAAATGGTGAGTGTGTGATCATGTAATGAAGATCTAATAGAGTGAGTGGACTCAATAGGATCAAGTGTTTGATATTTAATGACAAAGGTGAGTTAAAAATAAATCTACTTTGATGATATCAATGGATAGTATATGTTCCAAAGACTCAGGAAGCAATGAGATAAGATTAAGAGCTTGATGTTTAATGTCGAAAAAAGGTAAAGTTAATGTAACTTTTAAGATATAATGGTACATAAGAGTTTTGATTAAAATATCCAATGGATGCATTTTAAATTTGAGATATTAAATCCCAGAAGCATACAAGGATCTAATGGAGAGTGTGATATTATCAAAACTTGATCTAATAGACACATTTTAAAAGTTGAGAAAATTAAATGTGAATCATCAAATCATGGCACAGAACTTAAGATCAAAGCCCAATATTTAAATATGTGTTTATCCCAATGGTAAAGTGATGGAACATGTAGGAAAGATGCATTATATGACATAGATAATGAAATATATTATTATGATCAATAAAATTTGTGTAAAATGGCATGTGCATCAAAACCAAAGCCTAGTATATGTTAAAAATAGTAATGAGACAAAGAATCATGGTAGTGGAGCATGAATTCCAAGATGCGAGAAACTTGTTGTTCAATAAATATGAACCAAGTCCAAAATTGGCATGATGTGTTATCAAACAAGTGTGAACACAAAGAAGATGTGAAACTTAGATCAAATGCTTATATATATGTCATCTAGGATATAATAAAGCTTGTTATTGATGTTGATACTAAATAGAGTTGAATTGAAAGAGAGAGAGACAGAGAGGAAGAGGCTACTAAAGTGGTTGAATTATGTCAAATAAAAAATATAGAGACATTGAGAAAGAGGGGTAGAGTGGAAGAGAAGAGAGAGATGAAGAATAGAGTTTGAGCTATTACAGAATATACTTGTAATAAAGAATTAGAATTGGATTCATTTATGAATCAACATTGTAATCTAGAGTTGTAGCTCCATCAATCTGATTATTAGGTGCCATCAGAAGAGCTGAGTTGGTGCTTCCTTAGAGTAGGTGTTCTTAAACTAAGCGAATTGGTGTCTCCTTAAGGTCAGTTCCCTTAAATATTGTAACCAATCAGGTTTTGATTATGAGGCTAGATTAGAAAAGTAGATTCTAGAAGTTATTATCACCATGGTTTTTCCCATATTAGGTTTTTCATATATATATGGTGTTGTGTCTATTTATGTGTATGTGATATCTACAGATATCTTAATCTATATTAAAAGTTTTAAAAAGGACTAAGTTAGTCAATCTATTGATTCATCCCCCCTCTTAGTATATATTTGTGTTTAATAATTAGTATCAGAGCCCTAGTTCCTTAGAAGAAGCTTAATCAACTCAGGTAGATCTTGGATGGTGACTACAAATGGCTAGTCAAGAAGGCTCTTCCTCTAACAAAGTACCTCTCTTTGATGGATCAAACTATGAATTTTGGAGCATTATAATGGAAGCATATTTATCTTCATTAGGGTTTAATGTATGGATGTCTACTGTAAATGGATATACAACTCTTGCTACAACTCCTACTAATCAAGCTGACAAGAAGGCATATGAGAGCAATACCAAGACAAAGAATGCTATCCTATGTGGATTTTTTAACTCAAAGTTTTTCAAATTGATGCATTGTCAAAATGCACAAGATATCTAGAATAAATTAAAGAGAATATATGAAGTTGATGACAAGGTAAATTAGGCCAAGCTACAAACATTCAAAGGCAAATTTAAAAGCCTTAAAATGAATGAAGAAGAGAAAATTGTAGACTACCTCCTTAGAGTAGATGAAATAGTGAATGCAATTAGAGGCCTTAGAGAAGAGATAAAAGATCTGATCATTGTCAAAAAGGTCCTAAGATCTCTACCCTCAAGGTATGACTCAAAAATCTCTATAATAAAAGAAGCAAGAGATTTGGATAAACTCATTGTTGATGAGTTGCATAGAACATTCACAGCCTATGAGATGAGAATGGGAGAAATAGAAACCTTCAAGAGAAAAGTTGCATTAAAATCATCCAAACAAGTAAAGGTATAAGCACCTACATCTATATATGAGGAGACTAATGAAGAATAATCCAACTTTGTTAGAAGATTAAGAAGAGGGTCTGGAAAGTACAAAGGTAAGTTACCCTTTAAATGCTTTAACTATAGTAAAGTAGGACATTTTACTACTAAATGCCCTTATAATAAAAAGGATAACTCTAAGTAAGAAGAGGATAGTAAAAATGTGAAACCCCAATATTCCAATAAAAATAACTTATTCAAAAATAAGAAAGGCATGTATATATAAGAAGACAGTGATTCATTGGATGACAGTGATAGTTATAATGATGACCATGACTGTGCTTTTGTGGTTGAGGTAAAGGAAGTCCTATTCATGACATTATGATCAGATTCTATAGATCAATAAAAATTTAAAGACTTAGATGAATAAGAATAAAGATAATTAGATCTAGAGTGTGAAATCATCTAATGTTCTAGTTGAAATTGACAAGCTGAGAAAAGAGAACTCAAAATAGAATAAGCTTGGACAAAAGGAGATTGAAAAGATGTCCAAAATTCTTTAAAAATCTAACCAAATCATGGTTAACCTAAAGACACAAGTTGGAAGAGGCTAAAATAATAGAATATGTAGTTAAAATTGAACTATAGTCTGAATCTGATGAGTGCATGAAGTTAGAAGTAGAAATAGTGGATTTGAAAAAAGAACTTGAGAAAGATAAAGAATAATTAGACAAAGGTTTGAAGCTAAAAGGAGGTTCAATAATTATTGATAAGTTAATCAACTCTCAAAATCCATCAAAATAAATATCTGGTCTTGGTTATGAAAAAAGGAAAAAGTCGCATAACTAGTACATTTGCTAACCTATATGATAACTTCAAAGTAGAAGGATAATCAAGAGAAAATAAAGAGAAATCCTTACAAGAATACAAAATAGACACAAGCCTTCTGATGTAAATAAAAGCTAAAGGAGAAAACAAGCCTAAATAAAGGAAGAAGATTAATGAGCAAATCTATACAAACTCAAGGAAGATGAAAAACACAAAGGTAAGCTGATGCAGATGGTTACACAAGAGTGAGATATTTTAAAGAATCTATATTTTATAATATCTCCTCTTCTTGCACAAAAAAATGCTATTACTAGGTATTCCTCATTTTTTCTATGGTTATTGCTATAACTTTTAATCAGTTTGTCATAGGTATATTGATTGTAGAGTTTGTACCTAAAAGTAGAATAAAATTTGTAATCATAAATTCATTTTCTCCCTTGTTAGATACAAATGTAATATGTTATAATTGTAATAATTTTGGTCACATAGATAAATAATGTAGAACAAACTTTGTAAGATGAAAAATACAAAGTAAAAAGAAAATCATGCCTCCCATTGTGAATAAAGGTTCACAAGTCTCTAAAAAGGGGGGAAATAAGGAAAATAATAAACCCAAAGATGTGTGGAAATTGAAATATCAATCTATGATTGCTTAAACTGCACTCCATGCCAAGGAGTAGAATTTGTGGGTAATAGATAGTGGTTGCTCAAAACATATGACTGATGATAAGATCAAGTTCATCAAATTGAGAAAATGTAAGGAAGGATCTGTCAACTTGGGAGACAACACTAAAATAAAGATACAAGGTAAATTAACCTTGAATATAGATGGAAAACTATCTATACATGATGCCCTTTATGTTGTAGGATTGAAAAATAATCTACTGATTTACCCCCCCTCTCAGTAGAAAGTTGTATTCCAACACTACAGCTCCTCAACTCAATCCTTCATTCTCACAGACCATATTCTAACTTGTTAACATAGGTCTAACTTTGTTTTCTTGGATTTGGCTATGTTCCAGGCCTTTTAGATCTTATCATTTCATTACCAACTCTATAGAGCACTCAAAACACCTTTAAACTCTATGTTTATTATCCCTATAGTCATAATCCTATAAGTGACTCTTTTCTAGGCATTGTAGCTGGTCATTTAGACACCATTTGGCCTCAATATTCT
Organism: Torreya grandis; assembly: GCA_037957365.1. Taxonomy (NCBI): domain Eukaryota; kingdom Viridiplantae; phylum Streptophyta; class Pinopsida; order Cupressales; family Taxaceae; genus Torreya; species Torreya grandis. The sequence continues at coordinate 986,891 of JARHVA010001751.1, read as the reverse complement.
TTGGATATATCTCAATTCATCCATTAACCTCTTAAAATTGAGTCCAACATATTTTTCTCATGCTTCAAAACATTCATAACATTGACAACATTGGATTTTTCTCAAATTAACAGACCTATAGGCCTGTAAGTGCTTGACAAACTTCATGAACTTGCTCAAGATATAAATTTGGATCATGTTACCCACTCTTAAATAAAACCAATAGCTCAAAAGTATCTCTCTTATTTATCAATTATGTTACTTATTGCTATTCAAACCAAAATGAATTTCAAAACTAGGAAGATCATCCAAATATCGTACAAGTCTCTCAAGAAGCAAGTCACTTGGAGATTATGGAGAAACTAAATGGATTTAAAGGACCCTCCATGAGTTATGGAGTGTTTGAAACCTCTGAGAGTGACCACCATGAAGAGATAACTAAATTTGTATAAGAATTCACTAGAATACCATGTTCATCAAGATATTCTTCTACCAAGTGAAGGTACCTCATAGAGATGAGTTGTATAATGAAACCACCATGAAAATTATATATAACACATATTAAAACCACCTTCAAAATAATTTATAAGCTAGATAAATAGGTGAAAAAACAAACCCCTTTGGACAAATAGGTCATAGTGAGCTATTGTCACTCTTAACAATGATACTTAAAGAATAGGTCACCAATATGAAAACCAATGCCACTAATTTCAATGTTACTTATACACCTAAAAATGGCCAAAGTTTCATCTCTCTCTCTCTCTCTCTCTCTCTCTCTCTCTCTCTCTCTCTCTCTCTCTCTCTCTCTCTCTCTCTCTCTCTCTCTCTCTCTCTCTCTCTCTCTCTCTCTCTCTCTCTCTCTCTCTCTCTCTCTCTCTCTCTCTCTCTCTCTCTCTCTCTCTCTCTCTCTCTCTCTCTCTCTCTCTCTCTGTACCATTCAATGCAAATTTGCCTTCTTGAGCTTGTGATGGTAGTGATGGAGGAGAAAATGTGTTTGGAGTTTTAGTAAAAAACTAAAAATTTGTCCAAAGATGTAAAATGGTGTAAGGGATCACAAGAGACATTTCTAAATTGTTTACAACTGAAAATAGAACTTGAAAGGCCATATAAGTTCTTGAAAAGTCTTCTCTTGCCAATATTATGAGTTAAACTACATATTATATTAGACTATGACTACCCATGGACATTATCTAGCCAACCTCTAACATTAGGGACATTTTTAATCCTTTTTAAATGTTCTCTTCTTTAAATGGTATGTCCAACCCTTCCAAATGGTTTAAAAGGTTGTAAAAATGTGATTTTTGGCATATAGGATCCAAAAAAAGGTTAGAGCATGATAGTATGATATAAATGACATCCAAATAACCTTTTTAAATTACTTTAGACCATACTATACCTTTGACCAAGTTTTACTATACAAGACTTTGTACTTGACCATAGGACTAAATAAGTGAACCTAAGACCATAACTTAAACAATGATAAACAAGGACACATATGACCATATAGGACCACTAGAGACCATGATAAGACCATGAAAAACATATAATTAACCTATAAAATTTAAAATTTAGATGGGTTTACCTATTTTTACTTGAGGTCAAAATTTGGTCATTAGTACCAAGATGTATACGCATGCCTCCAAGACTATATTCTTACCATTGACCTATCATGCAATCAAAATAAATCCTTCATTCATAATGCATCATGTTACACTTCACTAGGGATATGTTATATTATAGAGGCTATTATATCATGATACCTCATTATCTAAACTCAAGTGATTCTAAATTACTTCTCTAAAATATGCATGAAGGGATTTGTGGGGCCCATATAAGTAGAATGGTCCTTTCCAAAAAACTCTTTTGGACATGATATTATTGGCCCACAATGGAATTAGATGCATGCACTTATGTCAAGAAGTGTCTTGCTTGTCAAAATCATGGCGATTTAATTCATGCTCATTAAAAACCACTTTATCCTATCACATATCCTTGGTTGTTTTCTAGATGGGGGCTTGATCTCATAAGAAAGATAAATCCCACTTCTCTAGATGGCCATAATCATATCTTGATTTCCACCAATTAATTCACTATGTAGGTGGAAGAAATTCCTCTCACTTACATAACCAATAATTAAATACCTAAATTTATTATAAATCACCTCATTTGCCACTATGAAATTCCCTCTACCATTAATCAGATAATGGTAAGTAATTCAAGAATAAGGAATTAAAATACCTTTATGCACAATTCCATATCAAACATCAATGATCAACTCCATATTACCCTCAAGGTAACGACCAAGCCAAGGTGTCTAATAAGATTATTATCATAATTATTAGTAATATCATCAATTATTTTGGCCATGATTGGCATTTAAAATTATTCCCTACCTTATGAGCTTACCATACCAATATATGTGTGCCTACGTGTGCAACACTTATTCCCTAGTCTTTGGCTTTGAAGCTCTTCTTCCTATTGAGATAGAGTTTCCCTCTCTACATATTTCATTTTAGGGTATCATTGATGATGAGGAGTAAATAGTAGCCTAGATACAAGAGATAAAACTCGTGGATGCAAAATAACAAGTCGCTTGATCCATATCAAAGCATATCAAAATCAACTAAATCATAGTTATAACAAATGCATTATTTCTAAAGATTTTAAAGTTGGTGATCTTGTGTTGAAATAAAATTATAAAAATACAAACATAGAGTGTAAAAATAAAGGTAAATTTGAGCCAATTTATTAATTAGAGGATTTTTCTAACATTTCAAAAGAGGTTATGAGGTGCTAGTCCCATCAAGCTTGTCATATGTTAAAAATGGAATCAAATGTGTGTGTTTATGTCAAAAAGTGTCTTTCTTGTAAAAATCATGGTGATTTAATTCATACTCTTTCATGAATGCTTCAACCTATGACATCTCCTTGAATATTTTTTACATGGGGGTTATGTCTCATAGGTAAGATAAACCCTACTTATTTAAAAGTCCATAAACATATCCTAACTGCTACTTAGTATTTCACTAAGTGGGTGGAAGTAATTCCTTTCACTTATGTAACTGGTAAATAGATATCAAAATTCATACTAAATCACTTCATTTTACACTATGGCATTCCCTATACCATTATATATTATTATAGAAAGTCATTCAGTAACAAGGAAGTGAAATCCCTCTATGCATAATTCCATATCAAACATAGATGATCAATTCCCTATTATCCCGAAGGTAACAACCAAGATAAGGTGTCTAATAAGGCTATTATTAGAATTCTTAAAAATATCATTACTAATGTTGACCATCATTGGCATTTATAATTATTCCCTATCTTATGGTCTCTTTTTACTAATATTCACATGCCTATAGGTGCAACACCCTATTCCCTAATCTTTGGCTTTGAAGTTATTGTTCTTATTGAGATAAAGTTTCCCTCTCTGTGTATTTCATTGTAGGGTATCATTGACAATCAAGAGTATAGAGTATCCTAGTTATAGGAGGTAAAAATTTTGAATGAGAAATGACTAACTACATTGAGTCATCTCAAAGCATATCATAATCACTACGTTGTAGTTATAATAAAAGCATCATTTCTAGATATTTTTAAGTTGGTGTGATAGGTTGGATTTCATACATAATGAATACAAAATGACAATGAAATTATATTTCATGATTCAAGAAATAAAAAGATCAAACATTGCAATAAATAATCCAAGAAGGTTGTTTACTTCACATTCCCTAAACTAAACTTTCTTATTCCTATGGGAATAGAGAACTTGTTGAAAAATACAAAAAATAAGACACCTAAAATTAATAACATATATACAATATTGTTACAACCCCCTTAATCTATAGGGGTCTTTAGACGAAGCATTTTTTTGAAGTTTTCATTTTTTTTTCTTATTCAAGTGCTTTTATCAAGATGTATGTTAGTTTTTATGTTGTAAGGCAATGTTATAACTTGACATTGCCATCTTTCACATAGTGTCAAATAAAATGAAACTTGAAAAATACAAAAAATAAGACACCTAAAATTAATAACATATATACAATATTGTTACAATCCCCTTAATCTATAGGGGTCTTTGTTAGATGAAGCATTCTTTTGAAGTTTTCATTTTTTCTTATTCAAGTGCTTTTATCAAGATGTCTGTTAGTTTTTATGTTGTAAGGCAATGTTATAACTTGACATTGCCATTTTTCATATTGATATGGTTGGTCTAGTCTTGAAAGACTAGATTTTTTTCCATTTGGATTACAAAAGTATTGTCAACCATGAGAGGTGTTGCAGAACCATGTTATTCCTAGAAATTTGAAAGAACCCTTCTGAGTCATAAGATCTCTCTAGTTGCCTCTAAAGTGGCCATATATTCTAATTCTAATATATAAATTTATAGAACTTATTTCTTCCTATATTTTCAACTAATAATGATTATTAATAGATTTATTAGAAAACCCATAATGTATTTTCCATCTATATGATCAACAGCATAGTCAAAATCTGAATATCTAACTAGTTTGAAGTCCCCTACCCTAGAGTATTTGAGCCCAAAATTTTGTGTTCCTTTGAGATATCGAAGGTCTCTTTTTATTGCTATATATCCAATAATTTTCCTTGGGTTATTACATGAATTTTTAAATAACACCAATATCAAAGGATTTATCTTGTCTAGTTTTGGTCACATAAATCATACTTCTAATGAGTTATCTATATTTAGTGGAATTGGCCAAATTTGATGAATATTTGGATGTAAATTTGAGATTCCATTATATGGGCATGCTAAGAGGCTTAAAATATTTCATTATGAACTTGCTTATAATGTCACCAATGTACTTCTACTAAGTTGTGAATAAATACTTTGGTTTTTGAATTACTTCAATACCCAAATAGCAATAAATATAACCCAAATCATTCATTTTAAAACTTTTCATCAACTCTGATTTAAACTTTGTAGTGTATCATTCATTGTTCCCTATGATAAGTAAATCATAAACTTACACCACCATAAATATAACTATTTTTTCAAACATTTTGATGATTTTAATTTCATCTTAAAACTCAAAATGTTTGAAGTTCATGTTCATGAGGTGCTCAACAAGTTTGTCATACCATGCTCAAGGGTCTCATTTCAAACCATACAATGATTACACTTTGTGCTCTTGTCCACTTACTAAAAACCCTTTGGGTGTTGGATAATTATAAATGATGTTGTAGTGATGTCATATAGGCATAAAAGTGAGTGGATAAAGTACCTTGATAGTCTAAGTGATAATGACAAAGTATACAATGTGATTTTCCTAATGTGCTTGAAGTTGGCTTGGTTGATCTTTAGATTTTTATTTTTTAGAGATGTTCATGGATGAGTATGGTGATTTGAGCATTTGAAAGGGGTCCTATTATAATTCAATAATGATTTGAGTGCTTGTGCACATGAGTGTATTTCATATGGTTGATCATTAGTTTTCATCTAGACATTTTGGGTCTACTAACAGAAAATATGAGTAGGTAGTTTGTTAACGTCACCATTACCACATGTGGATGAGTTAGGGGGAGTTAATCATATTATTTTGATCACCTTAATCACTATTTTATTATGTTCTAAAACTTATTTCATGTGACTAATCATGAAAAAAGTTATAAAAGTGCAAATTTGGGCTCCTAGATAGTTTGACAGTGTTTTCCCATACTTAGCCAAATTTGCATGTGGAAATAAAAATTGAGTAGACATGTTAATTTATTCATATTTCACATGTGTAAAAGTTTCAAAATAGGTTTATCATATGGTTTTGTTCATTTTTGTGCCTATTTTATATATGCTAATTTTTAGATCATGCGATGAAGTGCATTAAAAGCTATGCATGTGCAAAGTTGGCCTTTCTAGATAGCTCTTGACATTGTTGGCTCTTTGGTAGAAACATTTTAGTGAGAATTTTAATGGAGTTATATCTCACATGCATAAAGGTTTCAAGAGATTATTAATACATGGTTAGATTCATTTTTGAAAGGAGAAAATATGATTTAAATTTTATAATATATTATTGAGCGAGGTAAAAGATATGACTATGAAAAGTCAGCCTTCCAAGCAGATAGCAATGGTCCCCATACTTAGTCTATCTCACATGATTTTAAATATTAGGACTAGATGGAGATCCAATAGTTCACAAGAGATCATACATCTAGATCTATGGTGTGTAGTAAGTCAAATGGGTCAAAGTGTTTATTTCTTAAACTGAGTAAAGATCGAGCTCCTTATAAAAGGATCAATGGAGCATGTTAATTCTAAGATGTCTAGAAGTAGCGAGATGAAGACAAGTGTTTGAAGTTTAACATCAAGTAGAGATAAAGACTGATATTTTTTTAAGTCTAATAGTGAGTAGATGTTTGTACATATATAGATCAATGGTGTATATTGATCAAGATGTTTTTAAGGTGTTCAATGTTTAACACAGATAAAGACAAGGCTATGTACAGGAGATCAATGGTGCACATTGAGGCAATTTTACAAGATTACATGAGATGAGGTCAATTTTTAGAGGTTTAACATTTGTTCATTAGTGCACTATGAGTTAAAGTTTGGAAGAGATCAATGGTGTGTGATTAATATAAGAAGTGAGGACATGAGATGATAGAATAGTGTTTGACGTTTAACTGTGACCATTTAAATCCAAATATTTGAATTTAACAAAGGAAAGACCAGTGTTTGGTTTTTGAGCCATAATTTTTGATCTATGCAAAATTTGACATGTATTAAAAATAAAATTTGTAGAAGACTATAATTAATATCTATAAATAAAAATTTGAAGATCTTAAAATGTGTAAAGTCAAAGTTATGAAGGTTCAAAGTTGATTTTGTTTTTATGTTTGTCTGTTAAGAACTTGAGAAGGATATTTGAGCTCATTCTGATGGTATTTCAATGTCTCATGATGACTTATCTATTTGGGAGTGTTGTAGACTCCATGAAGACCATATATGTACATTATGAATGTTTGACCAATCATATGTAGTATGAATAAAGGTTTAAAAGGTGACTTTATTTTCATTCATTGTGACTGTGTGCATAGAATGTTGTTTGAGCAAATTCTATTTTAGCATAAGAGTGTTTTGGTGATTATGATCATTTGAGGATGTCAAAGGGGTCATGTAGAATGGTTCCATTCTTTTTAAAAAAATTAATTTGTTTCTTAGTTTCCTTAGAGAAGTGTCAAAGATTTGAATGGGTCTTTATAAGACCTAAAAATGACTTAGGCCTATTTGAAAGTGTGTTATGCTTATGTGTGACCTATGTAAGATTCCTTATAGGTGAATGCATGTATTATGGCTAATGAGGAAATATTTTAGAATTGATAATTCATAAATTCTCTATATATAGTGAAACAAAATATGATGGTTTCTATATTTGTGAGAATGGTGTATATGTAAGAGTTATGGAGTGAAGGAGAGGTAGAGTGCCCAGTAGATGAGTTGATGAGCATAATAGTTTATTAAATATGTGTATGACCTATGGGTCATGTTTATGATGTCATAATATTGATCTTATAGTTTGAGGATATTTTAATAGGTCTATGCATGCATATGAGGACAATTTGAGTGAAGGAGAGAGATTGTGGCATGTCTATGTGAGAGGACTATATGAGATAGAAAGGGAGTTTGTGTAGGGCTAGAAATCATAGATCCATCATCAAATGTTGAAAAAATAAGTTCTAAGGTGGAGGTGTTCATTTTAAAGGAGGGTCTAAATGAATTGATCTTCCTTAGGGGTATTTGTTCCTTGTGAAATACGTGTTTCACTAAAGGACTTTGGTCAAGAGGATTTGATCAAGGTTTTCTAGTCCAAAAGAGTTGACCAATAACTTGTGTTTAATTTCTTATAGGAAAATTAGTTCATGTGTTTCAGGATTGAAAGTGGGTTTTATTCCCCATAAGGGTTTCCCATAAGAACTATGTGTTATGTGTTTGATCTTGTGTATGTATAGAATGAATGAGATCTCTTGATTATGTTGCTTGATCAAGTTGATGTATGTTGATTACCTTACAGTTTGAAAGGATTAGAATTCAAATTAAAATATCTAGGCCCACTAACTAACCCCTCCTCTCAATGATTGTACCTCTAAAAATTGGTATAAGAGTAAGTTCTTTGGTAAATTCTTGATAGCTTGAAGGTGATCCAAGATACAATATGGTTAGTCATTAAGGAGGTTTCTCTACTGAGAAAGGACCAATATTCAATGGATCTAATTATGCTTTTTGGAGTGCAAGGATTATCATGTCCCTAGGGTTTGATGTATGGAAATCTATTATGGATAGTTATGTTGTTCCTACTACTCCTCCATCTAGTTCTACAAACAAGAAGCTTTTTGAGAATAATTATAAGGAAATGAATGCCATCACTTGTCTTATAGAAACTAAGTTCACCAAGGTAATCCATTGTAAATATTATAAAGATATATGGGACAAAATGTAGATCATTTATGAATGAGATTTAAAGGTTAAGCTTGCTAAGTTGTAGACTCACAGAAGGAAATTTTAAAGTCTCGAGATGAAGGAAGAAGATTTTATGGCATCCTTTCTATAGAGAGTCGATGAGATTATGAACATCATCAGAGGTCTTGGAGAGAACCTTGAAGAGTTTATTATATTTGAAAAGGTATTAAGGTCTCTATCCCTCAAGTTTGATCCAAAAGTATCTATTATAGAAGAAAATCATGATCTTACTCAATTAAATATGGATCAATTTCATGGAACCCTTACTGCCTATGAGATGAGGAAGAATGATGATATACCACCAAAGAAGGAAGAAAATTCAAGATAGAGATGAAGCCAAAGAATAATTTCTAAGGTAATAAATCCAAGGAGGATGACATTTCTGATATAGATGAGGATGAACTAATTTATTTTATTTCAAGTAAATTAAAAATAGGTTCAGACAAGTATAAAGGTAAACTACCCCTCAAATGCTTCAATTGTGAAGAGGTAGGACATTTTGCTAATAAGTTCCCTCATAAGTATAAGAAAAATGATGATGAATAGCATGATCAAGGTCATGATGATGGAAAGAGATCATTCAATTATAATAAAATTAAAAAGGGATTCAAAAGGTTTGACAACAAGAATAAGTACTTCAAGGACAAGACGAGTCTCTACACCAAAGAAAATTTTAGTTCATCAGATGAGAGTGAAGTCAGTAACTTAGAGTATGATCATGAAGATGATTTTCCTATTGAATATGAATACCTATTCATGGCTAAGGAAGGTAGTTGCTCACATCAAAAAGAGTCTACTTGGAGTGATTCAGATGATGATGAAGATGAGATGGACTATGAGACTACATTGACAAATGATCTTGAAGAAATAAAGATTGAGAAGAAGATCAATAAGAATATGAAATCTAAACTCAAAGACTAGAGGATCAATTTGATGTGTTTGAAAGATTGGTTGAAGACTCTAGAGAGCATGAAGGTGCTATCATGTTTCTTAATTATAAGTTAGAATCGATGTCTACAAGTCCAAGAGCCAAAGAAGAAGAATGCTCAAGTTATGATTCTGAGATTGTGTCTTTGAAATATGAGTTAGAAAAATATAAAAGCAAGGTGAAATCATTTTTCAAGTTTGATAAAGTTATAATGATTTGGATGATCTTCTAAAGATTTAAAAGTTAGCTAGTGACAGATCTGGATTGGTTTTTAATGAAGATCCCAAAGTTGCTTCTCAAATTGACATGAATGTAAATGAGAGAAAGGTATATTATCCTCTAAATATAAATCATCAGACAAGGAATGAAGGTGCTAGTAGAATGAAAACAAATTAGATCAAATAACCAAATGCCATGAGGTATGTAAATTTCAATGGTTATTGCTATACTTGTAATCAATTTGGGCATATGTCTAGAGAATGTAAAAGACCTATTATAAATGATTTTTCATGAGACTATGATAGGGGTCATTAGTTAAAAGGTGTAAGTAAGGTTAAGTGTTTCAACTATATTGATAAGGTACAATTTGCTAAGCATTGTCCAAATAAGGAAAGGCAAGGTAAGTCTTCTTCAAAAAGAGTAATTTGTTTCAATTATCATGACATTGGACACATTGATAGTTTTTGTCTAAACAAGGTAAGACAAGTTGAGTTTCCATCAAGGAGTATTATTTTCTACAACTATGAAAAGATTGATCACATTGCTAGATTCTGCAAGTAAAGGTCTACAAGTTAGAATAGGCTTAATTAGGATTCTAGAGTACAAGGAAAAAGGCAAGTCAACTCATGGAATCCAAACGTGGTAAGTATGCATCATAATGAAATTGTAGGACCAATTAATTTGTTTTTTATGGTAGAGAATGCTAAAAAAGGTGAAGAGTACCAAGAGCTATCATTGTCTACTCATGTTGTGAATGAAGAGACCAAGCTCAAGGAGAATACCAAGGTACTGGTTGAGGCTAGTTTTGAGATGTGTATGGATCCAAGTGAACATCCTACTATTGTTGACCAAGCTTTATGTAAAAAAAATTAATTATCAATTCCTAGTGATGATGTTCAGAATTGCAAGGTTGATTCTTCAAATGAAAAGGTATGTCAAGATCCCATAGTTGCTCCATGTATTATCAATTCTATCTTATAAGATAAGGAGAGTGATATAGAAAAGGAACTAGTTGTCATAATTTAGATTAAGAAAAAGAAGAACAAGAGCAAGAAATCTTATAAATATAAGAGGATTCCAGTGGTTATTAAGGAGATGTGGGCCACTCCTAGTTTCACTTTATTTTAAAGAATTATGGTGCAAAGGATGTCTCTGTTTATGCTTCTTAAGAGACTCTATTCAGTGGAAAAACAAGTGTTGTTGTGGTGTTCTTCAGTTGGTCCTAGAAGGCTAGAGATGAGTGTTTTTAGTTGGAGTATATCTATCTAGGTGGAAGATATGTTGTGGTGATGTCAAAGTGTTGTCATAGTTGTATATGATCAGTCTATAGGGTAAAATTGAATTTTTTCAAGTGGTAAAAGAGGTTTTATGATTTTTTAAGATGATATGTTTGCATAAAAAGGTATGTTGACCTTATTCTGATATACTCTAGGTGGTTTTTTGGTCTAAAGCTATGTTGATTCAAATTTAATATTTTTGTTTGCTCTCAGGTTTCCTAGTTTATGGTTAAGAGTATGTAGGTCCTAAAAGGGGTTATAGGATGTATGGGTTCCCAAATATGTGGAAGATCAAATCTTGGCTCAAAAGTGTGTAATGGTTATCTCCAGGTGTACACAAAGTTTTAAACAAGGGCATTAACCATAAGGAGGAATTAAATTTCAAAATATGATCTAGGTGTTGAAAATTGGTGTACTTGAAGGGGCATATGAGAGTGCTCTATATGTGAAGCTTTAGATCCTGAAGATGTGTCTACTAAAATTTATGGGCTCTACATATTCCATGTAGGGCTATAAGGAGACTAGATAGGCCTAGTAAGAAGAAGAAATATTTTTGATTTGATTCTCCAAAATATCAAGGTATGTATGTTTCAAGGAGAGTTCTTAGGTTTTTTTTTATCATGTTTCCTATTTGTTAAGTATCATGAAGTTCTGTTAGTGGTCCTTGAGATGGTTTCAGAGAGAAGGTTAGTGATCATGTATGATGGTCATTTTTGGTGTATAGAGATCTAAAGATCCTCAAGTGATGAAATAGCTTAAAAATCTTAGGGGGAGACCCTCTCAGATGTTTCTTGGTAAGTTTCATTAGATTTTATTATTTTTTATGCTTTTTCTTCATTGGTTGTAGTACTTGGTTGAAAAGAGTGTTGGCATGTGGCAAGAGGAAGTTATCAAGGTAAAGAAAAGGTAGGCTCAAGGTAAGGGGGATTTCGTATCATCTTTTTAATATGGTCCTCTCTTGTTGGTAGTATTTTTATGTCCTCAATATCAGTTGGTGCCTACTTTG
>JARHVA010001751.1:600000-970000 GCA_037957365.1 Torreya grandis | reverse complement strand
TAGTTTGAATGTATACTCTTGTTTTAGTTTATTCATCCCAAAAATGCATATTTACCTTTTTAAGTACAATATAGCATGAACCATATTTATCATAGGTGTGTTCATCCTTTCTACAACTCCATTTTGTTATGAAATGTGAGGATTATGAGATGATGTTTGATCCCATTTTGATCGATATAGGATTCAAACTTCTTTAAAGTGTATTCACCACCATTATCTATCTAGAGTGTTTCAATGTGGGTTTGATCTTTATTTTCAATCATGGTTTGAAACTTTTGAAAAGTATCAAAGGCTTCTTATTTTTTCTTTATAAATTATATTCAAGTCATTCTATTGTATTGATCAATGAAAAACATGAAGTACTTATGACCACTAGTTGAGAAAATTTAAAGAGAACACAAGTCTAAGTGAACTAATTGCAATTTTATATTTGTTTTCCAATATGACTTGAGGAATGTTTCTCTTTCATGTTTTCCAAAATGTAGATTTCAAACTTTTCATCTATCTTTGTGGGTAAGGTAGGAATTTTAGCAACACCATTATTTTGCAATGCATAAATGTTGTTATAGTGAGTATGCCCAAATCTAGCATGCCATAACATATTTGGAGACATTATATATTCAATGAGATGAGCATAATTCTTTGAATTTGATGGCTCACCCCTTAGTTTGATAAATTTTCCTTCCTCATAACTAGTCAATATGACTGCATTGTCACATTTGTTTTGATAGTGAGATCACCATTATCCAATAAGATGGAATAGCCTTGTTGCCTAATAAGCACTAGGGACAATAATTTTTATTTACTTTGAGGAAGGTAGATAACATTTATTAATTTGAAATATGGAAGCCTTGGACACTTGATTTGTATCATATCTCCTCCTTATGGTTCCATATTTGATCTATCTGTGAGATATATTGAACCACAACTTTCTTCACTAAACTCCTCAAATAAGTATTCTTAAAAAATCATATATAGAGTGGTACCAGTATCAATAACCCAAGCATCAAACTATGATGAACTAACTGAGAAATTATTTTCTTAATCATCTTTACTATAAAACACACATTCATTGGTGATTGAAGTGAATTTTGACTCTTTTATTTTATTTAATTTTTCCTCTTTCTTCTTATGGTATTCTTTAAATTTCTTCTATAGAGTTATTCATTAACAAGTCTCATTGTTTCCTTTTCTATCACACCATTTTAAATATAGGTTTTGTTTATAATTTTGTTTTTGACCACCTTGATTTTAATTTTTACCACCTTTTCCTTTATACTTCTTTTACTTAGTATTGCCTTCATTTTAGAAATATGTAGCCTTACTAGATGTTTTAGAAGAATTACCATTTACATATCACACACTTTCTCCTATGGACTCAGTTTTTATTCCAAAGGCATTTTCTCTTTTTGTCATCTTTTCAACCAAATGATCAAATATGAGTCTTCAATTGATTGCTTGTTTGTAGAGACTAAAGTAGGTTGAATAGTTGGGGATTGATTTTATGAATGTGGTCATATAGATGTTGATTATGACACCCATGGCATATAAATCATGCTTGATGGCATGTATATATGAATCCAATCTTATCACATCACCATCTTTAAACTCAAGTTTGAAAAACTTCAATTACAATGGAATGAATTCCAACCCTGAGTGAGAATTATATAGCTCCTTAGTTTGTGAGATTCTTCTCATGTATGGCATCCCTAAATATAATGAAACACATATCTATCGACTGAAGCCCTCATCAAGCCAATACTTTATGGTTTATCTACTTCCATGTCTAAATATCCTTTACATTCCCTATTAACTTAGTTGGATATGTATGTCCATCGTAAATATTGAACAATATATCATTAAATATGAGTATGTTCTCCACTTGCTGAGACCATTTTAACTAGTTGTCTTTGTCAGTCAATGTTGTGCTAATGATTTATTTGATTGAATACATGGTTTGGTTTTGAGTTTGGAGTTTAGGCTTTTGAGTTTAACTCTGATTGGTTCCTTATCACTCCAAAATGGTTCCCTTTATCTATATACCACCAAACCTATATACCAAACCTCTATATATACCTTCCCTTCCTATATACTTGTCGATACATGGAAGAAGTTATCCCTTTCAATACACTTGATAGTACATGAAAGATTATTTAAGGTACATGATATCAAAGTGGTACATGGTACCTAAGTGGTACGTGAAAAGGATTCATCTTATCATTAGCACCAGCTTAACAAGAAAAACTCATACATCAATATACTCAATTTTTATTTATTTCTAGATTGATGCCTATTGATAGTGATGAATGGGTAAAAGAATAGGTCTCCTTATTTCTCCCTAAATTTACAAAATTTGGTTGTTGTTTGCCAAATTTTCTTATAGTATCTTGTTTAAGGAAAGTTTCCAAATTTACACTAGGAAATGAAAATTTAACCTTAAAATTCAAATTTTACAATGCTTTAAATCAAAAAAGCACTTAAAATTGAAATTTTGCTTTTTAAATTAAAAATATTAAATTATGTACCTCAACCCTTCTATTCTCTTATATAAAAAATTTCCAATATTTGAAATAAAAATAACATTCTCCTCCTTGAAATAGTCAAAATATTTACCAATGGACATGATTGTCAAAGAGATAAGAGGCAGTCAGAAAAGTATAAACTTAGGAAAAAGAACAAATAAGAGACACCATATGATAGTAAAGAACCACTATGCTCCCTAAAACACTCCATGTAGTGCTTGAAATGCATGCTATATAGCTTAGAATTTTTAGAACACCTTTAAATACATATCCCCTCCATGCACCATGCAACATGTATCAGGTTTGAAGTTTTCATGTAGATTTTATATTGATGAAACACCTTTTATCTATAGTTTGAAACCAAAATATACATTTTTAAATATCCAATGCAATATATGCAAGTCACCACTTGTTTTGACTACCAATATGACTTGGAACATCCTTTGTTATTTATGTCACATTAATAGAATATCAAAAATTCCCCTCTTCAACTGAGACACCTCCTTGCATGGATAATTCATTATACTACCATGCAAGAGTAATTAATGAATGAGAACTAGACTATGTAGGATAAATAACTAGAATAATGGAGAGAAGAAGAAATTATACCAATGAAAAATCCTGCTCTAATACCAATGATAGACCAAATTTCATATGGAATGACAATAAAATTATATTTCAAAATTCAAGAAATGAAGAGAGAAAAAATTACAAAAAATAAGCCAAGAGGGTTGTTCACTTCACATTCCCCAAAATGACATTTTCTATTCCTACATAAATGGAGAACTTATTGAAAAATATGAAAGTAAGACACCTTAGCTAAACACTTAGGATTAATAACATGTATACAGTATTGTTATATGGTGATCTTATGTTGAAAGAGAATCAAAAAATTCTAATTCACTCATGAAAATAAAGGAAACTTTGAGCCACATTAGATAGTCCATTTATTTTCCCAAAAAACTATAGCTCTGGAACATACCGGTTGGCTACACCAAATAGGCAAGATCTAGATGAGCCCATGAATATTATGAATCTCAAGCCCTTTTATGCATGATTTATTTGAACATTGTCTATTAGAGTCCCTACGTAGGCGAGATTTCCCTTCCACATCCTTTTCTATTTCACCTTCATTCCATTTTCCATTCTTGAGTCAAATTCTTGTCATTTCTCCTATATCTTATTATTGTCTTGGTCTTGATTACAACTTCCAACTACTATAGGGGGATTCATAAGATAGTTCAACATATAGTTTAGATTGGGTCATCATCAACACATCTTTATAGAAATAATTTTAGAATATTGGGGTGCATGGTTTCCCTACTTGGTATTCCTTGAAATATATTACTTTATCTCTTTGATAAGTCCTTATTCCCAATTCACATTACATCCATTGCTTCAAATTTTGTTTTTGGATGGTAGTCTCTTCACATCCCAATTTGCTCTTGATCCCCTACCCAAGGTTTTTCTTCCTTTGATAGACGGTTTATGGTAAGTTTCTTCATATTCCCTTGTATATCCTACTTGATAAATACTCCTATATCTTATTCCAAAAAATCCTAAAAACATAATAAAAACCCAAAAATCCTAAAAAAATCAAAAATCAAAAAATTCCAAAAATAAATATAAAGCCACAAAATATTTGATCAATTTCTCATCATGTTTTTCAATGGATATTCCTCTTATTTTTATTCTACATGGCACTATTTGGGTATCATGTGTATAGACCCACCTTTTACATTTGAAACATCTCACAGGTTGGAAATCTCTCATGACTTCTCCATCAAATTCAATCAAATATGATCTTCATTCCAATTATAATTATCCCATTCCTTCAGGTGTTTGCCTATGTCTTGGGTGGGTGTTTTTCATTCAATCATGACCATCATGATCAAAATCATTATTTATTCATTACACTCCCATTTATTGGGATAACTACATTGGCCTAAGGTCCACATAGACTATGTAGGTAGCACTTGGATACATGGGATATCTTGAGTGAGCTCAGCCACCATCATTTTCATTTTCATCATTCCCCTATTTTTCATTTATCAATGTTGTTCATTCCATGATATTTGCATTTTATGAGCCAATTATTCCATGTTATCATCATTTTGTAAGCCATTTATTCCATGATCTCACCATTTTATGATTTAATTATTCCATGCTCTAACTATTTTATAGGCTAATTATTCCACACTCTCATTGTTTTGCGAGCTAGTTATTCCACACACTTCATTTTACAAAATAGTTATTCCATGTTCTTATCATTTTATGAGCCAATTATTCAACACTCTTATTATTTTGTGAGATAATTATTACATGCTCTCAGCATTTTTTGAGTTAGTTATTCCATGATATTTCCATTTTTTGAGCCATTTCTATATTGTTTCCTCCTAATTATTATCATCAATTTTGATCATTCTCATTTCTAGGAGAACTACATCATCCCAATATCCACATAAACTATGTAGGTAATGCTTGAATACATGTGGTATATCAGGTTAGATTAGTTATTTATTCATTCTTCTTCCATTCCACCTTTTGTTAACATTTGTCACACTCTCCTATCTGATATTCCCTAGATTTAGGGGAAGATGCACAAGAGTAATGCCTTATTACTACATTCGCATAATGATGATTACTTTTTTATTATGAATTTTCATTGTATATTTATGTGTGAATTGATTGATTAGTTGATTGTGTGTTTTATTAATTATTTATATTTATTTAGTGCATTATGCTTTACTCTTAGGCCTTGATTTTTCATATCTTGATCTGGAGTTGTGAAAAATTTTATTGTCTTTATTTATTGCATTATGTTTTACACTTAGGTCCTGATTTATCATATCTTGATCTAGAGTTATGAAAAACTATATCTAATTTTTTCTTGGTTCAATGCATTATGTTTTATATTTAGGTATTTATTTTTCATATCTTGATCTTGAGTTTTGAACATTTGTATTTGAACTAGTCCTTACACAAATTAAAAACAATGATATCATGATCCATTTTATAATTATGATGCATACTATCATGTGAAAAATTAAAAATCAAGTACTTGAGGATTATATACAATGTCACATAAATATCAAACATCCCATTTTAAGATCTATCAACATGGATAAATGTGCTCATACACATAATTATAACATCATCACATTTTCCATGATCAAAATAAAACAACTAAACAATATGATTACATATATGTTGATCATGATACACATATATAACTGAGCATGGAAAGATAGTCATAAACATTTTACATAATGATCACATGTCAATACATCAAATCAAATCACATCATAATTATCATTAAATGAAAGACATTCATAACATTTTCTACCTAAATTAAGGGAAACATCATCATGTAAATGAAACTAGTAAAATCATGGAAAACAAATATCTCAAACCATCTACTCTACATCATGAATCCACATGAATGAACCAACAACCACATAATATATATCAAAATAATATCAGAGTCCATATACATCATGTGATCAAAATGAATATATATCTACATCTGAAAACAATGACTATACATCAAGATATGTACATCTCTTAATACAAAATATCTCTCACAATAAACAATTATCTCTAATGTTGATCATGTAATGGTGGTGGTTGTGATGGTGGACCCATCCCTATCTAATTCATAAGTAGTTTTTTTACTAATATCTAAGAGGATGATTTATGGTGTGATCTATATGATCTCATCCTACTCTGACTATATTAATGAAAGGATGGATCTCTCTAGCTTTGTGATAATGTGCTCTCATATAAATGTCTATAATAGCTAGCCACATCCTTGGACCACATAGTATCTTATAATGACCTAGCTAATCCTTGTTATGTGACAATCTACATAGCCTCATCTTGTTCCTTTTGAAGCCTCTATATGTCTACTCAAGCCCTATCTTGTTCACTAGTCATTGTCACCAGCTCTTCATCTTTCATTATTAGTTGATCCTAAATGGCCCTCATTTAGAAAACCTATCCCCTTAATTCATTGATCTCTTTATCTTTGGTTGTAATCAGCCCTTGTAATATGGTGGCCTCACCCTAGGCACCTACCAATTATGCCTATAGTCTATCCATCTCCTCCTTTAATATTTATATCTCTATCACCCTCACTAATATCTCCCTCTATAATATATTTATGGTGGCCTAATCAACCTCTGATCTACTCAACTTTGATGGCCCTAACTAAACAACATTTTATCTCCTATTAGTATCCCATCTGGGACCTCATACTATATCAAGGGTAAGCTCAGCATCATGTCCCTCTATCTATCCCACCTTTGTGTTAAAACCAAGACCCTCTCCCATATATACAACATGACTAAAAGAATATTCAATACTATTGGTGTTGTTGTTAATACTGTTATTGCCACTACTACTCTATAAACCAGAGTTAATAATCATAGGTGTATCTTATTATAGAGGTACTTGTATCACTTATTGAATATGCATATGTATTTATAAGGCCATTTGTATTAGACTTTGTCCATATACTTATCTTTAGGTTAATGTAGCCCATATCTAATGCTACCTTGATTATTGGGCCACCTGTTGCACATGTTGTATTAATACATGTGTCCTTGGTGGCCTAGGCCTAATCAAATTGACCATCCTAAATTATGCCCATCATGTCATATATCCCTATCACACTAGTGCATATTACTCCTTTAATATATTCCCATGTAACTGGTTGTACTATAAAAAAACTCCCAACTTCCTTTACCCTAGGAATGGTTGGTCCCCAATGACTAATCTTACATGTCACATCTAAAAAATAGTGGGGTTCATCAATAATATCCTATAAGATCCCAAACTATCTATGTACCTAGTTTGGATGGTATTATTACACTCATAAATTCATGACACCCTATAATATAGCAAGGTATAGTCATATATTATATCCAAAATCTATTCTTCATACATCTAAACTAAATATGCATATAGGAATGCCAAATGAATTCCCTATCTACCATATCATCTATATCCTATTGATAAAAGGGTAGGTCCCCTCTATGACCCCATCAACCTCCTCTTATTAGGTACCAACCATAATAAAGCAGCTCCTCCATACCCTATTATCATCTCCAGACCACTGCTCAATGGTAATGTGCTCCTAAACCCAAAATTGTAGCAATGTGCATGGCCCAATACTTATATCATGTTAATAAGCCACTATTTGTAAATATTTGTAAAAATAATCTAATACTACAAACCCCTAAGCAAAGTATGTAGTGTCAAACATCATGTCCTAGAGCACCCCCCTTGGGCCCATATAAAAGTAGTGGTTACTCTTGTTAGGTAGGAATATGTTGTTGATAATATACATCAAGATAATAACCTCTTGATATATCAATGGCTTAGCCTTCAAGTATCAATATCCATGACACCCTCTTATATCACAACATTTGTGTAACCAATTAGGTCCTCCAACACTTCTTATCATCCCTAACATAACCAATTAAAAACCCATATGTGGATAGGAACATGAAGAACGAACCAAACATCATTACAACATAATGGTGGCCTCTCTAATAGGCAAATGAAAAGTGCTAGTATTTAAGTTCCAATGCTTAGTTAGTGCAAAGATAAAATCCCTATCTACTCTAATCACAAGTATATAAGTGATATGAAGCAAACTAACTGCCTCTAAAAGTGCCATGACCTCTTATTATTTATGAGGGTGACTTTATCATTTTTATATTTTCTAAAGTGGTGAGACTGCCATTTATCCTAATTCTACCTACCATTTATGGCATTGAAAGTGAAACTTTTCAAAAATTGACAATACTCAATGAATCCTTATTCCCTATTGGTCTTCTATACTCTTGAAGCCACTCACCAAGATGTTTGTGTTGATGAATGCACACCATCAAAACTTAATCCACTAACGTGAAAATTCTAGACAAAATAATTAAAAATATGGAGGGTGAAAATGAACTATTTTCACCCCAAGGGGTGAATTCATGCCTCAAATCTAAATTTTTACCCCTATCCCTCCCAATGCTTCATTCTTCTTCTTTGGAGGCCTATTTATGGCTCATTTTTCTATTTTCAGTCTCATTTTCATCTTTCATCTCCATTCCTTAGCCTCTTATGCTATATTAAGTGTCATTTACTTCCTTTCAAGGGCCTTTCCATCAAAAATATTTTTTATCCACTCCTTCAAGGAGGCATCTTGGGCATCCCAATGTCATTTAGGGCATCATTTTAAACTCATTTCTCAATAAATTGAACAAGAATCAACAAAAAAATGAACACATAATTCTTCAATCATTAGCAAATATTTTTAATGATTTATTCATTCTTTGAAAAGTTATTACTTATTATATGTCTCTCAACACCCTTTCAAATAGGGGAAAATGTAGACACTCCAATTTCATCAATTATGTGTATAAATTTCAATCAAAATAATTTTTTATAAAAGTGCATGAATTTAACTAAAAATCATCAATTACTCCAAATCATTTGAATAATTATCTATTTGATCCCAAATCATGATAACACATATTTAATTAGGGAAACACACTATAACATAATATCTAAATTATCAATAATGTCCCAAATCAAATCAACACTTTGTAAATGTTACCACAAGATAATTAAATGGAATGTTTGATTGATAACAACATTAAAAAAGTCATATTATTTCCCATGGATAATTAAACCTTATTAATTAGGCCTAATTATCCTTTAATTGGAAATTCCATAGCCTTTTTTAATTTCCTATCTTATAAAATCAACTTTAGATTATTTTCTCACTAAATATGACATCATTAAGGCAAGTGTGCAAGAAAAAGGTATGGCATGCTTTTACACACTCAACATGCTCTTACAAACCTCTTACACACAATATCTTCATAATTTTAAACTCTTACATACTCCATGCTTCTATGAATGGATTTTCTTATAAATTCACCCTCCAACATTTATGAGGATGAGGATTGATCCTCAACCATTGACTTCCATCTTGGATCAATGGTTCACATTTGATAGACAAATCTATAAATTAAGGATACCTTCCTCTTCTTCAAAATAAATTTTTTTTTGTGTTATACTTACTCTACCAAAACTCAAAGAAAAAGTTTCACCAAGTTATTTATTGCTCAATCAAAACATGTATAGCATAAGGGAAGATGATGTCGGAATAGTGCCACAACATTGACAAATATCCCAAGCACTATATCAGTGCAGTCCTACTTGCATTTTGTCAAGGAAGAGAATCCAAAGGGAAGGTATAACATTTTTTTATTTGTTTTTTATTACATTCATTTCACTCTTTCCTTGATCTTTCCCAATTCGAGGACATGTGTTTGGTTTTTATGTTGTATGCATTTCATTTCAATTTCATACTAATGAGAAACTAACTGCTTTGTACTTGTGTGTTTACAATACACATTATATTCAATTATATTAATATTTATTATAATATAGTGTATACTAAATATTATTAATATATCTATTACAATATTATTTATATATTAATATTCGTAATATATGTAATACATACATAGATTTGTAATATAGCTTTTATTACATATTTATCTACTATATTATTATATTATATTATATTAATGTAATATATTACATATTATATTTATTGATATAATATATGGGTATATATACATACATACATTACCATTATAAAATTATTATATTATATATTAAGAATAATCTTAATTATAATAATAATAGTATATGTTTATATAATATATAATATTAAGTTATAAACATTATAATATATATAGTATAATAAATATTATATAGTAATCTTTATAATTTTATGAAATAAATTATATTTTATTAAATATAATTATAATAATATATTAAAATTATATAATTATAATTACACCGATAGGTGTTTCGTGTTTCCTAAAGTGGCATGGGGGGGCTAAAAGGATGTAATGGCATGAGTGGATTGGCAATTAATTGAAGCTAACTTAATAAAAAATAAAAAAATAATCTAACATGGAGAGGTGTGGAAGAGTGTAATTAATAATTAATTAGAAGCTGACTTTTTAGGGAATATGAACCTAGGTGCCATTTTAGAAAATGAAATTAATACACACACACACACACACAAGATAAAATCATTCATCAGTTCAAATAAGAAAAAGATCGAAGTGCAAGGTAGAGCAGAGCACAATAGAGAAGAGTCAAAAAAAAAATTGTAAGTTTTTAATTCAAATTTTTGGTATTTTTGGTATGTATACAAGAGTCATATATATTTTAGTTGTTATTTTTATACAAAATCTACTTATTTCAATTTTCATTACTATAATTAAAATTAAAAATATCAGAAAAAAATTGTCAAATATCTACGAATAAACACAAAAGTTCCTAAAATTCATATATCATAATAATTTACATAAATCTTTAACCTTAAATTATTACAAGGTAAACAATTTATCCTAAGATTTATCATATTTACCCTATAAATTATTACCTTAAGATTATGAATTACTCTATAATGAATTTAAGGGCAAATAATTTACCCTATAATAATTATTTACCCTATAAATTATTACCCTAAGATTATGAATTGCAGGGTAAATAATTTATCCTAAAATTTATATACGTATGATAGGTAATATTTTAAGGGTAAATAATTTATCCGTATATATAAATTTACATTTATAAAATTAATTAAATTTATAAGGGTTAGTGTTAGTTTTGTTTTTTAAAATATGATATTTAAATATTTAATCAATTTTATATTAGGGTTATGAGTTTTATATCATTTTATAATATGTCTTTCCACATAAATTATACATAAAAATGGAAAGTTTCATTTACTTTGATATAATTTTATAAATGATTGATAATTTTAGTTTTGTTTTTAAAATATGATATTTAAAGATTCAATTAATTTTATATTAGGGTTATGACTCTCATATCATTTTATGAGTTTTACATCACTTTAAGATTGATTAGTTATTATATATTTTTTATATTAGTTAATACAAATGTATTATAATATCATTATATTTATACTAAAATACATATCTTAGATAAATTTATGTAAAATACACATATAGATATCATTCTCAAGGTACTCACAATTTAATATGATATAGGTGCCTCGAGAATGATATCTATAGGTGTATTTTACATATATTTATCTAAGATATGTATGCTAGTTGTAATTGTGTATGTGTGTGTGTCTTAATTTAATTATTAATAAATACTTATGTGCCACTTTAAGTGTCTACATTTTCTCCACTTTGATATATGTATGTGCATGTGTATGTGTATATGCATGCATCCATATCAAATTAGAGAGATATAGTATTGATTAAAAAAATGTGAAGATCGTGAAGTTAAAAACATTAAATTGAAATTATCACAATT
The DNA here is from genome assembly GCA_037957365.1 of Torreya grandis. NCBI lineage: Eukaryota > Viridiplantae > Streptophyta > Pinopsida > Cupressales > Taxaceae > Torreya > Torreya grandis. The sequence goes on along the minus strand of JARHVA010001751.1, from coordinate 958,106 downwards.
TCATCAAAATCTACTAGTGAGTGTAATAACATTTCATGGTGATATAATATTTTTTAATGAAGTGTGGTTGGAGTGTATCAATGAAGAGAATTTCATGGTGGAAATAGATACTATAAATGTGTATGAATAAATATAAATTCATGGTGGAGAATTGATGGAATTTCATGGTGGAGATAGATACTACTAAATTTTTGTCATCATAATTTAATAGGTTGGGATGTAAATAATATAATACATAGTTTATATATTCAAATGAATGACCAATATGTTGTCTAATTCTTTATATATGTTTAGATTGACTGATTTTTTTTTTTATTCATATGTGTCAAGAGAGACTACAAGGGCATTATAACATGTGACTTTATATTAAAAAGTGATATGACTAATTTGTTCACCTACTTAAACTATCTTATATTTCTTCAATCTAATTCATATTTTGTGACCTAAAATATCTAAAAATGGATAAGGAAAGTATTGGAGTTTGTGTTAGGGTTAGTGAGTAGTGTAAATTAACTAACCTTCTACTTGTCAAGCCCCTCAATGATAACAAAGATGTCAAAAATTATACACTACATAAAAAAAAATTAGATAAATAAAAATGAATTCAACTAAGGTAATAGTAGTGTTACACAATAGTATAATAACTCAAAACATGATAAATGCTCTAATTATTTCTTAATTTCTCTTATATCTACTTATGATATTATTATGAGTGTGAATAACCTTTTGTTGTTTAAAATAAATATAACACTTATGTATTTATAAACAATTGAATTCAAATTAGGACCTTATTAGCACACAAACCAACTTTAATGGATAAAAGTAAAAAGTAAATAATGAGGGATCAGGTGCACTCTAACTTAACAAAGCCTTGAAAGGGGGAGAAAATGTCATGGGTGTTGCTAAAAAGTGTTGAGAACACAAGGAGATCCACTAGCACAGTGACCAAGAAGCACTTGAGAAAACAAAAAATACCTGAGGATATTATAAGAAGAGGGAAGACCATAAAAATTTTAGAAACACACCAATAGTATTTAACTTGGACCAATAATTGCTAAATAAAAAGCACACTAAAACTTCATGAAATGTTAGTAAATATATGTCATGGGGCCACTTTTAGGTGTATGTTGGATAACACACTTTAAATTAGATAATGGATACATAAAAATTATATAAATACACATTTATATCTATGGAATTGAAGACGATGAGCCTCAAACCTCATAAACCCACGTTTATTTTCATTGCAAACATGAATGAGTGAAAAATAATATTAGCTGCTAGAAATTGAAATATTGAAATGAAATAGTTGGTTAGGATCAAGTATAATAGGTTCATCATACCATTGAAGTAGATTTGAAAATAAAGCAAAGTTATGAACCTTATCATGCACATACCTCCAAATATAAACAAAATCTAGATCATTGGGAATTAAATTATATTCCTTTAGTCCTTCAATCCCTATCATCATAGATTTTTTTATACTAAAAAATAGGTAGTAATAGAGTAACATGAATGATAAATATTGAGTATGGTTTCCCCCATCAATATTAGAGAAGAGTGGATGAAGCATAATGATAATTATATCTCAATAACGATAATAATATATTTCCCCTGTGAGGAAATGATAAGTAATAAAGTATATGGAATTAATCATAGCATCATAAGGTAAACATTAGAAAGCATGACTTGAACAAGATATAGATTATATAATCAACTGATATTAAAAATGCATGTTAGATATTGCCATGTGGAAACATAAAGTAATGTAGCATAGCAATTGTAATGTAAACATTTAAAATTTTATTGAACATTTAAAGTATTAGAAAATAAATAATATTAACTTTATACGGTTCTTTTGGCCCCGTCATATAAAGTGAAAGTGAAACTAGAAAAAACTAACCTCATTCTTACTTTTTAATTTTGTGAATAGAGATTGATAGAAATTTATACCATTGGGACTCGATGACCATTCCTAACACATAAATTAGATGGTGTGAAATTAAAAAAATTGTCCAAAATTTTGGCATGTATTTCAACATCAAGACGTCAAATTTGAAATGTACATCAAAACTCTTGGGTCAAAAAAATCATATTAGATTTGACATCAAATTTTTGACATACACCTAAATGTAAAAATCATAAATATAAATACAAGTAAATATTATATACCCTAATTTTATTTTTTCACAAAAAGGTATAAACAAGCTATAATTAAATAAATATAAGAATTTACAAATGAAATATAACATTCAAATTTAACTAAGATGCTAAGTAAAATAAACAAGCCCAAGTGTTACAAATGTAAGCTAAATAACCTAGTGTACAAATATGCAAGGCACATGCATAGATCTTATTAGATTTCCCAATAGTTCAAGATATGTAGGAATACATTTCCTATGGGTAAAATAGTGTCAATAGTTGAATTTGATAAGAATTATACATTACATCCCTAAAATTAAGTTTAGTCATAATACCATAATTCTATTTGAATTGCCATTTTTTTGCACATTACATTTAGGCATGCACATGGAAATATAGAATATAGCAATAATATTATAAGGAAGTATCATTTTTACATGAGTGAATGTCAATTGCACTCTTCAAATTTCATCCAATACTTTTAAGTAGTTTCTATGGTTTTTTTAAGGAAAAATACATTTCAATGAATCAACATTTGATTCAGGTAGATAATTGCAAAAGACAATTTAAGCATTCTCAAATGTTCTATTGGGTTATTAGAATGCATACAGATTACAATGTTCCTCATATGTATTTTATTTTAGGCATTCCATGAAAAAGTGGAACATGGTGGTGCAAGTGTGTGTGTTAATATAACCTTGGGAAATGTCTATGTTGTCATTACCCCTTACGGAAATGTTGAGAAATGTGACTATTGGTTGGCACGTTGTGTGAAGGGAAAGTAAAATCTTACAAGGTCTACTACATATGGATATGGCTTTGCATATCCAACATTTAAGGACTTTACAAGAATTTACAAGAATTTGGTTGAGGACTTAATTGATTCAAAAAAATGGAATTCTAGCATTTAAGGACTGTGAGATAGATAATAATATTTTCACACATTCACACCTAGTTGTTAATACAAATGTTTAGTTTTTTATGCATGTTTCCAAGAAAAATATGGTGGTTTTGTGGACACTTTTGAGTAAAAATCATGAGTAAGTATTAAAAACTTTAAATATTAGAGAAGACCTAAAAGGTGTTGTTGATTGATAATTCAAGTACCTACTTTCTTATATTTTGTAAAATTTTTTGTAAATTTTACTTATTTATTCATTCATTTAAATAATGGATACTAACATTTGTCTTTTCAAGGTTAATGCACAATCCAACCATCATAAAATCAAACATTTTTTTGGGATTCAAATGTCTCTCCACCTTGGGAATGATTAAAATGAATTTTTAGTAGTTGTTCATATGTTTTCATTAAGAGGGAAGGACATTTTAACTACATAGAATGTGTGAAAATTTACCATAGTTTATTACTTATCATTAGATGTAGAAGATTCTTAAAAATTATTTGATGGGTTTATGGCACAATGTTTTTTCATATAAGGAAAACCAATAAAGGTGCCTACACCACCAAATTTGGAGGCAAATTTCAATTGTGACTCTCTAGATTTTTGAGATATTCTGAAAGGAATACAACCTAAAATGGATCATGATAATGCCATTCAATTCTACCATAGATTCAACCACCTAACATAAAATCTTATAGGTACCCATATGTAAAAAATAGTGAGATTGAAAATATGGTATAGAAGATGCTCAAGGAAGGAGTTATTTATCATAGCCAGAGTGCTTATTCCTCTCCAGTGGTGATAGTGTGTAAGAATGATGACCCTTGATGAATGTGTCTAGACTATAGGGAACTCAACAGATACACCATCAAAGATAAGTTACCAATTTCAGTAATTGATGATTGTTAAATGAGTTACATGATGTTGTATATTTTATGAACTTGATCTTCACTTAGGTTATCATCAAATCAAAATAAGATGGGAGGATATACATAAAACATCTTTCAAATCCCATGAGGGCCATTATGAATTTATGGTGAAGTCTTCAACAAAACATTAATAGATTATTTGTTTATTTTTTTAGGGAATTTAACTATTAAATTATTCAAGATAAACTAGAAAATAAGGGTGTTAATTACATATTGTTTATCTTTTCTCAATATCATATAACACACTATGTTCTTCATTGACTATACAAAAAGTGTAATGTATGGTCTACCTCATAACATATGAAATCATGTAACCAAATGTCACCCAAAGTAATAAATTTAACCTCAAAATAACTAAAATAAATGAAAATGAATTAGACAACATAGTGTGTTTTGTATTTACACTAAATATGAATTATATAGCACATTAGTCTTGTACAGTTGGCAAATACCTATCATGGATGTACCCTTTAATTCTAAGACCTCACTACCAAAAGGCTTTCATTTGCTATCTCTTGTGCCTATTTTTTATCTCTTATTCTGACCATATGTTATTTTGATTACAAGGCCTTATATACCACTCAAAATTTCATAAACCTACTTATTATCATCTTCTACAAGTATTATACCTATACCTATTTTTTTGGCTTCCCAGACACTTATGTCCCTACTAGATGCCTACATTGATGCAAGTATATTATGCCAAACTAAGTGTCCAGTGTTCTAAATTCATCACATTTTCAAATGAAACATATCCTTGAAGTTAGCCTAAGTGATTTAGTGCAAGATATTTCTTGAAATGATTTTTATATATGCATGATCATTCCTCATCTATCAACTCACAAGATTACTTACCAAAAGTCATTTAATCAAACATTTAAGTGAGCAAATTTTTCCTATTTATCCCTATTTCCATATTAGGCATATGATCATTATTTGTATAATTTTAAAGTATTGAGGGAGCATCCCATGAGCCATTTTTTCCAAGTTATAAGTTAGGTCACTCTATAGATGTCCTTATCACACATTGCATCCTCACGCACACACAAGACACCACATAAGAGATAAATGCATAAAAATGAGGCCTTATTTGGAGTATTGGCTATGTAGAAAATGCCCATTAACAAAGAGGTCCTTGAGGAAGCTCGACACCATGAGCCCACTAACACATTTTTTGCACTGTCATTATCAATATGAAGAACTAAGTTTTGATCATTTGACAAGGAGTGATAGCCTATGAACGAGATCTGAGTATACCAAAACAAAGGTGATAAAAAACCTAGAAAGTTCTAGGTGGATGAATACATATTTAGTTAATATTCTATATTGGACTCATGTGTCTAGTTCAAACACCAAAGTTGATGTAATCATCCATATCTGACATAAGCATCTGAGGCCATAGAGTGAAAATTTCTAGAATCTAATGATTGTTATAAAATTTAGATCCAATCTACTTCCATCCTATTCCACATCATATCTGCATGTGCACAGTATACCAACTAAATACTCTTAATTTTTATTAATTAAAATATCAATAAATAGGTGTGATTTCCATTTTTAGCATATCTTAGAATTTTAATTTAGAATATTATTTATCTTAGTTTGAAAATAATCTGCATACTATAAATATGTTTATCACCCTTGTGTTTATTCATTTATATATTCTTAACCCTACACTATATTTATCCATATCAATTTAGGGTTAAATATTTGGTGATTTTGACCTCTAAGTCTTTCTTTGAAAACTATATTGATCTAGATTTTCCAACCTCATATGGTGTCAGCTTTTCATGATTAATTTTTAGATCTTAAACTTTATCCTAGGGTTTTACCCTCATCTAGTTACAAGGGCTTCATGTGGATACGCTTGCAAGTTTATTATTCCTTGATTTGAATATTTTAAGCCTCCAAACAAATTCATTTTAAAATTCTTTTGATGTATTTTATACTCAAGTTTTTTTATACAACAACCTCTTTTTATTTGCCAAAATGTTGTACAAATTTTTTGAATATTGCATTTTACTATTTGTAGTATACCTACATGTCATACATTATACATTTATTTCCCTTTTTTTTTTGGGTTTGTTTCATTTCCTATTTTTTACAAAAAAACTTATTTTAACTCCAAAAATTTTTATCAAGTCACTTTATACTACTTTCTCTTCATGTGGCACATTGTGGTGACCCTGATCTTTGGTCCCGAAACCCTAGTTAACCTAGGGTTTGTCAATTTATTATTTTTTGAATTATGATTACTGATTTCAAAGTGTTCAAAAAAATTTAAAAAATATATTTTCATAAAAATTATAATAAATATAGATGTTGTTGCCACCAACACACCTCCTTTTCTTAAAAATGGGGAACCTCTCTAAAAATATCATGAACCAGAGCTTCAGGATCCATCTTTTTGTTCTCATCAACAACACCTACTCAAATCCTAGGAATATACATCACTTTTATTTCCCCAAGAAGTAACAATATTATTTTATTTTTAGGATTGAGTGTCTATTATTTTTATGAAATCATGATGCTAACATTATAGGTTCCTTTTACCAAAATCTCCCAGATTCTAGTTCCCTTCCCAGAATAACAAACCCATTGCCCTCCATGTAAAATTGAGATCTATGTAAATAATAAGTAAGTTTTAATGTATCACATTCCTTTTATTTTCTTACTTAGTCATTTTTTTAAATTTTGTAGAGCTTGGCCAAATGAGAAGGTACCACATCACCACGAGTTAGAGCAGCTAGTCCCCCAAACCTTTTAGAGATGTCAGACCCTAGGAGAGCCTAATTAAATTTGAAGGTGCCATGTCACCATGTTTTAGAGTAGCCAATCCCCTGGACCAATCAAATATGTTAGATCTCAAGATATCTTGACTGAATGGGAATGTGCCACATCACCATGAGTTAGATAATCTAGTCCCCTATACTTGTCAAAGATGTCAAAGCTAAGGAGAGCCCAACTAAATGAGAAGGCACCATGTCACCATGGGTTAGATAAGCTAGTCCCTCAAAATTGTTATATATGCTAGATCCCATGAGAACCTAATCAAATGCAAGGTTCCACATTACCATGTGCCAGAGTGACTAGTTCTTTAGACTTTTTAGATATGTTAAATCCTAGGAGAGCCCACCTAAATGGGAAGGTACCACATTGACATGAATTAGAGTGGCCAATCCCATAGACTTATAAAATATGTCAGAGCCTAGTATATCCAAGTTGAATGAGAAGGTGCCAAATCACCATGAATCAAAGTGCCCAATCCCCTAGACCTATTAGATATTTAAAACCCTGGGAGAGACTAGTCAAATATGAAGGCACCATGTCAACATGAGTCATAATAGCCAATCCTCTAGACTTATTAAAAATGTTAGAGCCTTGAAGAACCTAGACAAATGGGAAGGTGCCATGTCACCCAACTTGTAGATGAACTATAAACCACCTAAGGCCACAAGAAGGTCAAAATAAATTATAGATGAAGCTAGAAAACCAATCATGATTTGTCACATATCCCTAGATGACACATCACCTAGCCTAGGGAATGAAATGGAGTACATAACCATGATTAGGTACCAACTATTATTAATAACTCCAATGAATAGATGAGATGGGTTAAAAAGTAAGAGTTGATGTATAATCCTATAAGAGATGTCACTGCATGATTATCACATGCCAGGTATTAATATAATTGGAAATTGGACCCAATTGGATAGTTTTAAAACATCCCATCTCCATTGCTATATCTAGCTAGAAATAAAGGATCATGGGCTCCAAATTTAATTTTGGATTTAGAAACAAAGAGAGAAAATATAGCCACCAACTCAAATTCAATTTTTTAGCAAGTGAGCCACCAAACACCATTAATATAGGGATCTATATACATGCACTTATAAAATCCTAAATGAGGATCACTAACAGTTACCATTGATGCATTCAAAGAGATCTCTAACTCATTAATTTAAAAACTCCATAAATCCCTTGTATCTCATGCCTTCTACACTCAAAGATTCCTAATTATCCTTCCATCTTAATCTAATGGCTACATCATCCTCAAACCCAAAGGCTAAACCTATGACAAGATTGACTAAGTTCAAGCATTGCAATGATAAATTCAAAGTGGTCAAGAAAGACCCAAAGGATTTAGGCTTAGATAATGACCAATAAGTATATTAGGAGGATGACCTTAGATCTTATAATAAGTGTGTATTCTACAAATTTGCTACCAAACCAAAAGCATTCCCATGTGCTGACCTATTAAGTGACATCCTTCACAATACCATCTACATGTAAGATAAGGTCAATGACTATGTATGCTTTCCCAACTCTCAACATTAGATTTTTGACATCTCTAAGAATGCCTTTAATGTGTAATACTCCCTCCTAGACTTCACTTTCTTCTATGATTCAAAAATGGTAATGGTTTGGATGGAAACCTACTAGATATATGATGTCTTCTATGACTAGGCTAAGAACCTAGATTCTATGTGGTTTAACAAGGAGGATATCAATGCTTACATAGACTACACCTATGAGAAGAGGTTTAGTTAGGCATGATCCTACTAAACCAACTATTTGGAGACTAAGACTACCAACACATCAATGAGTTATGGGTGCCTCTCGTGCACATGATCCTTACACACTAAAATGTCCTAGACATGGGAGGATTGAATAACTTCAAGTTGGTCTATGCCATAGTAGATGCTCAATCTAAAGGAAACATTTACATGATGAGCTACCTGTCAGATATGCTTTATAGGATGCTCTCTTTTAATCTTTTATCCTTTTTTACATGGATTCTTAGGGGCTCAATGGTTCACATGGTATTTTACAAACTCTATGACAACTTGTTACACCATCACATCTAGGATATTTGTGAGCATTTATACTTGGTGGTATACCAAGTCATCAATAAGGATTTAATACCCTAGTCTTGAAGGCAATCAAATATTCCATCAAGTCTATTAGAGAGTATTGATTGTATAAGGATGACACTTTGATCTAGACCGTGGGTTTCCTCAAGGACCTAATCTACATACCATATTATAATATAGATTTCTTAGAAAAATAGGAGATTTCCTATTATCTAGTGGAAGGCATCTTCATTTTTTACATATAACATCAATAAAAGGCATGTTCACAATTCTTAATCACCATAAGGCACCACATCTACAAGACCTACCCTTATATTTATAAAATGGCAACCATGTGAGACTCCTTCCCCCTTAGTAAGTGCAAGGTCTAGTAATGGAAACCTAAAGGGGTAATCCAAGATCACATGGCTTGGTACTCAACCTATCTAAATATTAACTACAACCATCAGGTTGAATATGATGATGAGCTTTATTTAAATGTCATCAATGATTAGGAGGTGTTATCTTGGACCATATCCAAGAAGAAGGGGGGACAGAAGGCTCAAGTATGCCCTTTCATGCATCTTCCTACTCCTACTTGACCTATAAAGGACCTAAATCCAATAGCTCTAGACATCTCCTAGAGTATCCTACAAGGTATCCTACCACCTTCTCTTCCTTAACCTCCAAGTCTAGCTTTATTTTTACTAGTGGCCCTTTATCCTCATACTTTATATCCTCCCTTTCTTTTGTTCTTTGTTCATCATCTCCTCCTCCACTTGTTCCTACTCTTTGTGCCTTAGCTCATCCACTACATCCTCTGGCATCTCTAGTAACTAGTCCATGATAGAGCTAGCCCTGGACTATTTGATGTTAGGTAATCTAAGTGCATCCCACTCATCCAATGACACCTCAGCCCTAGGATGCATAAATCCTAAAATTTTATGTGGTTGGTAACTTGATAATAAGCCCAAATTAAGGCTCCTAATATGAACCCGTTTAGGTTCCCCCTCTCACTCCTCCATCTCCTCTCATTTCCCTTTCACCCTTCACTCTTGTTACTTTCCAAATCTTAGTTCCATCACTCACTAGTTATGTTCCACCCCTACAAGTTACTTAGGTGGTGCCTCCTCTATTTCATATTGGTCCCCCTCCATATTTAACCAAATTACAATTGGCCTCAATCCTTCTAAGCATCCTTACCTCCTCGTTCCCTTCTACTCCTTTCATCTCACAACTTGGAGTCCTCCCAATGCCCCCCTTGGGTATGATTTTCATAGCAGGAATGATTTCAGCCTTCAAGAGCATACCACTTATAATAGGGACCCTCTTGGTGCCTACTAAAATTAGTTTGTCACCTATTTTAATAGCTCCAACTCCTTCACCACCATTCTCTACAGCTCTTATCATCCCATTTGGATCACCCACTATAATATTTAGAGATGACACAAAAAAGAATTTAAAAAATAAATAGAAGGTGACCCACACTTTGGCTTCAACTTAAAGGCCTCCTTCTCTAATTTCACCTCCTCCACAAGCCTCAACAATTACTTCAACCCTAATAGTAGAATCTTTATACCTAGCTCCTTGACCCCCTATGTCCATCACCTAGGATACCATAGGACTATCTTGCATCCATCTCATCTCTTCCCTACTATTAGAAAATATAATCCCAACGGAAATTTTTATTTAGGTTAACCTAACTCAATAATAATGGTGAGTAAAAAAATTCCCATGGACCTCCCCTTTTTTTCTCCCTCCTTTTGCTCCCATACCTTTTCTACATCCATTAGTTTCCTCATTCACTCCTTCCACTTCCTCCATCTCCCCTCAACCTTGTCCTCTACCCTTCACTACCATTTCATCCACCCCTCCTACACCCCCTACAACCTATGGGATGGTCCCAAGGTCACAGGTGCCAAATATGACTAGTTATGTTGACCCAGATGTGTAATGGAGTTTTGACCAAGCCTCCAAGATCATGAAGAGAATAATTTTCAGGTCAAGGACACCCTCCTACTACTTTTCTCAATTCTTAGGAAAGTAGTGAAGACTTTGGCTAAGACTGGCATGCTTTTCTAATAGACTCAAGCCTACATGGAGAAGATTACAAAGATTGATAGGAAATGTTGGAAGCTATAAGTGGTGGTAAATAAGGAATGTTATCAAAGCTTAAACTTATGTCAACCTCAAACTTGGGGTTATGTCAAACATATGTAGAGAACATGAAAATTATAATGGAGTGGTTGGCATAGGATCACAATACAATAAGACCCTTGGAAGAGCATAAAAATAAGATATTAACCTAATTCAAAGAGGTAAATATACCCATGAGGTCAAAAATAATGCATTTGACCTTGTGGTAGCTATATTAGAATCTAAGCATGCCTAGTCAAAGTAGTTAGGAGCTAGTCCTTCTCAGCCACCTCCATGTGTCAATTGAGTGGTACCCATATATTTTTTATAGGTTTGTATGGATTATTTTGTTTAAATTTTGAAATATGGTTATAGCTATAAGGAATGGATATCATGGTCCAATATGAGATCATCATTTGATTTGGAGGTGAGCCCTTATCCTTTTCTATATAAGGAAGAGTCATATTGTATTATAGGGTTAACTAAAAATTTATCAAAAGTGTTGTTAGATTATAGCCAAGATTTCATCTATTTTCCTTCATAACCCTAGACTATAAAAATTAACCTAGATCAATTATTGCAATGGCATTTACTCTTTTAATGAATATTATCTCTATTTTTTGTAAGAGGGTTTGTTATGCATTTCAATCTTGTTTCATCTTCATTTTCTAATTATCATCAATGCGAGGCTAATTATATTAACACTTTGTTGTTTTATGTGTCCCATGCTTATGATGTGCTTAGATATTATAATCACTGTGTGAGTTCTTTAATTTATTTTTAGTATTGATGATAATTTATGTGTTAATCTAAAAATTCTCATATGGTGTTTGTGTTTTCTAAAATAAATTCCTAATACTCATCACTAGTGATATTTCACATTGAAGGCATGCTCTCAGCTCCCTTAGAATCCTCTCATTGTATGTTCTTAGAGGTATAAATCTAGTGAAACTCAGTCTATAGTGGTATACCATAATGGCAGAGTCACTTAGTTTAATGACTAGTGCATTGAGTTTATTTTAGACCTAAAGGATCCCCCTTTTTGCCTTACCCTTCCCTCTCTTTTGTGTTTATCTTTTGGAATTTAAAAATCCTTTCCCCTTGTGTTTATAAATAATAAGCCTAATACTCAAGTTCTCATAACAATCTTTGACCTGTGTGCAAGACATTAGATTAAACTTTCAAGGGTGATAGTGCATCTCTTAGAGACTATTCATGTACACTCTATTTGTGAAGTCCAATACCCATAGCCATGCCCTAGGTTGATCCCAGATCAATCCTAAAATGGAGTATGAAATTATTTAATTATCTCCTCCTTTAGTTTTTTAAGGAATGCCCAACCTCATGAGTATCTCATGAGAAGGGGTAGATTAGATCAAACAATAGCTATCACTATAAGGAGGGTTTATTAAAATACTTCATACTTATAATTTATTTTATTTTATGAAAATTATTAGATTGGCTTACTAATAATAATGTGTTAATTATTATCTGATTATGAAGCATCCTAGAGACTAGTTTGCCTATTACCAGGGTTAGGTCCCATTGAGATTGATTGGTAATTTTCCCATGTTTTTTCATAGAAAACCTAGGTACAACCAACCTAGGCCTATTCTAATTCCTATCAATTCATCCCCATAACCTATCCTAAGTTTGAATCCCAAGATGAATTGGTTAGTTGGCTTAGCCATTAACATCTTGGGAATCATTCATGATTTACCCAAGAACCCTAAGATGTATCTTTCTCATTTCACCCCTAGTGTGGGATGAACTACATAGGAACATATAACATCCTATAAGACCACCTTGAGGCTTATAAATGTATAACATGAGGATATGGAATGTATAATTTTCCCCTTTACGTTGATGGACTCTACCTATGATTAATTCTTAAACCTTCTTATAGACTCTATCTTGAGTTAGGACCATTTCAGTCTACTTTCTCACCCAATTTGGCCAAGTGATAGACCTTAGTTTCCTATACCAAAAAATTTCTTGTATCAAGAGGGATCCCAATGATCCCATTAGGAAATTCAATGTTAGGTTTCAGAAGATGTATATCTAAGTAACCATACTTTATCAACCCAAGCCTAAACTAGAACTTGAAATGTATAAGAATGCACTAGACCCTTGGATAACCATGTTTTGAAGGAGAGATAGAACCATAACAAACCTATCCTAAACTTATGAGGGGCCATCAAAGTGGATAGATAATTGAACCCCCAAGGTCACATAATGGACCCCACTCCCAATATGCTACCACACATGCCTATGTTTAACTTCTTTCCCAATGCTACTCAAAATGTGCCTATGCTTCAATTGCTCCTTGTAACACATCAACTCCCCCTAGGTCATCCCACTTTAAACCAACAACTAGGTTTCCTAAACCCAAGAAGCTAAAAACTAATTCCCTAGAATCAACATCAAGTAACATTAGTTGTGGATAGCAATACCCAAACCATGCCTCAAGAATCCACTAAAATTGAGATAGATGCCATTTAGTGGATGGCAAAAAAACTTAGCAATGAATTTCTAGGGCTACAAAGACAAGTGAGTAACTCTAATGCAAAAATCAAATAGAGTTACTCACTTGTATTTGTAGCATTAGAGTTACTCATAATCCCTATAATCCCCCATAATCCTCAAGATAGTTAGAGTTATGGGGATTAAACTTCATAGACCTATAAATCAAATAGGAGCTATAACTATTCTCATAATCCCCCATAACCTTCACCCAATAGGATACCTAAGATCAATATCTTTGAGATAGTCTTACCTAATTAGTGTCAAGTACATAACATAGTAGCACATGGGTAACTAGACTACATGGAGTTTGTTTATTATTTTAGGATCTTCTAAAAATAAATAAAATAATTTGAGGTGTTCCCCAATCATCTAGAATCCTCTAACTTAGGTAAAGCCCCTAGTACTGCTATGGTGTTAGAAATTATAGACTTCCCTAGACAATAATAAAATGAGTCATAGGAGGGTATTAGTGAGGTACAAGTGTTTTATTAGTTCTAAAGGAGTAACTATGCCCTTAGGAATAAGTAACAACAATAGACCCTTACTACTTTCACACCCCCTAATAATGGTACAACCTACCAAACCAAAATGTTGGGAATGATCACCCATATCTAAGACCTCAAGAATCTAGGGCACATGTGGAAACCCCACTAATCCAAATTAAATGAGGTTACATCACTTTCAAGGATATTAAAAATATCAAGGATAACATTACCCTTCATGAGCTTTCTCAAATCACAGAGCAACGAAATCTCCTTCTAAAGTTTTTGACTCAAACATTAACCCTCTAGGCCTAGCCAAAATCAAGAGTATTACATACCAATGTGATCATTAATAATAATAATATGGAGGTCCCTTATTTCCTTTTAACCATTCAATTTTTTGGAAAGAATTTATATAATTGCTTAGTAGATTTAGTAGCCTCAACCAATGTGATGCCATCTAACATATGTGAGAAACTTGGCCTAGTCCCAATAAAATCAAAAAATTTAGTAGTCTATCTAGATAAATTAAAGTTGAAAGTGATAGGATATTTTCTAGACATACATATCCAGTTGGAATTCAAGACCAAGACTTGAACACTTTATATACATCTAAGTGGTGGATATCCTAGAAGCCTACAACATGCTCCTCATCAAAGATTGGTTTAAATTCTTGAATGGGTATATGGTCATATATTTATACCATATGTGGTTTTCATGGAGAGGAGTATCCAAACAAGTAAGGGTAGACAAATAACCATGCATGAAGCATATGATAATTGAATACAACATTGTTAATTAGAAGATAAACTTGGTTTCCTCATACCTAGGTATATACACACTAAGCACAAAGCCTCCCAAAACCCAAAATAGTCATAACTTAGGTTTGTTTAGCCTATGGTCTCTTTATATATAGAGAGGTTACTCCAAATAAGGTATTAGTGCTAGTATTCTACTCATATACCCCCTAGCAAGGAAACATATATCAACATATAGGTTGTAATTTCCTTGCATGAATAACCTAGTAGAGTATGAATCTCTAATCCTAGGATTACAATTTGCATTAATACATGAGGTAAATGAACTAAGAGTATTCAATGATTTGAAATTGGTGGTCAATTAGATCAAGACTATATTTCAATGAAAATTGTCATACCTTAGAAGATATAAGTGTATAGTTTGGGACCTAATCAAAATGTTCAATGCATTCAATACTATCTTTATTTCTTGGGAAGAAAAATAAGTAGTAGACTCACTAGCATCCATAGTGGTAAACCTAACCCTACTGGATGACACTGAGTTATAGAGTTCTTTATGTAGCTTAATCCCTATATTTTTGTCTGAGCAATGTGACTAACTTCTAGGTCTTTGAATATGACCCACAAATCATCTAGTTCCTTTGTAATGAGGGGATATTCAAGGGGATGATCTACTTAAAAAGTGCATTTTATGTGTTAGACCCCACCTTCTAAGCAAAAAAAACCCAAGTTCAAGGATCAAAAGTGTTGACTTATTAATCTCAACCCTGTAAAGTTTCCCCAGATGGTTAATGTGGGTCTAGATTGGATGAACCATGAATTGGAGTAGTTATAGAGGTTACTACTGAGATACAATAACATGATTTATTGGGCCTATGGATACCTTAAGGTCTTTAAACCTAAGAGTATTCACCCATACTATCCCCTTAAAACCCAACTAAAAACACTTCAAACAAAGGCAGAGGCCGATGAACCCAATCTTGGATCCCTTGATACATAAGGAAGTCCGTAATTTACTCTTAGTAGGAATAATTTTCCCAATCTACCACTCCACTTAGGTGGCTAACCTGATCTTAGTGCAAAATAAGAATGGAGAAATCTACCTATGTGTGGACTTTGGGAACTTGAACTGGGCCTCATATAAAGATATCTACCCATTTCTCTCCCTAGATGAGGTGATCCAGATGGTGAGGAGGTCTCAAATAATATCCTTCTTGGATGTTTCTTAGGATATAACTAGGTCTTAGTCAACCTTTAAGATAGAACTAAGACTACTTTCACCACCAAGTGGGCCATATTCACTTATAAATAGATGCCTCTCAATTTAATTAATGTTGGTACCACTTTCCAAAGGGCATTGGACTTCATTTTTAAGGGCTTGATAGGTAAGTGTATAATAATCTATATAGATGACCTAATTGTGTTTTAAAAATACATTTTAGACCATGTGCACCACTTGGAAAGGGTAGTTGAAAGATGTAGAAGGTATGATATTTCCTTAAATACAAATAAGATCATGTTTGATGTCACTAAAGGTAAGCTTCTCGATCATATTATCATAAAATAAGGTATTGCTATCAACACCAAAAGGGCAGATATATTCTCTAAACTACTTTTACCTAATGGAAAGAAGGAACTAAACTCTTTCTTTGGTAAAATCAACTTTGTGTATAAATTTATCTATGTATTGTTGAGATAGTGAATCTCTTAAATGCAATGTTGAAAGAGGATGCTAAGGTGAAGTGTCATATAGAATTAAAGAAAGCTTTCCAAGATATCAAAAATGCAATCCCTAGTACTTGTTAGTGTAGACTATATGTAGGACTTATATGTCTATCCCTTTATTTTAGATCACACCATTTCTACTTGACTTACCCAAAGGTTAGAAGGAAAAGAACACCTGGTGGCTTTTATGAGAATTAATCTTAAATATGCCAAGCTATGGTATTCTACCCTAGATAAGCATTCCTACACCCTGGTCAAGGTAATGAATAAATTCAAGCATTACATCTTCCAAAATAGATAACATGCCATTATCTTGGACTTGGATATAAATAAAATGCTTGGGAAGAATGAGATAGGTAAAATAAGAGGTTGATTGATGACAAAATTATAATAGTATGACTTGGAAATCAAGCCCACCAAATTAGATATAAGACAAGGCCTTACTCATCTAATAATGTAGATAGACCTGAGAATTACTATACACCAATTAGATCAATATAAGGTACTATAATTAGACTAGTATACCCCATTCATGCACTTTCTAATCTATGAAAATATACCCCTGGGACTCAACCACACATAGAGAATATTCCTCCAGTTGAAGGCCACATAATATATGCTAAATAAGGGAGTTTTCTTCAAAAGAAACCATGAGGGAATTTACCTTCGATGTGTATCACAAGAAGAATCCAAAGAGATAATAGCAAGTTTCCATGAAAAATAGGATCCATCCATCCTGTATAAAATGCCATGGCTCACAAAGTTATCTGGGTAGGTTACTATTGGCCCACACTATTCATTGATGTTCACACTCATTTTCATTTTTGCCACTAATGTTAGACCTTTATTAAGAGAGAAACACATACATCAATGCCACTATAACCTATAGTAGATTCTACATCATTTGCATAATGGGGACTAAATTTCATAGGGGTGATTAACCCTAATTCATCATCCAGTCATAATTTTTTCCTTACAAGCATATACTATTGTACTAGATAGTATGAGGTTCATTCAATTAAAAGGATCAATGATGTCAAAGTATTCAAGTTCCTAAAGAACACCATAACCACCTATTTTGGGGCCCTTATTTCCTTAGTATGTGTTAATGGCCCCACCTTTCAATCCATAGGATTCATAAAATGGACCTATGATAATAGGATCATGCTAAAGTTCTCATCTAATCACTACCTGTAAGGAAATGGATTGGTATAATCCACCAACAAAAACCTTATCGACACCATTAAGAAATTATTTGGAGAAAATCCCTAGGAATGGCACTCATTGCTAAAATTTTCCATATGGTCATACCGCACTGGGTATAAACAAACCATAAAAATCTCTCATTTCCTTCTAGTATATGGATTGGATCCAATCATGTTGATCATGATCAAGCTATCAACTTATAAGTTCATGCAAAAATTCATGGAACTAGATGACATGGTGAATTTCAGACTCCTACACATAATTCAGTTAGAGGAAGCCCAAGATGAAGCTTTATTGAGCTTTAAAAAACATTAAGATATAGTAAATAGGTGTTTTGACAAGAGGGAAAATATCAATACATTTAGAATCTCTAACCTGGTCCTAATGTGGGATAAGGCCCATGAAAAGAAAGGCTAGCATTCAAAATTTGATCCCTTATGGATTGGCCTAAACCAAATAGCCAAAATTATAGGCCAAAATTGCTTTTATCTCAAATATATCAAGGGAAATGAGCTACCATTCCTAGTAAATAGGAACTTCTTTAAGCACTTTTTCTTAGTTTTCCCCTCCAATGTAGTTTTTGAGTAGCCTGAGCAAAGGTGGTAATGTATATATTAGGTAGATTTGCTTTCATTGTGTGCTTTTATTTTGTTTTTTTTTCTTACCTCTTATACTCCCTCTTTATTTTGAGATGTCCAATGAATATCATGCCTTGTATGTAACTATTTATGTGATGGATGAAGCCCAAAAAGATCACTCAGAAGTAGGAAGACCTAGGTTGGAACCTTAAATCTAAATAATTATGGGATAGTAATGATAAATTTTGATACTATAGATCTAAGAGGTTAATGATTCTAAGAGAAATAGGTGGATCATAGAAAAATCTATACCAAAATAGATCCACCAAGATGCATTTAAAATAAATTCACAAGAAAATATTGGATTACTCGAGTTGATAAAAGACTGGCTGGTTATTCATAACTTCCTCCTTATCCATTCGCCCTTGGCTTGGTCATGAACCCTCAATGGACAAGACAAATAAATGATGATATTTTAATGGGAAGCTTGGAAAATAATAAATAAAATCATATATAATCTAAATTTTGAGTTTACCTCAAAAGGGTTATACAAGCAATGTCTACCATAAGCTTTTTGGCTTGGCTGGTAGTGGAGCAAGGCCATGAACAGAACCAGAGGCACCTCTATCAAGGATATAGATGCCCATATAGAATCATATTAATTACCCAACCATTTATTTCCCCAAGCCATAAATCCAATAATTCCCCTAATGAATTTTGATAACCAATCTAGCCTCGATTACTCAAATAAAATCTGAATTAAAATGAAAAATGAAAATCACCTCTCACACACATTGATGGCTATCTACAAGGGGGAAGCTCAGTATGCCACTTTCTATTGTGAGACTTTAGTGCCTCATATTTTGTGGTAAATAAATATCCCTCTTACAATATCTATGTTGAACATGGAAAGAAGAATAAAGTGGTTAGGTTCTAAGTGTTTCTCATCCCTTTCCCCAAATAAGTCACCATTTGTTGTGACCAACATGCCCCCTTTTCTTCAAAATAGGGGACCCCTCAAAAAATATCATAAAATAGAGCTTCAAGGTCCTTTATTTTAATCTCATCGATAACACCTACTCAAATCCTAAGAATATACATTGCATTGATTTCTCTAAGCATTAAAATGCTTCCTTTATTTTTTAGGACTAAGGAGTGTTTGTTCTTTTTATGAAATAATGGCACTAGTTGTTGGACCCTAATTTTTGGATAAGTCTTTGGTACAGACAAACTACATAGAAGAAGCATGGCATGGAAGATTCACAATGTGAAAGAGTCACAATATATAAGAACATGGCATAGGAAGACACAATTAGAGTAAATATGCAGAATAAATAAAGAACCCAAAAATCAAAGACTCAAAACACTAGTAAAAGACTTGAGGAGTGCATGGGGAGTCACAAATGGTTTGTAATGAAATTACTTCAAGAATTAAGTTTAATAGCAGAATTATATCCAAATATGACTGAAATATATCCAAATATATGATAATGGATAAGCCACTTCGAGGGGGCAACCTCCACAAGCTTCAATAAGAGTAGAATTCACAATATGATGATAAATGATTACCCACTACCTCCCATATATAGTCTAACTAGGCCATGGTTACTCCATAGGCTGACCTACTAATCTAAAGAAAGCATAGATAAATGTAATATAATGTCAAAGAGGGATACGTAAGCCACAAGTCAGCTAATACTATCCTCATACATGTGATAGGTTAGGGGCGTAGCATGCCCTTCCCCTTCAAACCAATGTTGTCCTCAATGTTGAACAACTCTTGATGTTGTTGCATAAATTCTTCACCTTCCCAAGTTGCATCTTCACTGCTTTGGTTTTTCCAGTTGATCAAATATTCCTTAATCTCTCTAGTTCTCAACCTCTTAGTACGTGTTTGGAGGATCTTCTTTGGTTCTAAAATGACTCGTCCTTCTTCATCTAGTTCTGGGAGCTCTGTCTGGGCAGAAACTTTCTATCCAATGACCTTCTTCAAATAAGAAACATGAAATATTGGGTGTATGTGAGATGAATGAGGTAACGAGAGCTTGTAAGCCACACTTCCAATTTTTTGTAGAAACTGATAAGGGCCATAACACTTTGGAACAAGTTTGTTGTCCTTTTTTGTTGCTTCAAGGACATCTGCTTGTAAGGCTGCAAACGAATGTTGGGGATCAACCAACAATATGATTACACTTATGAAAGCAATAAACTGCAGAATTAAATTAGATAGATAAGTAACTAGAATCAGATAATAGCAAAGAACAAGAGATACAAGAAACCACCCTGAAAACTTGTATTAAACTCTTTACAAAAGGAATACAATTAAAGAAACTTCTTTCTTCCACACCTCTCTCAAATGCACAAGATCTCTCTCTAGATCTCTATCCCTTAAGATCTCTCTCTCTCTCAAGTATAATCAACTCCAACAACCTGGATTGATACAACTCTGTACTATTCTTCAACATTCACATACAATGAACTACTACAATAATCACACTA
This sequence comes from Torreya grandis, assembly GCA_037957365.1. Taxonomy (NCBI): domain Eukaryota; kingdom Viridiplantae; phylum Streptophyta; class Pinopsida; order Cupressales; family Taxaceae; genus Torreya; species Torreya grandis. The sequence goes on along the minus strand of JARHVA010001751.1, from coordinate 937,370 downwards.
AGCTAAGAAGATCTAATTCTACATATAGAATTAGGAAACTTGAGCATGCACTTACAACCAACAGTTAAGCCTCTTGAACAAGGGCTCTAAAAACAATCTTACTAATAATAGAAACGCGAACTTAAGACTAAGACTTAAACTCATCATGCAAACACTCACTTCTGTCCTCAGAAATAGCATTCTAGACGCACAGATAACCGACGCCGGTTCCTGCCTGCTTGCCTGTGACCGACGTCAGCCGATCATCTGCCGATGCCAACATCTCTTCAACTGCACCGGACTGACGTCGGTCGCTCCTGACCGATGCCGGTGACTGTGTAAACCTACAACTTTGGTAATGTGCTCATATGTGAAGCTTTTAGGCTCCACACCTTAACAACGAACAAATACCCAGTCAGCCACCTCAAAATTTCACTCACTCTAGTGTTGATCTGCTTGTCACTTCATCCTATTTTGTGCCAATGCCAAATTCTCTCTCAAACTAGCCAAAACCTCTTGTTGATGTTGAATGTGCTCTTCCACATATCGAACCTTGGTGTGCACCTTTAATGAAGAAGTGATGGAAGGTGGATGGTAACCATATAGTGATAGAAATGGAGACATCTTAGAAGAGGTATGGAAAGATGTGTTATACCACCATTCTGCAAGTGGTAGCCATTTAACCCAATGTTCTTGTTTATTTGATACAAAGCAATGGAGATACCCCTCTAAACATTTGTTAACCACTTTATTTTGTCCATCAGATTGGGTTTGGTAAGATGAGTTATGAGCTAGCTGAGTACCCAAACAAGAAAATAGTTCAGTCCAAAAATTACTAGTGAAAATAGGATCACGATCACTTACAATTATTTTTGGGGTTCCATGTAATTTGAGAACTGCTTCCATAAAAATAGTTGTGACTGTACTTGCTAAAAATGGGTGTGAGAGAGCACAAAAATGGGCATATTTTGTAAGCCTATCCACAATGACCAAAATAACATTCTTACCTTTAGAACAAGGCAACCCAGTGATGAAATCCATGGAAACCTCCTCCCACCTTTACCTAGGAATTGCTAATGGTTGTAACAAACCTGGGGTCTTAACTATTTCACCTTTATTCTGTTGGCATATCAAGCATTCTTCCACAAAATTTTGTACATCTCCCTTGAGTCCTTCCCAAAATAATTCTTTCTTAATTCTACGATAAGTTTTCAAGAACCCTGATTGTCCCCCAAGTGGAGATGCATGCAACTCTGCAAGAATCTTATGCTTAAGCTCTAAATTTTTGCACAAGTATAACCTACCCTTATACCATAGGACATTACCTTTCCATTCAAATTTGTCAGAGGATAAATTACCTTGCTAGAGATTCTAAATCAGAACCTGTGTATCCTTGTCTTGCTCCCATTCTAACCTAGCTTCATCCACCCAATCTGCTTGCAATATGGACATTGCACAAAGTAATGCTTCTTTGGATGCATCTCGTCTAAATAGTGCATCTGCTACTACATTATCTTTACCCTTCTTGTAGATGATTTCAAAATCATAACCCAACATTTTGGTTACCCATTTGTGTTGTTCCTCAGATGATAATCTTTGCTCCAAAAAGTATTTCAAACTATCATGATCCATTTTCACCTTAAAGTGTCTACCCATCAGATAAGGCCTCCATTATTTAACTGCATGAAGAATAGCCATCATTTATTTCTCATAGACAGGTTTTTGTAGATTCTTACCTTTGAATTGATGACTTTCAAATGCAATGGGTCTTCCTTCCTGCATTAGTACTGCCCCCAATCTAGACCCAGAAGCATCACATTCAATAGTGAATGTTTGTGAGAAGTGTGGAGTAGCCAAAAATGGAGTGGTGCACATAGCTACTTTTAGTTTCTCATATGCTTTGGTGGCATCATCATTCCAATGGAAAGCATCCTTCTTTAGCAATGCAGTGAGTGGAGCTGATATGCTGCCATAACCTTTCACAAATCTTCTATAGTAACCTGTTAGTCCAAGAAACCCTCGAAGGTTTTTGAGAGTTTTTGGCATGGGCCATTCCATTATCACTTTGATCTTTTGGGGATCAACTTTGACCCCTTCATGGGAAATAATGTGACTGAGGTACTCTACCTCTTGTACTCCAAAAGCACATTTAGATGGCCTCGCATAAAGTTGGTGCTTCTCCAAAACTATCAACCCCTGTTTCACATGTTGCAGATGTGCTTCCCAGGTCTGACTATAAATCAATATGTCATCAAAGAAAACTAGCACAAACTTCCTTTAAAAAGGCCTAAAAATAGTGTTCATCAAGCTCTGAAAAGTAGATGGTGCATTTGTAAGACCAAAGGGCATTACCAAAAACTCATAATGGCCCTCATGTGTTCTAAAATTAGTTTTATGAACATCTTCATCCTTAATTCTAATTTGATGGTACCCCAAGCGAAGATCCAATTTTTTGAAATAATTAGCACCATGCAACTCATCAAGTAAATCATCAATTACTAGAATAGGAAACTTATCTTTGATGGTGTACTTGTTGAGTTCCCTATAATCTGGGTACATCCTCCATGTGTCATCCTTCTTCCGCACCATGACCACTGGTGATGAATATGCACTTTGGCTATGCTTGATGATCCCTGCCTCCAGCATCTCATGGACCATCTTTTCAATTTCACTCTTTTGTGCATATGGATATCTATATGGTATGATATTTGGTGGTTGACTACCTAGAATTAGTTGAATGGCATGATCATGTTCTCTTTTTGGTGGTAGTCCTTTTGGCATGGCCCCAAAAATAGATGAGTCGTCTTCAATAATTATTTGTAGATCAGGATGTGTAGATACTTGTGTGGGTTGAACTTCTATGGAGCATAATCGTGCAATAATTCCCTCTGCCCCCTTTTTTAGCATCTTGGTCATCTGATGTGAACTAACCAATTGTGGAGATTTTGCATGTAATCCATGTAGTTTGATTTTCTTACCTTCAGAATGAAAGCACATGAATAGTTCTTGGAATTTCATCTCAATGGTACCTAAGTTTGTGAGCCATTGGACTCCCAAAACAATGTCTATGTTACCCATGGGAATAGCAAACATAGGAGAGTTGAGATTGTACCCACCCATAGTAAGCATAATACTATGGCATTTGCCTGAATAATTAATTGTGCCACCATCTGTAATCATGACCTAAAATTTTGGTGCTGGGTAGATGAAACAGTTCAATCGAGTGGCCAACTTATGGTTTATAAAGTTACGTGTGCTCCTTGAATCAATCAACATTGTCACCTTCTATTTCTTGAGGAAACCCACCACCTTAAGAGATTGTGGAGTGCTAATACCTGAAAGTGCATGACAAGAGATTGTAGGTTGGGAATCTTCAGGTACCTCCTCTATATCTTCCTCATCATCATTGGAGGCATCATCTACTTCTTCATCTTCATTTGGTCCCTCAATGTATAATAACTTCTTGTTAACACATCTACCTCCTTTACTCCACTTGCTATCATGACCAAAACATAATCCTTTTGCACGCTTCTCTTCAATTTGTTGAGGGATCAATCTAGTAGGTGGAGGAAATGTTGGTGATGATATGATATGATCTTTGAAGTGAGTGAATGGCTGCTTCTTGTTGGCTATGAATTTTTCCTCAGATCTACGTGTTAGGATAATAGATTTAGAAATATTAAGTGGATTAAACATGCATACCTCATGTTGAATGTGGTCTTTGAGTCCACCCAAAAATAGGTCATTCAAGTTTGCTTCAAAAATTGTCTCCACACGCAAGGATAGGTTCTAAAAATGATGAATATAATCCTTGATGGAGCTAGTTTGTCACAATTTTTCCAGTTGGCTGAAGTAATTCTTTGTCACACTATTTCCATAGTGTAATTGTAGCTCCTCTGTAAAATTGACCAGGTTACATTGAGAGTCATCTTTTTCTTTTGAGCACACAACCATCGATACCAAATGAATTGATTAGGTTCAAGATACAAGGATGCCATGGTAACCTTTTGTCCACTTGGAATCTGATTTAGGTCAAAAAAACTCTCCATTTAGTTGAGCCAATTGAGTGGATCTTTTCCATCAAATTTGCACATATCCACCTTTGGTAATCGGTTCCTCTGTGGCCATGGAGTTGGATTTGAAGTAGATTGGTTAGAAGAACCACCCTGGTGGGTTTGTGAAATAGAGTTATCTTGATGATTTGACTGATTAATGTTCAAATATGTCATGATATCTCCCAAACTATCATTTATGGATTGCATATTAGATTGTATGTCTTGCACGTCACTCTGAATGCCTTGCACACTATAGACAAGCTAGCTCACTTTGTGATCTATGTTAGAAAACCCTAGTATAAAGGGTCTATTACATCCCCCTTCTGAATCCATCTCATCCTTGTTATGATTTTTACCTAGAGTTTCATCACCCTTTCCTCGGCCCCAAGTTTGTGGACCTGCCATAAAAGGGTTTTACGATGTCGACCCTTATTGACACTTTTGACCCAACTTTGACCAAGTGATTTTGGAATTATTTCAGCCTCAAATCAAAATATACAAATAATAAACCGTATCCAAATTTTTCTAATCTTTCCAAAAATGTAAACAACTCATAAAAATTCTTTGAATTGCACACTATAGAGCAATTTTATGAAAAAAATAAAATAGTGATAACTTTTGAAAACCAAATCCAAATGAGCTGAAATTTTAATGGAAGCTTAATTTGATTATTTCACACCTATATTAAAAAAAATTCAGATAAATTCACAACCATTTTTTATATATCTCAAAATTTAAAAATTTAGTGTTTCACCCACAAGATTGCCCAAATCGCAGCTTTGATACCACTTGTAATGAAATTACTTCAAGAATTAAGTATAATAGAAGAATTATATCCAAATATTACTGAAATATATCCAAATATATGATAATAGATAAGCCACTTCAAGGGGGAAACCTCCACAAGCTTCAATAAGAGTAGAATTCACAATATGATGATAAATGATTACCCACTACCTCCTATATATAGTCTAACTAGGCCATGGTTACTCCATAGGCCGACCTACTAATATAAAGAAAGCATAGATAAATGTAATATAATTTCAAAGAGGGATAATTAAGCCACAATTTGGCTAATACTATCCTCATACATGTGATAGGTTAGGGGCGTAGCATGGTTAGGGAGAATTTAACATGAATGAAATAGACTAAGTCACACATGAATCTAGCACCAGTCTATGGGAAGATAGATGCTTGAAAATGAGGATCTAGCATCTAAGAAATAATATAGGGGCACATAGGGTTGGGTCCTTAGGAAAATAATGTAGTTGGTTGCCATGACTCTAAGTCCATTGATGATCATTGGTGAGTCACAATGAATGTGGTTATTATTTTAACTAGTAGGTCAAGGAAACCAAGTATCAATACCCCTGATATAACTTTGTAATGTTTTTTATTATTGTTTTATTGATGTGATCAATGATACTATTATGATAATGTTATCATTTTACTCAATTAGATATCAGAGTTGTATGACTAAGTTGCACCATGCAATTGATTTTGTAACCTATGAACCTCTTTTCAATACAATGAATGAAACCTACATTACTTGAATATTAATGTCTAGATTATGGAAACAATGGTGTTGGTCGTCTTATATGTGATTGTTCATTTAACTAAATTAAGGCCCACAACTACTATATTTTTTTTCCTAGTTAATCATTGAGTAAAGTGGATGCATTCAAGCACCATTATATGTTAGTACACCTTCGTATGAAAAAATCAATGAGAACTAGTCCCTCACTATGTGCTTCAAATGAACATGAAATAACTCTAATTCTTATGTGAAATGTTAGTACACTAGTATGTTGGGTTATAATAATTTTGGTGTGCACCTAAGGAAAAATAGCCCTAGGTATGAAAATAATCCCAACACTAATGTTACAAGTTGGCTTTCACCAAAATCTCTAAGTCTAGTTCCCTTCCCAAAAAAATAGACCCATTTCATTTCATGGAAAATCAAAATCTCTATAAATGACAAGTAATTTTTAATGTATTGTATTCATTTTATTTTCTTACTTAGTCCTTTTTCAAAATTTATAGATCCTGACTGAATGATAAGGCACCACATCACCACAAGTTAGAGCAGTGAGTCCCCCATACCTATCAAAGATGTTAGAGCCTAGTAGATCCTAGATGAATGTAAAGTGCCATGTTACCATGTGTCAGAGTAGCCAATCCCCTAGCCTTATCATATATGTTAGATCTCAAGAGAGGTTAGCCAAATGGAAAGGCACCACATTGCCACAAGTTAGAGCGGTTAATCCCCTAGACCTGTTAGAGTGTTAGAGCCTAAGAGATCCTAACTAAATGAGAAGGCACCATGTTTCCATGAGTTAGATTAGCCATTCCCCCAAATTTTCATATGTGTCAAATCCTTGGAGATCCCTATCAAATGTGAAGGTGTTATTTTTCCATGTGTTATAGAGGCTAGTCCCTTAGCCTTGTCAAATATGTTAGAGCCTAAGAGAGCCTAGATGAATGGGAAGGTACCACATTACCATGAGTTGGAGTGGCTAGTCCCTTGGACCCATCAAAGATGTTAGAACCAAATAAATCTAATCAAATAAGAAGGCACCATGTCACTACCTATAAGTTAGAGTGGATAGTCCCCTAAACCTATTAGAGATGTCAGAGCTCAGGAGAGACTAGCTAAATGCAAAGGTGTCACATCACCATGAGTTAGAATGGCTAGTCCCCAAACCTTTCTGAGATGTCATATCCTAGGAGAGCTTGATTTAATGGGAAGGTACCATGTCACCTAGCATGTAAATGAACTAACAACCATTTAAGGCCCTAGGAAGGTTAGAATAAAGTATAAATGAAATTAGAGAACCAATCAAGATATGCCAAGTGTCCTTAGGTGACACATCACCTAGCTTGGGGGGATAAGTGGAGTACAGAACCATGCTTAGGTGACAACTATTATTGATAAGGCTAACGCACATATGACATGTGTCAAAAAATGGGAGTTAATAGAGAAGCCTCTAAGAGATGTCACCACATGCCTACACGACATTGGGTATAAATAAAATGGGAAGTTGGGCTTGATTGGACAATTTTAAAAAATTCCATCACCATTACTATATCTAACTAGTGGTGGAGGATCATGAGCTCCAAATTTAATTATAGATTTAGAAATAAAGAGATAAAATCTAGCCACCAACTCAAATTTAAATTCACATCAAGTGAGCCACCAAATGCCATTAGTACAAGGGGTTGTATGCATGTACCTATAAAATCCTAAATGAGGATCACCAATGATTACCATTTCTACCTTTGATAAGATATCTAACTCCTTTCTTTCAAAATTCTACCAAACCCCTATATTTCATGCCTTCTACATCCAAAGCTTCCTAATTTCCTCTTCATCCTACTCTAATGGTTACATCATCCTCAAACCCAAAGGCTAAACTTGAATATAGGGACACCACATTCCTAAATAAATTGACTAAGTTAAATCATTAGAATGATATATTCAAAGTGTTAGAGAGAGTCTTTAAGGATTTCAGCTCAAATGATGACTAAAAAGTAGAGTACAAGGATGCCCTTAGATCTTATAAGAAGTGTAGACTCCACAACATTGCTTTTAAACTAGAAGTGTTCCTTGACACTAACCTATTAAGTTACATCCTTCACAATTAAATCCACATGTAATATGGGGTCAATAACTAGGTATGCTTTCCTAACTCTTAGCACCAGATGGCTGACATCTCTAGGAATACCTTTAAGGAATGTTATTCCCTCCTAGACTTTGCATTCTCCTATGATGTAGTGGTGGCAATGGTCTAGATGGGGAACTAATATATGTATGATGTCCTCTTAAATTGGATTAAAAACCCAAATTATAAGTGGGTTAACAAGGAGTATATCAATGCTTACATATTCTACACCTTCTAGGAGGAGATCTGGGTAGGCATGATCCCACTGAACTGGCTATTTGGGGCCCAAGACTACCAGCACATCAACAAGTTATGTATTCCTCTCCTAGACATTATCCTTACATGGTCAAACATCATGGATATGAGAGGATTGATCAACTTCAATTTGGTGCATGCCATAATAGATGATTGATCCAGAGGTAACTTTTACATGATGAGCTACTTGTTAGATGCAATCTATGAGATGTTCTCTTTTAAGCCTTTGACCTTTCATATATGTGTTCTCTAAGGCTCTATGGTCTATGTGGTTTTTAAAAACTCTATGTCCACTAGTTACACCATCACATCTAAGGCATTTATGAGCATTTATACCCAATGGTCTACCAAGCCATTAATGAGACTCTGATACACCAACTCTCAAAGGTGATTAAGGATCACATCACATTCATAGGAGACTATTAGATGTATAGGGATGAAACTATAATCTAGATCATGGATTTATTTAAGGACCCACTCTAACTACCATATTATATTAAAGACCATTTAGATGAATAGGATATTTTGTAGTAGTTTATTGAAGGCATCTTCAGGTTCTCCATACAACATTAGTATAAGGTGTGCCCATAACTCCCAATTACCATAAGACACCATATCTATAATACCTACCCTTATATTTAGAAGATAGAGGCTAGGCAAGAGTCCTTCCCCCTAGAAAAGTGTAATGTCTAGAAATGGAACCCTAATGGGGTAATCCAAGCTCACTCGGTGTGATACTCAACCTACCTAAATATCAACTATGGCCATTAGGCCAAATATGATGATGAGCTCTATTTGAATGCCACCAATGACTAAGAGGTGATATCTTAGATTCTAACCAATAAGAAGAGTAAAAATAAGAAGGTTCAAATATACCCATCTATGCCTCCTCTTACCCCTACTCTATTCGTGGAGGACCTAACTCCAATAACTCTATTCATCTCTTAGAGGATACCACAAACCATCCTAACACCTTCTCCTTCTCGATCTCCAAGTCTAACTCCACTTTTTCCAATATTCCATGTTCCTTATACTTTATCTCCTCATATGCCTAATATTTCTCTTCATTCCTTAGATCTTTTTCCACCTCCTCTAACATCTCTAGTAACTAATCCACAACAGAGCTAATGATGGAATACTCAACACTAGGTAACCTAGGTACAACCTACTCAAACACTAGAACCTCATCCCCAGGATGTACAAACCCTAAGGTTTGATATAGATAATATCTCAAGATTAATTCTAGAGTTAGGCTACCAATATACACCCATCTAGGTTCCCATTCTCACTGCTTTGTCTCCTTTCATTTCCCTTACACCCCTCACTCCTGTCACTTTCCAACTCCTAGTTATGTTATAACCCCATAAGTTACCCAAGTGGTGCCTCCTTTATTTCCCATTTCTCCCCCTCTATATTTCATCTAATTACCTTTAGCCTTATTCCTTTTTATAATCTTTCCTTGTCATTCCCTTTTGCTCCTTCCTCCTCACAACCTAGAGGCCTCCCAGTGCTCCCCTTGGGTATGCTTTAGCAAGTGTGACTATGGCCTTAGAATCATACCACTTGAAATAGGGACCCTCTTGGTTCCTACTCTAGTCATCCTGGTGCCTCTTTTAGCATCTCCATGTCCTCTACCACCAACCCCTATAATTCCTATCATCCCAATTTGACCAGCCATTGCAACATCTGGACCCAACCTGGCAAAGAGGCTAAACAAGAAATAAAAGGTGACCCACACTCTAGATTTAGTCCAAAGGCTTTCTACTCTATTTCAACCTCCTATGTAGGCCTCAAAAACTTCTTCAACCCTAGTAACATCATGTTGGTGCCTATCTCTTTGGACCCTTCTATCCATCACCTAGGGTGCCACAGGATTGGCCTTCAACTACCCCATCTCTTCCCTGTTATTCAATGACTCATTCCAAGGGGTAATTTTACCTAAATTGAACCTAACTCAAGAATAGTGGTAGGTGAAAATGTTCCCATGGTCTTTATATTTTGTTTTCCCTCCTTTCTCTCTCATGCCTCCTCTAACTCCACTAATTTCCTCATTCACTCCTTCCACTTCTTCCATCTCCCCTCTACCTCATCCTCCACCCTTCACTACCATTTTAGCCACCCCTCCTACACCCCCTATAACTTTTAGGATGGTCTCAAGACCACAAGCATAATAGATGACTCTCTAGGGAAATCTGGATGTGCAATAGAGTTTTGATCGATCTTTCAAGAGTATGAAGAGAATGTTCCAATAGAGGTTTACCCAGGAGGGGAACTTGATGGTATGATAGAACCACCAAGATACGTTCTCTCTCACCAAGGTGAGGATGTCTATCAGGGAGGATAGGATGGTTGAGGACCCATTGTCTATCCTCCAAGCTACCCATGATATGTTTAAGAATCTCTTCAAGGACATGGAAATCCAAGTTTGAATTATATAAGCCTAAGTAAAGGGTACTTTTCTAGTCAGTCTAATTAGGCATGTCAAGTATTCCCTCCTACTTATTTTCTCAATCTTTAGGAAAGTAGTGAATACTTTGGCTGAGACCAACATGCTTATCTAGTGGACTCAAGCTTACATGGAAAGGATTATAGAGATTGATGGGAAATTGTGGAAGCTCCAAGTGATGGTCAACAACGGAATGCTCTTGGAGCTTAAACTTATGCCAACCTCAAAAATTGGAGTTATACCAAACATACATAGAGAACATCAAAGTTATGATGGAGTGGTTGGCCTTAGCTCACACTGCAATAGGACCCTTGGAAGAGGTAAAGAAGAAGATATTGACCTAATTCAAATAGGTAAATATCTCTATGCTATTCCACATGTATGGCACCTTACTCAACCAAGGGGAATTCATAGTCTAATTTGGATCAATTTGACTAGTTTATAAGAGAGAGAGTGACCAAGGCAAACTAGGAAGGGGCCTAGGTGGTGCTAGATCTGTTAACTCAATACATAATGAGCATCAACCAGGTCTTGAGAGTCTAAGAATCAAGAGAAACACACTTCCAAACCTTTAAGAGTCTAGTATCTCAGGATGAGGTAATCTTTAGGGATCCCTCAATAAACCTGGACAAGTTAGACAAGGAGTTCGACCTTGTGAAATCTACATTAGAAGCTAGGATAACCCAATCAAGGTAGTTAGGAGTTAGTCCTTTTTAGCTTCCTCTTTATGTCAATTGAGTGATCCCCATAGATCTGTTGTAGGTTTATAGGGATTATTTTGTTTACATTTTTAAATACTATTGTAACTATAAAGAGTGGCCATCATGGCCCAAGATAGGATCCTCATGCTAATTGGAGGTGATCCCCAATCCTTTTCTATATAAGTAAGATCCATATTATATTATAAGGTTGACCAAAATTTGCTTGATTGTGTTGTTGGATTATAGCCAAGATTTCACCTCTTTTTCCTTCATCATTCTAGAATGTAAAAATCATCCTAGATCTATTATTGTAATAGCATATACTCTTTTAATGAAGATAATATCTATTTTCTACAAGAGGGTCTATTCTACATTTCAATCTTATTTCATCTTCATGTTTGAATGATCATCAATGCTAGGTTAATTGGATTAAAACTTTGATGGTTTATGTATACCATGGTTATGATGTGCTTAGATATTATAATCATTATGTGAGTTCCTTTATTTCCCTTTAGTAGTTCTAATAATTTGTGTGTTAATCTATAAATTCTCATATGGTGTTTATGTGTTTCCGACAATAAGCCCCTAGTACTCATCATTAGTGAAATATCACATTGAAGGCATACTATTGGTTCCCTTAGAATCCCCCCACTGTATATTCTTGGACATATATATATATATATATATATATATATATATATATATATATAGTGAAACTCAGTCTATAATGGTGTAATTATGGTAGACTCACTTGATTTAATGACCAGTGCATTGAGTTCATTTTAGACCTGGATGTTCCCCTTTTCTGCCTTACCTTTCCCTTTCTTTTGTGTTTATTTTATGGAATTTAAATACCTTTTCCCCTCATGTTTAGAAATAATAAGCCCAATACTCAAGTTATCATAACAATCTTTGACTTGTTTGAAAGACATTATATTGAACTTTTGGTGGTGATAGTGCATATCTTGGAGACTATTCACACAGACTCCATTTGTGAAGTCTAATAACCATATTCATGCCCTGGGATGATCCCATATTGGTCCTAAAATGGAGGATGAAATTTCGTAGTTGTCTCCACCTTCAATTTTTTAATGAATGCCCAACCTTTTGGGAATCTCATGATAAGGGGTAAATTGGAGTGAACAACATATACATCTATTGAGCACTTTTATTTCCAATATCTCATTATTGTCATTTCTTGTTATTTTGTCAACATTGTTAAAATTTTCAAAATAAATAAATCAGAGAATCCCTAATCAAGATAAAAATCTAAGTTATATTTACCAATATTTTTGTAATAATATTAAACCTCTTCCTCCTAACCCTAAGGAGGGTTATAACTACCATCCCTCTAACAAGGTCCATATTATCACTCCTTCAAAGGCTAAGGTAGATGGTGTATGTGTTTATGTTCAATCCAATTTACCGAGACTTGTCACTTGTAAGGCCCTAAAATATCAAATCACCACTATGATAAAGTTAATGAAAGAGTTAAAAAATCACAATTAATATGTTAGTTCAAAATTGACATCATTGAAAAATTAGATTACATAACTACAAAATCCAACACATTCTAATTTTAATCATGTATTTACAGCGTCCTCTAGAAATTTTATACCAAAAAAAGGTTTCATATCTAAATGAAAAGCTATAACAGAATACATCTAAAAATAGTGATTCAAATATTATACCAAAGACTACTAAGAGACCAAACAAAATCCTAAGAGAAATGATTCGAGACAAAGTGATTAGACTACATCCTCCAGATCTTATAAGGAGATCCAAATACTATTGTGCATATCATAGAATGCATGGGCATCATACAAGTTGGTGTTTTACATTAAAGAATAAAATATAAATCCTTAAAGATATTGTGGATCCTGTCATTGATACATCACTCAAGAAAACCATTCACATTATGAGTACCTCTCCTAAAGCACAAGTACCAAAACAAAAAATGTGGTTATCAGAGAAAAATTCAAATAAATAAAGTTTTAAATGCCAAACATAGAACAAGACAAGATTAAAAAATCAAAATCAGACCAAGAAAAGGATACAAAATTACCTCTCAATAATGGCATACTTGTCTTTCAAAATAATATGGTTTTGGAAAGAAATATTTTCAACACTTTGGTTTTAATGGTTAGGGGTTGGGAAAACATTCCCAAGGCATCACTCATCTTACTTCCGCAACTGATCAAAATGACCATCAAGGATTAGGATATATTAAAAATAATTCAAAGATGCATATCCATTTTGTTAATGAAAAAGAACAAGAACCTAAAAATGGAAACAAGTCCAAGGAAAGTGAACAAATAAAACAAGATCTCTTACATAAACACCAAGAAGAACCAAACATGATACAAAAGAAACATTTACCAAAAGAGCAATAAATGCATCCAAAGGATAATGTAAATGGGTGCCTTCATATGAGTCAACTAAAAATCATTCTCCAAGCATCAAATCATTAAACCTTGCATAGATGTAAAGAAAGGTCAAAATATTATAGTTGACCCAACTTGTGAATTTAATATATGTTCCTATAAATTAATTACATCTCTAGGATATGGCATGGTACAAGTGAGTAAAACTAATGCATCTAAATTTTGTATTGGGTCCATTCAATGTAATTTCACACATGGATCATAATCATGTTATACTATGTTGCTTATTAATCCATTTTTGACTAAATATAAATCAAACTTGGGAAACCATGGTTACTAGAAATGAAGGAAAACATATCTAAAGTAAAGATTTACCAAATACAAACTTACCATAATACAGTTCCTAATTATATTATGCACACATATGGCACGTCTTATTCAAAAAAGGCTACACATTTACCACTCCTCGTATTTTTCTCATATTCATCTTGAGATCATACGATAATCTTTTCTTTTCATATATTTCAAAAATACTATAAAATTACATACATACATACATACATACATATATATATATATATATATATATATATATATATATATATATATATATATTAAAAAATATTTTCAACATTTACATACTCTAATAGCTCCTTGGCATATATGTTGATAGTTCCATGTGGGTAGATTTCATATCATATATTTCTATAAACATGTGTTTCATAAATATTTTGAGTATAATACAAGCATCCTTGAGCACATGATCTTTGCACTTTCAAATGTTGGGCCTTCCCTATACTCATATTATATGGACATTAGTGGCATCTAATTCTTTAATCAATATACACCTAGGTTATATCATTATATGATCATCTTCCATTGTCATTTCTAAGCTTATATAGCTATGTGTGCCTTTATCCATGCTTATATCTTTCATGGTGTACTTGATATGCTATGTACTTAAAAAAAAATTCTAACACATATATCTAGGGATTAGTGTGATATGTTTATATTGGTTTTTTATGTTACATGCTTTTCTTTTATGCACTTCTTTGAGTGTCTTATCATTCTTGTTATTGTATTACTTTTTTGAGAATTTGAATATGCTTCATTGTTTTCATCCCCCACACCTTTATTTACTTAATTTGAAATTTGAATATGTCATTAATTATTATATGTAAATTTTAATATGTTATTTTTATATGCAATCAAAAATGCATCATTTCTATAAATCAATCCTAACTCAAAGAAGATAGATCATACTTACACTTTTGATTGGGGATATATTAGATAATCAAGGACATAACCAATATGGGGATCCACTAGACCCAATTAAGGGATCTTTTATCACAATAAACAATACTAGGGAGGGATCCAAAGCCTCCAATAAAGCATAATCATGCAATAACCCTAACTAATCCCTATGTTTTCATATTCACTAAACTAATAATAAGTAAAGTCTAATCTAGTGCTCACCAAAGCTTGTGGCACAAAGTGGGGGTAAGAAACAATAAAAATAAACATACATAAGAGACATATAATCATGTCAATGTATATAAAATCCTAATGCATATAAGAGAAATACAAATTCATAACTATCTACTCTTACAAAGAAGGAACAAATTTAGGAATATTTAACTTTGAAGACAAACCTGTCGGGCCTCAATCTCTCCCTTGGCCAAGGTGATTCGCAAGAGGTTGTTATAGTATGTAAGGATGATAAGGATAAATTATCTCTAGGCTACACAACCTATCAATGCATCCAAAAGACTTATCCAAAAGATAAGATCCATATCTCTAAAAAAATATGAAATCCTAAGCTAGCTCTTCAAGTATAATCGTGGATAAGTAGATGTGCAATATCTCTTACTTTTTCTTCTCTTCTCTAAATAATGGTGAAATGATCTTGTATATATAGGTATATTTAACCATAATCCCTTCCAAAAGTTTTAGTTGATAAGGTCGACCCAATTAACCTAGTACTGTTATGGATAAAAATTCATTAGGTCATGGACTAGGTTAGCCAAAAGCCAACCTAGTCCCTAAATGAATTTCACCCATAAGAGTACATGGTCAACCCAGTTGACCTAGTACTATAAATAGTTGAAAGGGGATTTAAGTAAGGAAAGGGGGGACAAAAAGTGGGAAATGATTGAGAAGTTTATAATAGAGAAGAACAATCTTAGGGATATGGTTTTTAGGAGACAAGTGTGTAGATAATAAGTGGAAAAATGAACAACAATCTTGTGAAGCGCCAATGGTCTACCTACCCCTTTTTCGATGCACCCCTTAAGGTATGCACTTAGAGATATTGAAACTTAGTGGGTTCTTGTAAGATAGAGAGTGTCAATAATTGAAAAAAGTTTGAAAATATTATCTATATACACATGCCCCACTCAAAGATCATCACATATCACATAAGTGTAATATGGGATAGTGCTTCAAGAATATAAAATCATGACCCATAATGTTGATGTTAATTAAAATGTAGTAAGGAAAAAATAAGACAAATGAATGGTGTATACACTATAAAACTATATACTATATATCTAGATGTTGCATTAACTTTTAAACCACCCCTTAGCCCCCTTTGGGTTAGATTATTTACCAATTCTCCCATTATTAATCGTGGACCATTTCCTAGGGAATTAACCACTAGTCATTAGTGGAATTGGCTAAATTTAGCCAATTTTGACTATGTCCCTTGACTATTGGTGGTCAACCCTTGACTGTTGATAGTTAACCAAACCACCTATGGTTACTTAACGTAACCAAAAACTCTGCCTCAATTGTAATTTGACTGAAACTCACTCATTTATCAATGCATTATAGTTCACATGATCAATGCATGATTAAACTACATGATAAATTTTCTGTTAAACTCTTTTATTCCAACACTCCTTTGATAGATATTAAGAGGTGAAGAGGAGGTTTAATGGAGTTGAAGAGATTTGGGTGTGAGATATTCTTACTCCCTACTGAATCCAAAAGCTTCCCAATGAACCAGAGCATTTCAATATCTCCACACAAAGGATTTGGCTATTGTCACTCTGCCCACATAGCTCTAGGCTCCCAAGAAGCTTCACCTTCACTCCAAGACATTTCCAAGCCATCAAGATACATAAAGCTAAGTATCTTACTTCTATTCTACATTTATTTATTTAGTTTTAATAAGTTTAGAGTTTGTATCTACTTTCACCTCTCACTACAACCCTTTAGTGTTGGATTTCTACAACTCCAAGCACCCTCCTCTCCACCAAGAACCCTCTAACCATTCTCAACCATCTAGGATACCAAAAAACTAAGATTGATACCTCTGAAACCTTACCTTTATCCTCATGACCAACCACTAACTTTAAAATACCTTATACAACCCTTTTACAACTTACCCACAACCCCTTCTCCACCTAAATCTAATCTATCAAAAACCCATAGTGACCATCAATGCTCAACCTTGACTACCAATAGTCACCTATCGATCATCGACGGTTAACCTTGACCACCAATGATTACCAGTGATCATCAATGGTCACTATGTAAATTATTTTAACCAAAATAGAAAGTATTTATAAACTACCAACCTCAACTAAAACCCTATTTATCAATCCCTGACACTACACAAGTTCAAAAACATCAACCTAAACCATACTTTGACCATTTAACATTTATTTTTAATGTTGTTTTGTTAAACAAGCTATTTATTTTGAAAAGTATTTATTTCATCTTGATTAATTACTTTCATTATGTTATGCAACCATTTCTTATTAGTGCTTTCTAAACATTAACTTGTCTAAATGTTGATTGATAGCCTCCAAGGAAGCTTGTGCTTCTTGGATCTAGCTCACGTTAGGCAGTCCACCCTATTATCTCACTAATCCACCATTTTTTAGATTGCTTTCTTATCTGCATGTCATCCTCCCCAAACAAAGAGGAGTATCCATAACCATCTAATTCATTCATGCACAATACATCCAGGTTTTACTAACCTTACCTTTTTTTAAGTTTTACATATTTCTAAACTAGAAAATAAAGCAAAATTTTAGTGAAACATTTTGGCACGCTCGGTGGGACCTTTGAGTCTTTTCTTGGGTTCCTAGTTTGTATTTAGGTTATTTTATTCTTATTTTATGATCATTTAAATGAAATCAAAATTTATTTTTGGCTTAAAATTATTCTCTCATCCATTGTTTGCTTGTATAGTTATCTCACATAGCTTAAATAATCAAGTAAATTAACCATAGCATCACTTCTTTGCACACACAAGACCAAACCACTTACACTAAATCAAACATCAAACACTTGACATAAGTCCTGACCAGGGTTTCATCTCCTAGTGATAAACCTTTACCCATTGGCTATCCCACTTAGACATCATTACCAAAGGGAGAAACCAAAACTTAGTTCTCTAGCTAAGTATAATCTCTATCATTCAGTATATCATGACTAAGCACTCAACACCCTTATCATTGTGGTGTGTGAAGTGAGGGGGTAAGCCCCAATATCAAGCCATATATTTATTCTAATACAAACCCCTTTGAAATCTTAAACTACCTAAAACCATCCTTAGATTTCTTTTCTAGTACATGTTCCACAAGCCCAAATTGAGTCACATATTATTTTTAACTTAAGGTGTAATCCACAAGAGCGACTAAAAATAAACTTAGGATTTAACGTGATTTAGTGTGTGTTTTATCTTCTTAAATTTTTCTTGTCTTCTCTTTGTTTGAGTTGTGAGGAATCAATCCCCCCTTTTTTTTAGAAACCTTCTACCATATTTCCTTCATCCACCTCATCTCCATTGCCTTGTTCAATGGGGAACCCACCTATATTTTCAAATAGAAATCCTAACTTTGTTAGACTCCTATATGACAACCCTCTTGCCTTAGATTTTTACCTTACATCATGAGGCACTTTTACTCCCAACTTTACCCATAACCAACCTAATCTCACCTATGATCAATCTAACTTCTACTAAAACCAACCACCAACCTATCAACAACCCTTTAATCTCACCCATAACCAACCAACAACCTTTCAACAACCCTTTCATCTTACCTATAAAAAATGAACAACCTTTCAATTCCCATTTGACCATTGTCATAACCCACCTCAACTACAACTATCTCAACCTCATCAAACTTTGGACTACCTATCTTAACCATCATATCAATTACCTCAACCCCGTTTGTGGTAACCCTCTTTACCTCAAAACTAAGACTTGGTTTGCGCCTTAGTCATCCAACCAACAACCATCAAACCTATTAAACTAACCTACCTTACCCACCCTTTCAACCTTTTCAACCCCATCAAATCAGCCCAATAACTATCAAACCAACAACTATCTATCTAATCTATCAAATCAACCAAACTTATTCAACCAACTAACTCTACCAAACCAACCAATTAGCTCGTAATCTCAAGAGCCATCGACACACCCTCTTCTTAGGTAGTACACCTTGCTAGGGGAATCTTATGCCTCAATCCTTGACAAAATTTTAAGGGATTATATCATTGGGCTTCTTCAAACCAAACCCAACAATAGTTCTCTTCCAAGACCTATTTAGTTTATAGAGAATGAGTTTTGTGTGTATCATCATACAAGTATACGTGTGGTGGATAGATGTCAGTATTTTAAGATGCTTTCCCAAAACCTTATTGATCACAAGGAGATCCCAAAGGATATACTCTATGTTCCCCCCAACCTAGCCTTAGATGTTTTTAAATAATCCATCATTAAACCCCTTCCTACACTCATTATTGTGAAAACCAATAACTAAATCCATTGATACAATGAGGCCCATTCATTATATTTAATCCTTAGTGAAATTGTAACTAAGGAAACTATAATCAAGACCCCAAACAACCCACTTGTTAACCAAGTGCAACCTTCCAAACTTTTTTCTTACATGACCACTAAGGAAGCCTCAACCTCAACCAATCTACTTATTGACCAAATGAAACTTTTTCAAACCATAATTAAGGAAACCAACATACCTCTTCCAGTTCACCTTTTAGTGGATCAACCTCTAATCAACCTACCTCTTACACTCCTTTAAAAGGTGGAATCACCCCAAACAACCATCTATCTTCTACCTCCCTTTTTTGTGAAACTAACTCAAACCCCTTTACCTATTCTACTTCATATTTTAGTGGAGCAAACCCAAACTCAAAACACCTCACCTATGATCAACCCAACCTTGCCTATAACCAATCCAACCTTGCCTACAATCAAACCAACACCTAAACCAAGTAAATCAACCACTATCAACCCAAATCTCAATCCAACTATAATTAATTCATCTATCAACCCAACCTACAATCAACCCTTAATTTGAGCTTTCTTAAATCTTGGCCATCCTTTTATCTAACCTATCCATACCTCACCTAAGCTTTCTCACTAGGATAATCTGACACTCTTGTCTAACACACCTTAATTCCAAGATGATGTTGCCAACATAATTTATAGACCTCAAACCTACCCAAGTCTAATTCAATAATGCTTCCCTCACCTTAGCATCATAAGGGATATCCCACCTGAACCATCACCTACAACTTGAATTTCTCACCAACTAACAATTAACAACCCTTGGGAGGCACATGAAGTTATCTTCACCCCTCCCAAACCCTCATTACTAACCAACACTTCACCTTGGGAGGTTTTCCCACCTCAACCATCTATGAAAATAGTAACTGGGAGAACTCTCCCTCAAAAGGCTTTGACCATTTATCCACCTAAAACCTCACCTTCTTCAACCGAACTTCAACCTTAACATTTTTCTTATCAACCCTGCATCATTACCTAATAAAACCTATGCCTAAAAACCTTATCAAGTGACCAAACCAAACCTTGGTTTTTATGCCTCCACCTACACCCCAACCAACCTTAAACTAACCTTGACCTTGACCCACCTTTAACCAAACCCAAGAAAACATTTAACATTAACCACACCTTTTGATCCTCTTTTTATTTCAATCTTGACCAATGATGATCTCTGTTAGACCATGATCGATCCACCTTTAAAACTCTTTTACCTTTCAACCTTGATCAGCATCGATCTCTAGTTTATTATCGTTGTTGACTCATAACTGCTAGTAGTCATAATCAAAACTAGAACCTTACCCAAGACCTTATCTTCTCACCTAAACCAACCTTAACCAACTTTAATAAACCTTATGCCCAAACCAACCTAGAAAACTATCACCTCAACAACCTTGGCTTTTTACCCAAATACCTAAAACTAACCAAAGCCTAACAATAATCAAGCCTAACCAACCTTGCCTTTTTTCTCTGTTAATCCAAAATCTTTCTACATCTAATCTATTGCCAAGAAAGTAACTAGGGGACATCTTCACTCCCAATTGGCTTACACCATTTACGCGTAGGTGTGGATCTGGAGCATATCAGAACCTAAACCTCTCAATGTTTTATATTTGTATTTGTTCTTTTATTCAACCAAGTTCTTAGTCAGCTCGTGTCTAACTTGAGATCATCCCTTGTTTCCAACTACCTTCATTTCCTTATTTTAAGAACAACTAATTAAAAACAAGATCATGTGATTATCCATCATAACCTTAGCCTAATCCTTAGCATGGGTACCCCAGCTCTACCCATGCCATGTTTCTCATAAAACATTCCATCCCTTATAGGATGGATTCCCATGGTCATTGTCACTTATAACTCTTTTACCCATAATTAATGTTCTTGTGTTATGGTGTTGCCTCCATAAAGTAAAGTTTTTAGCCTATATAGACTTGTCCATGTCTACAACTAGCATTAAAAATCAATTTAGGATACCAAAATATCACTTGGGTCAAAAATCAAAAACCTGCAAACTACTCCCTTGAAGAAAAGCTTCCCAAAACCATCAAAATTACTTTAAAAGGTATATTTCTCCCTTGAAGGATAGTTATCAACATAAAAAAATCCAAAGCTTAGACCACTCTCTTGAAGGATGATTAAACTAAAATTTTGTTAATGCAAGTAATCACTTGAAATCTTCCCACATCGATCAGATTCCCAACCCATCAAATAAAAGCAATCAAACTGACCCCAAGTCAACTATCAAATGTCACAAGTCAAAAATAAATCAATCCCAAAGAAGGTTACAATCAGCATTCATGATAACCATAGTAGACTTCTTACATTGATAAGTCTACACCTAGCATATGAGCATGGACTTGTCTATCATGGTTCTTTGATCACCTACTAAATTGGGTAAGCCATCCCCACAAGAAGGTTACCCCATCACCCATTTACATATTTTCACCTATTTTTATCCATCTCCCTTTTTACCCTTTATCAAATCAAGGGATTTTGAGCTTACTTGACACTAGATGATCAAGTCACCTTATTTTAGCCAATGAGCAAACAACAATACAAAGCATGAAAGGGACTTATGTTCATAAGCCCACCTATCTTATTATTTTGGTCTTTTCCAATTTAAAGAATTTAACTTCCTCCTTCTCCTTTCATGACCACTTGTAAAGGCATATGTATTCCCTTTTGTTTTAGTCATTGAAACCTCAACTACTAGCTTTGCCCCCTTTTCACCAAGAAAATGGGTCCACCTTTTAAAATAAGTGATACACCAAATTGGGTAACCAATTTCAACACTACCCAACCAAACCTTTCCAAATAACCACTTACCACAAACATTCACCCATTATAGAGCACCTCATTCTCCATCCACCAACCAACCAACCAAAAAACCTCACCTTGGTCATTTTAGACCACCTTCCATATATTTTGTGATAACCTTGACTTGGTCATTTTAATCGCATCAATTACCTTGCCATATTTGATGAACTTGAACTACTTTTACACCCAACTATGTAGGTGCCTTAGAGCATGACCCTTTGTAGTCCTGACACCTATGACCATTTTATCTTCTCAAGATCACATCCAACTTTGGATACCTAGAAATACATCGACCTTGCCTAAGAGACTTGAGTATATAGAGTAACTCATATCAGCTATGCTTAACATTGTGGCCTAATTACCTTGTTACTTATCCTTATAAGCCCTGTAGAGAGGATTACATAAAATAATTAATCAAACATTAGTCCAATAAATCAAAGGAGAAATGCATAAGAGTAAACTAAATTAATCCTATCTATTCATGCAATAATCACTAATGACAATGAAAGAGCACAAGAAACCTATACCTTCTCAAGTGAATCCATCCTCTAAGAGCAGCTCAAAAACATGTTCTCCCTTGATCAACCATCCTTGTCTTCATCAAAAATGATGGAAAACTCCTCCAATATCTCAAAAACACTCCACAAAACCTAGGCTCATGATATGTAACTATCTAATTTACCCATCAAATGAAGCTAATCCATATATGAATAATGCAATAATCAAAACACAAATGAGTTGTGACGAGATTTTAACATTATAACATTACAATACTTGAGCTTAGAAATGATGTTCATGGCCTCTCTATTTATAAATTTTTGATATTGATCAAAATCAACTTGAACCATCCATCTCAAGATTGAGATGTGCGGCTAAGGATTAATTCGATTATATAATAAAATCCATAAATATTCCTCATAAATATTTAGGATAGAGAGGAATTTAAGAGGAATGGAGGGTCTTAATAAGGCATAGGATACCCGTAATATTGTTCAGATGTTGTACCCCAGCATGGGAAATTACCAAGCAAAATAGCTTGAGGATATAACCGAAAAGATAGGTTAAAGCAAGCAGGCACAAAAATACATTTGATGGTGTAATAAATTACAAATCCATATAAAACCTAGCATATGAGAATGCACAAAGTGATGAGAGAGATGAAAAGAATAATGGAGATAGCTGAGCTAATTTTGGGCATGCCAAAATGTAGAGAGGATTACATAACATGATTAGTCAAACATTAGTCCAATAAATCAAAGGAGAAATACATAAGAGAAAACTGAATTAAGCCTATCTATTCATGTGTAAATTGCTAATGACAATGAAAGACAAATGAAAGAAAGCAAGAAACCTATACCTTCCTAAGTGAATCCATCCTCCAAGAGTGGCTCAAAAACATTTTCTCCCTTGATCAAGCATCCTTGTCTTCATCAACAATGGTGGAAAATTCCTCAAATGTCTCAAGAACACTCTACAAAACCTAGGCTCATGATATGTAACTATCTAATTTGCCTATGAAATGAAGCCAATCCAAATATGAATAATATAATAATAAAAAAACAAATGAGTTGTGAAGAGATTTTAGCATTATAATATTGAAATACTTGAGCTTAAATGTGATGTTCATGGTCTCTTTATTTATAATTTTTTGAGATTGATCAGAATTAACCTGAACCATCCATCTCAAGATTGAGATGTGTGGCTAAGGACTAATGTAATTATATAATAAAATCCATAAATATCCCTCATAAATATTTGGTATAGATGGACATTTAAGAGGCATGGGGGGTCTTAACGAGCCATGGGAGACCCATAATCTTGATATTTAATGCATTTATGGCTTATGGATTCCACCCCATATGATGATCTCATTAGGTGATATAGCTGATAGAAATCAATTTCCAAAAATAAATATTCAACAACTCTCATGGAAAATCCACTTAAGCTCTTGATTTGGATTAGTTAGCCTTAAATGAGGTTAATCAACATTTTTGCAATTATTTAGAAATTGGCCCTCAATTTATCAAAATGATCAGAAAGTCATATTACTGGATCATAATTTGACTCGATAAAAATTATAAGGTGATGTTAGATGAATTAAAATTGTATCCCCATTTAGGATACTACCAACACAAAATAAAAAAGGTATGTGACGTGTACTAATGAATTAGAAGAAAAGAGTGATCCAGAGCACAAAAAGGCAAAATCATCATTTTGACTCGAAATAAATTGATCAAAGTTAGGTATCCCATAAAATACATTGCCCCATTTAGGGATACATTAGCCTATATTAGCACTTGTAAAAGACAAGCTCAAACCATTTAGCATGTTTTATGGATTTTGACCTAAAAAGTGTATTTGAGTGTAATTCAAGTAAGATTTATAATTTCAACACAAATGGTGTTAGGAATTGGATGTCTACATTTTACCCCTATTTGAGAAGGTGTAGTGATACATTCAAGCAAAGAAACATTTTTTTAAATAAAAGAGTTATCAAAAATAAATTGGAATAGACCTGTGATGCCCCCTCGAGAGGGCATACTAGGATGAAAAAGAATGATGGACTCCTAAAAAGAGAGAGACAATGAGAGATTAACCCATATAATATATCACATCCAAATGAGTTAATTCTTGCATGCATGAATACCATCAATGATCAAAATATAATTAGAGGTATAATAGGCCCTAAATATGGGGTGAATTGGAAGGATATAATCCATAAATTTAAGGGACACACTTTAAATTCACCAAATTTGAGAGTGTAAGTTACATGCTTACAACATTGATCAATCCCAAAACAAGTTGCACACTAAATATTACCATCATGGGCATTAGTGTGGAGAGATTAGAATTAGAGGAAAAGAGAATTCTTTACTTCAGGAAGGGAAACACCACTATAATGGGTTCTCCATAAAGATGAGATAATAAGAAGTGCTCTAGTAGAGCTGATCCGATCATGATAAGATAGTTGTGCCCTAGTAGGGATAATTTTGATCAATGATAAATAATAAATAATAAATAATGGTTTACCCCTATAGAGCTGATTTTATTCTAATATTGTTTATATGTTATGCCCCAGCATTGGAAATTAGCAAGCATAATAGCTTGAGGATATAACCTAAAAGATAGGTTAAAGCAAGCAGGCACAAACATACATGTGATGGTGTAATAACTTAGAAAACCATATAAAACCCAACATACGAGAATGCACAAAGTGATGAGAGATGAAAAGAATAATGGAGATAGCCAAGCTAAATCTGGGCATGTCAAAATGTAGAGAGGATTACATAACATGATTAGTCAAACATTAGTCCAATAAATCAAAGGAGAAATGCATAAGGGTAAACTAAATTAATCCTATCTATTCATGTGGGAATTGCTAATGACAATGAAAGACAAATGAAAGAAAGCAAGAAACCTATACCTTCCTAAGTGGATCCATCCTCCAAGAGTGGCTCAAAAACATGTTCTCCCTTGATCAAGCATCCTTGTCTTCATCAATAATGGTGGAAATCTCCCCAAATGTCTCAAGAACACTCTACAAAACCTAGGCTCATGATATGTAACTATCTAATTTGCCTATGAAATGAAGCCAATCCAAATATTAATAATAATAATAATAATAATAATAATAATAATAAATGAGTTGTGAAGATATTTTAGCATTATAACATTGCAATACTTAAGCTTAAAAATGATGTTCATGGACTCTCTATTTATAGATTTTTGAGATTGATCAGAATTAACGTGAACCATCCCTCTTAAGATTTAGATGTGTGGCTAAGGACTAATTCAATTATATAATAAAATCCATAAATATCCCTCATAAATATTTTGGATAGATGTACATTTAAGAGGCATGGGGGGTCTTAATGAGGCATGGGAGACCCATAATCTTGATATTTTATGCATTTATGGCTTATGGATTCCACCCCATATGATAATGTCATTAGGTGATACAACTGATACAAATCAATTTTCAAAAATAAATATTCAACAACTCTCATGTAAAATCCACTTAAGCTCTTGATTTGGATTAATTAGCCTTAATCAAGGTTAATCAACATTTGTGCAATTATTTAGAAATTGGCCCTCAATTAATCAAAATGATCAAAAAATCATATTATTGGATCATAGTTTGACTTGATAAAAATTAGAAGGTGATGTTAGATGCATTGAAATTGTATCCCCATTTAGGATACTACCAACACAAAATAACAAAGGTATGTGACGTGTGATGATGAATTAGAAGAAAAGAGTGATCCAGAACACAAAAAGGCAAAATCATCATTTTGACTCAAAATAAATTGATCAAAGTTAGGTATCCCATAATATACATCTCCCCATTTAGGGATACATTAGCCTAAATCAGCACTTTTAAATTACAAGCTCAAACCATTTAGCGCATTTTATATATTTTGACCTAAAAAGTGTATTTGAGTGTAATTCAAGTAAGATTGAAAATTTCAACACAAATGATGTTAGGAATTGGATGTCTAGATTTTGCCCCTATTTGAGAAGGCATAATGAGACATTTAGGTGAAGTAACATCTTTTCAAATAAAATATTTGTCAATAATAAATTATAATATACCCATGATGCCCACTCGAGAGGGTATATTAGGATAAAAGAGAAGGATGGACTCTCAAAAAGAGAGGTAAAATGAGAGATTAACCAATGGAATAGATCACATCTAAATGAGTTAATTCTTGCATGCATGGTTACCATAAATGATCAAAATATAATTAGAGTTATAATATACCCCAAATATTGAGTGAATAGGAAGGATACAATCCATAAATGTAAAGGACACACTTTAAATGCACCCAATTTGAGTGTAAGTTACATGCTTACGGCATTGATCAATCTCAAAACAAGTTGCACACTAAATATTTCCATCATGGGTATTAGAGTGGAGAGCTTGGAATTATATGAAAAGATAACACTTTGCTTTAATAAGGGAAGCACCACTATAATGGGTTTTCCATAAAGATGAGATAATAAGAATTACTCTAGTAGAGCTGATCTAATTGTGATAACATAGTTATGCCCTAGTAGGGCTAATTTTGATCAATGATAAAGAATAAATAATGGTTTTTTCCTTGTAGGGTATATTTGATTATAACATTTTTTAGATATTGTGCCCCAACATAGGCAATTGGTAAGTAAAATAGATCAAAGATATATCCCAAAAGATAGGTTAAAGCGAGTGGGTGCAAACGTACATGCGATGGTGTAATGGCTTAGAAAGCCACATAAAACCTAACATATGAGAATGCATAAAGTGATGAAAGATATGAAAAGAATAATGAAATATAGCCAATTTGACTCAAGATGTATAAGACAAGTGGATGTTGCCTACATAGTTCTAGGGACTCATGTTCTAACATGAACTTTAAGCCAATATAGTTCACCCAAGTTTGGGAGAGAATGGAATGAAGAATGATGAAAATTTACCAAGAATTGATTAGACTCACAATGTATGCAAATAGATTCACATCTAAGAATAGAGTTGACTGTTAAAATGCATGATACCTAGATGCTTATTTTCATACCAAGAGCCTAGATTATGCAAAGTGTTCTTGAGAACTGTTCATCATAGCAGTGTTGATGTTAAGAATTTAATACCTGAGCACAAAGTGATTGCTCTAGGGAAATAAATTAGGCATCATAAGTATGAATAAATTAGAATGATAGAATGTTCTAATTGCACTGAGTTGGTTCAAATGTGAATACCTATAATTAAGGATAATGGTAAAATAATGACCAAAACTAGAGTTACGACTATTTGCATTTAAATAAAAAAGCAAAGACAAAGAAAAAAAATAAGACATCTCAACAACATGAGATCAAGATACAAATAATTGAGATCTATGTGCACCATCATGATGTACTTGGAAAATACAATAAAGAAACCAGACCAAACAGGAAATTCAAAAAACTAGATAACAAACGATAATCAAATAAACACACACAAAATGTTTTTGATTTTTTTGAATGTTTTATGAATTATTTTTTTGAAATTTTCTAAGTATCTCAACTCGATGAGGATTAAGAGATACAAAATTATCCAAATCATGAAAAAATGAGAGCATGCCAACTTAAAATTCTCATAATACAACAAGAACATATGATATGAGGGACTAAGTTAAGTTGACCTCGACATGAATCAAGCATGGATTACATAACCCAAAAATAATCCTAATTCATATTAATTATGCCCTCACAAAAGGTGATGAAAAATTGACTAGGTCACAACAAGTTCACAAACAAAGTTGAACAATAAGACAAATGATAATAGTAATGACTAGATGATGTGGCAATGCATGATAAAAAGGCATTATACCTAATTTACCCATAGGCAATTATAATTAGGAAACAACATCATAAATATAATTTTCTCAAAGGTGGTTATAATCAGGGGTACCAAAATAATACTGATTTGCCCATAGGTGGTTATAATTAGTGATACCAAATAAGATAATAAAAGAAATATAACTTGTTAGATCAAATGTCACACTACTACCATAGACTATCATTTAACACAAAGTTATAAAATTGTTGAAATTAGATCAAAATCCCCTTTCTAAAAGTGCAGTATGAACCAAAGGAACCAAGATCAAAATGGGTTCAGTAATATAACTGAAATCAAGCCTTGGTCAATAGTAAAAAAATGGTATAATGAAATGATCAGAAGAAAAATAGATATACTTATGACAAAGTTGCCTCTAAATGATGATTGGATTAAATTTCTTGAAAAATGGTGAGAGTGTTGCTTAGGTTGCTCATAAAATAGCGAGAGCATTCAAACTTAATAATTGCTCACAAAATGGTGAGAGTGTGGAAAGTGGGTGAACGAGTTGACCTTAATAGAAATTGAGCATTACCTACATAGTTTTGAAGGACCTCAAGTCAATGTAGTTCAAAATACATGGTAAATGGAACATAATGGTATCATAATTGCTAGAAGCGGTCTATAGGGTTGTCCCCAAGAGACAAGGCATGGTAATGGCAAATGGTAATTGGAAAAGTGAAAAATGGTTCTGCTACTCTTACTAATAGGGAGATGCACATCCTAGTCAATATGTGAGACAACAAAAATGATCAATTATAAAAAAATTACCCAACACCCTTTCAAAAAATCTATTGTATCAAGAACTTATTATATATTTAGATCTCAATAATGTGTTCATAATCCCTTTTAGTCATTGATTATGTTTCCTTCAAACATCGAGACAAGATATCCTTATAGCCTCGATAAAGGAAAGTGCTACCAGTGATAAATGATATAAGTGGGTAATAAATAGGTGGGTAAACATGAAATGTATAATGAATGGGAAACAATTGAAGATTAGGATTTTTAGTCACATGTAATGTTGATGATGCTGGATTTGACATAGTTTTGGTTGTTATGGTGGGGCAGAAGACCTATGAAGATGCTCTCGATAGGACCACCAAATTATCATATTTCTTGACCTTGAGAGTAGCTACTATTTGATTATGTTGTATATTGGAATCTATTTTGATTTGATCTTGAATTATATCTTCAATAAATAATGAAGAAATTTTTTTCTCAGCTATTGGTGCCTCAATAAGGTTTTCACCAATGAATTTATTTTGATCATCCCATCACACCTCCATGAAGGTTTCATAAAGAGATGCTAACATTTGAATTTGATTTTCTTCTAGTGCCTACAAAATGTTTTACTAAAATATGTTGAGTTTGATCTTTGTTCATCCCCTAGCACCTCCAAGAAGGTTTCACTAGAATATTGTTCTTCTGAATGAATGAATGTAGCCTTGGCTCACCTAAGATTTTACAAATGGTATGTCTCCATGGATGTAGTTCAATAAAGTGTGATTTTATCATTCCTCATCAATGTTTTTGAGAGTATAATGTCAATATAATGGCTATGTTGGGTGGTAAGAATAGTGGGATGATGAAAAGTAGCACAATCCTCATAGAAAATACTGGGAGAAATTGTATCGATGTTGAAGTAATCATCCTCAAAAACCATAAAAGGATCACAAATATATTCAAATTAATCTACAAGACAAGTGTAACCAATGTTGTAACAACCATGACTATAATCTATTTTTGAATCTGATTTCAATGTAAAGGACTCTGAATCTAATGTCATAACTGATGTTGATTTTGTTTCTAATGTTAAATCTGATGTCAGTTCAAAAATGGAACCTGAATATAATTTTGATTCTTCATCTAATGTGGTTGTTTTAATGATTTTATATTGAATTCTAAACGTTTGACAAGTAGTGGCCTGTGATGGCATAATGGGCTCAATAAAAACTAATTCATCTTAGAAGAGTTCAACACAAATCAGCTCATCTAAGTTAAGCCCCTAAAAGAGAGGGTACTACTCAAGGGATGTCTCAATAAAATATTGTCTATCAAAGTGAGACTCCTTAACAAGTGGAAAAAAATCAAGAGACAACTTTTCAAAGACTAGTTTGTCAAGGAGATGAGGCTCTTTAAAAATAAGTAAAATATGAATAGGTAACTTATCATAGTTTGACTTGTCACAAATTGGTTTTTTAACAATAAAATTTTGGTTTTGGTTCATAATGGGTTGCAAAAAATCAATTTTGAACACATTTTTATCCTCATAAGATGGTTCTTAAAGAGGCAATGATTCTTGTTTTGTATTGAATATTGGCACAAAATTTATAAAGTGGAGAACATTTGGTTTAATGGGAACAATAGTTTGAAATTTAATAATGGACTCTCTAAAAATTAAACTATTGAAGAAGGGATGAAAAATAATTGGTTTATCAAATGGAGGTTTTTCAACAATAGGTTCATCAAAAACTGGTGATGGGCCAAGAATGGTAATGACTGGATGCTTCTTAGTTTGGTTGCTTGTGTGAACCAAAGGAGGAGGTCCTAAAATGGTCATGACTATATGCTTCTTAGTTTGGTTGCTCATGTGAACCAAAGGAGGAGGTCCTAAAATAATAATGACTAGATGCTTCTTAGTTTGGTTGCTCATGTGAACCAATGGAATAGGTCCTAAAATGGTGATCCTAGCACATTGTGGAGCCTGATTACTCACACAAGCTAAAGCATCCAAGTCTTTCTAATAAACCCAATCATTCCAGTCTTGAGTTGGATCATAAGTTGGATCATGATTGTGTTCCCATGACTTATTTTTATGAGGTGGATAGAAACCTATCTCACAAACCATATTATCACCATTGAGGTCTTAACTAAAATCATAAAAGTCATTTTGTGTGGCCATTCTATCATAAGTTGGATTCTCTATGACTCCACTATAAGTGTAGCTAGATATATCTACATCTAATGAAGAAAGATCCAAAATAAAAAAAGCTTAGAGTTTTTCAAACTCTAAAAGGTTATGCCTAAAAGATAAAAGGTTCAACCTTCATCGAAAGGGTGGAGCTGTATCTCAAAATGGTTTGTGCCAAGATTTGGCATAAAATAGTGTAACGTCAAATGTCTAATGTCAAAAGATTTTTGAAGAAAGGTTGTGTTCTCCAAAATAAAGTAACAAATAATGATGAGGATAGGTGCTTAAACAAACAAATAATTAATAGTCTTCAAATTTGGGTAATCATTTAACCAAAGTTATGTAACCCAAAAGAAAATGATTTATATATCAGCCCTATGAATTGAGGCCTAAATAGAAATCAATCAATGTTTGGATCCAGACTTGACAAGGTTAATATAAAATGCAATGTTAAAGACTAATATTAGACCAAACAAGCTAGACAAGAGTGGATAGCATGACAACACATAAATGAGGTCCAAATGGCATACACACAAACATGTTTAGCAAAAATTTCAAAGCACGAGTGTGGTGTAAAATGAATAGCATAACACCTCTTTAAAAAAAAGAGTGCCATATGAACAAATTGATTTTGAAATGGTTTATAAACAAATAAACAAGTTTTAGTCTTAAAACATACCATGAAAAAATGACCAAAATACACTAAGTATAATCATCTAAATCCTATAAAGGGTATGACAATGTGGGGTTGACTAAACTAGCAAGTTTTTGAATGTTTATAAGGGGATCAATTACACAATGACTTTCATATCATGATGCAGAAGAAAAGCATGTAATTAGGTGTATGTGGCACTTGATTTGTTACAAAAAGGTCTTGCCCTTTTTTCAACCACTACATCCATCACTTTCTTAGTGTAGTGTGATGTCCAAAGTGCAGATATGTCTTGTGTGTAACTCTATCACTATAAGGTGGTTTAACCACTCAAACCTTTGATCATAGTAGGAATAGTTGAAGTCAATGTCGAGAGGTGAAACCTTGGTTCAAAGCTTCCCTATATAACTTATGGGAGGTGATGAAATACCCCTCATAAGCTAAGATTTAATGAAATAAAATACATAATAGAAAGACTTTAGGGTCATTTTCAAGATCACCAAAACTATTGCGAGTTTTTTGAGAGTTCTTTAGATGACATTATTTCTAAGCCATAGACTAGGGATTTTTGTAATAAAGATGGCACTTTTGATTCCAAAAGTTCCCTAAAGGGGATGGATGGAAGAGCATACACATAAAGCCTCTCTTTTTTCCAATCAATTTTAAGTTAAACAACTATTGAATACAAAACTTGGACATATGAGTTCAATTTTAAACACCAAATGAAAAGTTGGGTATTGTTATTTTGACCCCTTAGTCTTAAGTTATAACTTTGAAATCCTAATTATCAAAATCATTCACTTAAGCATCTAAAATTTTCATTAAGCACCAAAACAAGGTTCCTAATTCATTTCAAAGCATACAAAAAATGTCTTAATATCATGTTTTAACAAATTTAAAGTCCGCTAGTTACCTATCTACCCCTAAGGCATCACCCTAAAAGTAAATGTGTTAGATTAGAAACATTTAAAGAGATTTTTTAAAAAATTGTGAAAAAATTATGTAACTTGAAGCTAAACTAATATCATATTCTAAAAATTTAGAAGAAAACATGTGGTTTTAAAAAAACAATCATCAAAAATGAAGTCTGTATGACCCCAAACTAAGCATTTTAAAATGACCTATTAGCTCTCAGGTTTTGTGTTTTTTAAAAAAACAAAGTGAACCATCAACAGTTTACCTAGCTAGTGATGGTTATATGAATGTTGATGGTTTACTCAACCATCTTCGGTTCTCTATGTAAACCTGTGAAAGTGAAAAATTGGCCAAACAAAGTTATAAAATCACTTAGAAAGAGTTTTAAGTATCCAAATTGAAATTTTAAAGTTGCTTCATGCCCTCCTTCATATGTGGGATGCATCTAATCCCACCAGGCATGACAAAAAGTAGAGAGGATTACACAACATGGTTATTCAAGCATTAGTCCAATAAATCAAAGGTGAAATGCATAAATTGAATTAAGCCTATCTATTCATGTGGGGTTTGCTAATGACAATGAAAGATAAATGAAAGCAAGCAAAAAACCTATAACTTCCCAAGTGAATCCACCATCCAATATCAGCTCAAAAACATGTTCTCCCCTTGATCAAGCATCATTATCTTCATCAACAATGGTGGAAAAATCCTCAAATGTCTCAAGAACACTCCATAAAATCTAGGCTCATGATATGTGAAACTATCTAATTTTCTTATTAAATGAAGCTAATACAAATATGAATAATACAATAATCAAAACACAAATGAGTTGTGAAGATATTTTAGCATTATAACATTGCAATACTTGAACTTAAAAGTTATGTTCATGGCCTCTCTATTTATAGATTTTTGAGATTGATCGGAATCAACCTAGATGTTCATCTCAAGATTGAGATGTGTGGATAAGAATTAATTCAATTATATAATAAAATTCATAAATATTCCTCATAAATATTTTAGATAGAGGGGAATTTAAGAGGCATGGAGGGTCTTAATGAGGCATGGGAGACCCATAATATTGATATTTTATGCATTTATGTTTTATGGATGCCACCCCATATGATGATGTCATTAGGTGATGTAGTTAATAGAAATCAATTTCCAAAAATAAATATTCAATAACTCTCACAAAAAATCCACTTAAGTTCTTGATTTGGATTAATTAGCCTTAAACAAGGTTAATCAACATTTGTGCAATTATTTAGAAAGTAGCCCTCAATTAATCAAAATGATTAGAAAGTCATATTAGATCATAATTTGACTCAGGAAAAATTAGAAGGTGATGTTAGATGCATTGGAACCGTATTCCCATTTAGGATACTTCCAAGACAAAATAAAAAAGGTATGTGACATGTACTGATGAATTAGAAGAAAAGAGTGATCCAAAGCACAAAAAGGTGAAATCATCATTTTGACTCAAAATGAATTGATCAAAGTTACGTATCCCATAAAATGCATTATCCCATTTAGGGATACATTAGCCTAAATCAGCACTTGTAAATGACAAGCTCAAACCATTTAGCATGTTTTATGGATTTTAACCTAAAATGTGTATTTGAGTGCAATTCAAGTAAGATTGACAATTTCAACACAAATAGTGTTAGGAATCGGATGTCTACAAGACCAACTTATTTTACCAACTTACGTCAACTATGGAAACCTATTTTATGCTTGATTTTTTCTATCATACTTAGTCACATTCTTTTCACTTGTTTTCAATTACATGCCCAACCAATCAACCAACCTTGTCACCTACCACCAATTTTATCACCCACTTATTTGCTTATCAAACCCACCACCGACTCTGTTTCACCTCATTGATTCTTAGTTTAAGGGGGAACACCTCTTCCCATACTTAGGGCATCCAACCTTTTACCAACCCTTCATTTTTGTTTTGCAGCTTGCTCATACAAGGTACACAACAAAAAGGGGGAAAATGTAGACACTAAAAAACTATACACTATGGCTCTAGATGTTGCATTAACCTTCAAACCACCCCCCGGTCCCCTTTGGGTTAGATTATTTACCAATTCTCCCATTATTAAACTTGGACCATTTCCTAGGGAATTAACTACTAATAATTAGTGGAATTGGCTAAATTTAGCCAATTTTAACTATGTCCCCTGACCACCGACGGTCAGCCCTTGACCACTGATGGTTAACCCAGACTGTTGACATTTACTTAACACAACCATAAAATCTGCCTCATCTACAACTCACTCATTGATCAATGCATGATAGTTCACATGATCAATGCATGATTATACTACATGATAAATTGTTGTTAAACTCTTTTATTCCAGCACTCCTTTACTCTATATTAAGACGTGAAGAGGAGTTTGAATGGATTCATAGAGATTCAAATTTAAGAGATTATTACTCCCCATTGAATCCAAAATTTTCCCAATGAATCCCAAAGTTTCCCAATGAACTAGATCCAGACAGAGACTTGGAAGGCATTTAAACATCTCCAGACAAAGGATTTGGCTACCATTATTTTTCCCCATATAGCTTCAGGATCCTAACTAGATTCACCTTCACTATAGGACTTCTCTAGGCCATCAAGATACACAAAGCTAAGTATCTTACTCCTTTTCTGAGTTTAGTTATGTCAGGAGATCAGGGAACAACAAACATGCTCTGACTCCACTGGTTAGGATCTTGCTCCTCAGATAGAGCACAGTATGATTACCAAATATATAAGCAATTGAATATGCGGAAATAACCAGAAACACAAGTAACTAGAATTCACCAATAGCACAGAATATGAGAGACAATACACTATCTTGTATTAACACTAACAGAAAAGAATACATCAAAGAGCCGCCACACTCTTTCACCTTACAGAGATTCGCCACACCTCAAGTGTACAGTAATTCTTCTCACACACACTCTCCTACACAAAAACGGTCCCAACAACCAACTCACACACAGAATTGGTGTTCACCTCACCAACCAGTCAGTAATAACCCTGCCGGTACATCAAGCACTCTATAGCACTTCAAGCTGATCTCTCATGAACCTGCAACCTGCAATTCAAAGACCAAGCTTACATGTAGATCACCAATGAGCTTGCAACAACCTGCAACTCATAGATCTTACAACTAGAAGGAACTCTTCCTTTCT
The DNA here is from genome assembly GCA_037957365.1 of Torreya grandis. NCBI lineage: Eukaryota > Viridiplantae > Streptophyta > Pinopsida > Cupressales > Taxaceae > Torreya > Torreya grandis. Next base: position 901,231 of record JARHVA010001751.1, on the reverse strand, counting down.
ATCTCATGCCTTAAACAATACATGCCAATGGGTCTATAAATAGATCCCTAACTCAAACAATAACTAGGACTCTTAATTTAAACAATTGTCCTCACAGCCCAAGACTCTGGGTGGTCTTGACATGCAAACTCATAGTTCACTTAACTAACTGTCCGTGAAACGAACACTTCGGGAACACACAGGCGACCGACGTCGGTCCCTGCTGGTCTGGTTCTGCCGACGTCGGCCGACTTCCTGCCGTCGCCGGTTGCCTTCTGCACTGGATCCTGCCGACGTCGGTCATGCTGCCGACGCCGGTTCCTGTAGAACTCAGCAACCTTCAGTTCCTAGTTTGCAAAGGTTGAAGCTTTTAGCTCCACACCCTAACAATCTCCCACTTGGAGATAAACAGTTGCAACCTGTACCTGTACTTGTACACCGTCTAGTTTGTTTCCTTGGCTTTGTATCCCTCCTCAAGATCACTCTTGAAGACCAACCACCACAAAATCCGTGATGCAAAATCTGTCATCCAAATTACCTGCCACATCCGCATCTACAACCATGTAGAAAAAGAACTTGACCCTGCATAGCATGTGCACCTGCTGCTGGTCCAACTGAACTGCCCTTCAGTATTACTCTCCCGGATTGACTCCAAATGTGTGACAACTCCCACTGCTTGGGAAAACTCAGGTTTAGTACATACCATGCACTCAACCTCACTATGTGAATCAAGACACCCGTTCTATGAACTGTCTAACCATCGGCGTGCTAACCGGCTTCACACAATCATCCTGAAACAAAGTCAAAAAGACCTCCATGTCTCTAGAACACACTCATGCCAAAGAATCTTGCTGCTCCCAGATTCTCCATGACATACACCTGAACTAGCTTTACCTTTAGTTCAGAAATACCTGTATATGTAACCCTGCAACAAGCACATCATACAGAAAATAGAATAGTGTAGCTAATACTATCCAACCTGGTAAAGAGAAACACAATGATCAAACCTCCATTGCCCTGCAGCTAATACAAGATCATATACCCTGATCTTCCATCTCATGTATCCATTTCCGCTCTTCTTCATCCTCAACATCCATTCGTCTCTCAGTGCATACTTCCAGCTGGCAACACTACCCAAAACACCTGGTTGGTTCTCCTCCAAGGAATCACATCCTCATCCATGCCAAGCTCCCACTGTTTCCTGGATCTACCTGTTATGCTTCTTCAACAACTTCCTGGTCCTATGCCATAAGTGAGCAACAAGTAGTGTAAAGAAGGGAAATGACAAATTTAAGAACTTACTTACACCTTCAGTCCTCCAAATGGGCGCTTGAGACTCCATGACAACTAGCTGTCCACCCAAAATTCATCTCAGTAACCGATGCCGGTCACGTCTCAGTCTACAGCCGACCGATGTCGGTTCCCTGCGACTGCCTCCCCACCGACGTCGTTTTCCCCTGGCCGACGCCGGTCTCTGTCTGTCCCGAGTCACTGACGTCGGTCTGCACATAGCCGACGTCGGTCCCTGTCTGGACGCCGACGCCGGTTTTTATGCCGACGTCGGTCTCTGTTTTTTTCTTGTGAGACCTGACTTTTTCCCGCGAGCTCTTTTTGGATCAAAACCTTGTCCAAATCACCCTTGCTCTACTCAGAATTCCTCTGCACCTTATGCTGAACTCTGTCCGTCACTTTCTCCTTGAAAACCAAGGCTTTCCCGTTCTTGTCACTAACATCGGATTCCTCAAGAAACCTTACTTTCTTCTTCTGCATACAGGAACCACGATCCATGCCTTCCAAATCTGAAAGCATATTCTTTGACTCAAGAACCAGCATCTCCTTCTTATCTATGTGACCAAGCCTATCAAGCCACATCTCTGAATCTACAGCTGAAGTAGATAACCCAGAAAGAGAATCAGTAAAACAAGTAGATAGATAAAGCGTACCTACTTTCTTACCTCTAGCTATAACAAGTGTACCCTTGGTAACCTTCCAAGAGTCCGCTGAGAGAGTTACTGTGCAACCCTCTTCACCCAAACTTCTTACAGAAATCAGATTCCGCTTCAGAACTGGGACATGCATGACCTCCTTTAACACCCATGTGTCACCTGTCTGCAATTTCAGCTTCACTTTGCCTTTGCCAACAACCTGACAAGGCTTACCATCCCCTACACAAATTTCTCCAAAGTCTCCCTGGACATACTCATGAAAAAATTCTCTATGTGGAGATGCATGAAAAGAGGCACCAGAATCTAATACCCAAGATTCTACTTTATCCAAAGAACATACCAGAGCATCCTGTGCAACGTAGCCTGCAATATCTGCTTCTTCTCCATGTTCTTCATGATGATCTTCACCCGATCTGCAATCTCTCTTTAAGTGCCCTTGCTTTCCACATTTCCAGCAGGTTATTCTGCCATACCTGGACTTGGATCTCTTGCCTGTCTTCGACCTTGATCTCCCACGCTCTGTCCTCTCTCTTGGCCTTCCTCTTCCTTCAACACTCAAAGCATTTCCGGATAATTCACCTGTGCTTTTCCTGCGTATCTCTTCATTCAAGATTACACTCACAACATCATCCACTTTTAAGACTTTTGAAGGAGACACAGTATTAGAAACTGCCATTACCAAACCTTCCCAACTTTCAGGTAATGAACACAAGATTAAGAGAGCTCTAAGTTCATCATCAAATACAATATTCACTGAACTTAACTGGTTTACTAAACCATGGAAATCACTAAGATGGCTATGAATAGATCCACCTTCCAACATTTGCAAATTAAATAAACGCTTCATAAGAAATACCTTGTTTGAAGCCGAGGGTTTTTCATATAAATTTGCCAAAGATTTCATCAACTCCACCGTTGTCTTACACTGTGATAAGCTGGAAATCACAGATGAATCAAGACTCAATCTAACAGATCCCAGAGCCTTCTGATCAAGAACCTCCCATTCTTCATCTTTCATATCCAAGGGTTTGCTAGCAACCCCACCCAACGGTAAGTACAAATCTTTCTGATACAGATAGTCCTCAATCTGCATCCTCCATAATTGGTAGTTCTTGCCATTGAACTTGTCCATTCGTAGTTGACTGCTTTCTGACATTGCTCAACTCCCACTCAAACAGAAACCCTGTGAGTAACCTGTAATCAAAACACACTACCCAGATCTACACCAATCTGTTAGTATCCCAACCAAAAGCTCTGATACCAATTGTTGGTATCAAGCTCAAGAACCTACAACCAAGGCTCTGATACCACTTGTCAGGAGATCAGGGAACAACAAACATGCTCTGACTCCACTGGTTAGGATCTTGCTCCTCAGATAGAGCACAGTATGATTACCAAATATATAAGCAATTGAATATGCGGAAATAACCAGAAACACAAGTAACTAGAATTCACCAATAGCACAGAATATGAGAGACAATACACTATCTTGTATTAACACTAACAGAAAAGAATACATCAAAGAGCCGCCACACTCTTTCACCTTACAGAGATTCGCCACACCTCAAGTGTACAGTAATTCTTCTCACACACACTCTCCTACACAAAAACGGTCCCAACAACCAACTCACACACAGAATTGGTGTTCACCTCACCAACCAGTCAGTAATAACCCTGCCGGTACATCAAGCACTCTATAGCACTTCAAGCTGATCTCTCATGAACCTGCAACCTGCAATTCAAAGACCAAGCTTACATGTAGATCACCAATGAGCTTGCAACAACCTGCAACTCATAGATCTTACAACTAGAAGGAACTCTTCCTTTCTATCTCATGCCTTAAACAATACATGCCAATGGGTCTATAAATAGATCCCTAACTCAAACAATAACTAGGACTCTTAATTTAAACAATTGTCCTCGCAGCCCAAGACTCTGGGTGGTCTTGACATGCAAACTCATAGTTCACTTAACTAACTGTCCGTGAAACGAACACTTCGGGAACACACAGGCGACCGACGTCGGTCCCTGCTGGTCTGGTTCTGCCGATGTCGGCCGACTTCCTGCCGTCGCTGGTTGCCTTCTGCACTGGATCCTGCCGACGTCGGTCATGCTGCCGACGCCGGTTCCTGTAGAACTCAGCAACCTTCAGTTCCTAGTTTGCAAAGGTTGAAGCTTTTAGCTCCACACCCTAACAAGTTATTTGGATTCAATAATTTTAGAGCCTGTATCTACTTTCACCTCTCCCCATAACCTCTTTGGTGTTGGAGTTGTATAATTATAAGCACTCTCCTCTCCACCAAGTACCCTTTGACCATTCTCAACCATCTAGAATACTAAAATCCTAAACTTTCTACATTTGAAACCTTACCTTTGTCCTCACAACCAACCACTAAATTCAAAATACCTAATACAACCCTTCTGCAACTTACCCACAACCCCTTATCTGCCCAAAACTAATCTATCAAAAACCCATTGTGACCATTGATGGTTAGTCTTGATCACCAATGGTCACTTGTCGATCATTGATGGTCAGCCTTGATCACCAATGGTTACTAGTGACCATCGATGGTCATTGTGTAAATCATTTTATCCAAAATAGCAAGCATTTATCAACTTCCAACCTCAACTAAAACCTTATTTCTCAATCCCTATCACTACATAAGGTTATAAACATCAACTTGGACCATACTTTGACCATTTAACAATTTTTTTTAATGTTATTTTGTTAATCAAGCTATTTCTTTTGAAAAGTATTCATTTCATCTTGATTATGTAGTTTTATTATGCTATGTAACCATTTCTTATTAGCATTTTCTTAACATTAACTTGTCTAAAGGTAGATTGACAGCCTCCAAAGAAGCTTGTGCTTCTTCGATCTAACTCACGCTAGGTAGTATACCCTATTATCTCACTAATCCACCATTTTCTAGATTGCTTTCTTATCTGAAGGTCATCCTCCCTAAACAAAGAGGAGTATCCACAATCATTTGATTTATGCATGTATAACACATTCAGGTTCTACTAACCTCACCTTTATTTTATGTTTTACATTTTTTTAAACAAGAAAATAAAGCAAACTTTTAGTGAAACACAAGGACAGAATTGAAAAACACATACCTTTACTTACCTTAGTGTTGTAGATAAATAAAGAGACTGCAAGAGGTGTGAAGGTGTCTAATGTGAAGAATATTAGGTGAACCTATAGAGATTAGTTCAAAATAGAGTGAAATTTTGAAAATTTTGAAATATACGCATATAGTAGTGGAAAATATTCTCTATTATGTCATGATTACAAAAAAAAATTATGGTTCAAAAAATGAGTGAGTAAAAATAAAGACATGGGCAAAATAAAGAATCTGACGGTAAATATTTAAAAGATAAAGAATTATAAATAGTAGGTTTAAATAGGGTGAAAATAAAGTCATTTACTTATTCTTTACCTTATTTGGAGAGAAAAATAGAGCTTGAAGAGACCCAATAAAAGCAAAAGGAGCTAAGATGGTGAGGATATGATAACAAAGATGAGAGGGAAGCCTAGCAGTCGTAGTAGGTGCAGCACAGATAGGCAACTGAGAATTTTAAACTAATTTTAAATATTTTATTTGAAATTAAGTGTTTTATAGAAATTTGTAAATTAGAGAAATTATAGAAACTAAAATGAACCCCTAAAGTTTGCTAAGGGTACTACAGGTCAAAAGGGGAATGGGTTGAAAGGAATCAGAGTAATAAATGCTAAAGGCATTTATTACAAGTAGGGAAAGGAGTTGGTAATTTGAACCAACTAGGTCAACCCAATTGACCTAGTAGATTGAAATTCTTGATTTGACACAGCCAACTTAGTTGGTGTGTGTCAACTTAGTTTGTTTAGGTAAATTTTTGACTTAGTACCTCACTATCAAGTTAGTTATTTTAACCAAATTTCCAACTTAGTACTAAGGGGGGAAATGAAAGGGTCAACTTAATTTGTTAAGTCAACATGGTCAACTGAGGACTATTTGGTCAACTTAGTGTTTGACTAAGTGGCCAGTATAGTATGGAAGTATGGGAAATACACTAAAATAGTACTTAAAAGGCCAAAAATGCTTGATTAATTACTAAAATAGCTAATTAGGCTTAAAATAGGAAAAATTTGTCAAAATGGATAAATTAAGGCAAATTAGGTTTATTTTTTGTTAAAAATTTTAAAAAATATGTGTTCAATTATAAGTGACATGGAGATCTAATACATATTTTATTGTTTGATGGTTGCAGGGGAATCTAATATTTTGACAATTAGTGGATGCAACATAGCTACCAAACCTATTAGAGCAATTGATAGTGGAGGACTGAGCAAGGTTAGTCACACTAGGTTTAGGAGGTATTATGGAGATGTGTCGAGTGTCGTTGAGCTTAGATCTAGTAGTCATATTCCTAGGATCCTGAGAGCACTTGACTAATACTTTTATATGGGTGGTGGATAGGGATACCATTAAGGTAGGTATAACCCTAGAGGATGTCCATGATATTCTTGGACTTTTGATAGGAGGGATGCTACTGATCATGGGGGTACCAAACGGAAAAGAGGAGAGATAAACCTTAGCCTTGTGGGTGACAAGTTCTGATAGAATATATCTCAAGCTGAGAGTGAGTCTATTTGACATGTATATAGCTCAAATTATGGATATTCATAAGGCAGTGATAGGACTTATCACAACATGGGTGTTGTGTCATAATTTAAATCCCAAGGTATCGTTAAATGTAATAGCCTTATGCCAATCCATTTTAGAGTAGGGGGTACTATATGATCTAGGTTATATCATTTGGGTTCATCTCATATATGATATGTATGGGTTATTTTTTAAAGGGTAAAATATCATGGGGTTAATGATTATATTGAGTTCTTAGATATATAAGACATTCCTAATGTACCAACCAACTAGGTTGCCCCATGTGGTTGATGATCAGTTGCCTTGGGTATAGAGATGGTGATAGGATTAGGTGGCACAGGCCATACCCCACATGATAGCACTATAGACAATCATGCAAGTAGATATCATGTGGTAGTTATATGGGCACATAGTGATAATATGGCTAAGTTGGAGGATAGTGGCACCAACATTGGTATAAGCATAGATTATAGGCCACTACACCTAGTGGATAAATTTGCATCTAGTGGAAAGCATACTAGGATAGTTGGGACTCCCTCACCCACCAAATCCAATAGTGGTGCCCATATTCTGGGCTAGACATGTGAGATATCTGAGGGGGAGAGGAGGATCAGGACCACCAATTGTGAGACCAAAGATCAAATCATGGCATGTGAGACCATAGACAGGTTGAGCATGATGGCCAATAGCTAGAAAGGAGATGGATGTGGATGTAAGAGTGTTAGAGGTACCAAAATTGGTACCATAGCATGAGGAATAACAACCACCTCAATTACACCATTGATGAAGATGTTAGCAATGAGAAATAGTATAGAGGGTGCTCATCTAGGATGACCCATCAGTCGGCCCAAGGTAGAACTAGTCTATAGAGGCACCACTAAGGTGTAGCTTGAGATGGGTATAGGTGGTGACCCTTGGGTTTGCATTAATTAGGTGGTATCCCATAGACAAGGTGGTCAAAAGATGAGCTGATGGAGAGACCATGATCGATGGTTGCGTAGATGGGGAGACAATAATAGTTTACATTCAAATAGGTAATAAATGGTTGAAATTTGATTAAGTTTTTTGAAATAGATTATGGATAGATATATTTTGAAATATATCTATGATCTAATATCTATCTGGTTTGAATTTTATAGATATTGTAGAGGAGGAGACCATATTTGGATCCTTAGTGAGGATATTACTCTATGATATCTTGGACAAGGCAATGACACCATATAACCCTACCCTACTAGATAATTTTATGGTATTATCTTCCCTAGTTTAGGTGAGTGGATTTAGACTATAAAGAGAGGATACAAGGAAATTATAGGCATGTGAAGATGAGCAACAACCATTATTAGGGGTGGGAGTAGGAGAGGCCTAGGAATGGTAGGCCTTGGCTTAGGAGAGATCTATGCACATGGCTATCATGACTCAACTAGCATAGGTATAAGCCCAGGTTGTCAACCTATAAGGGTAGGTGATAGGTTTGAGATCTCAGATAGCCTCTTTATAGCATACTATTCATAAGGGACTATCTGAGGCATTTATGGGTAGTGTGGCTAGGCCATAAGATAGATAAGATAGATCCTAGCCTTAGAGCTGGAGTAATGTATATTTTTTTACTTTATATCAAAAACACATGATATATATATAAATAGATTTTCATTTTGGTAGTTGGATGTTGATCTTATGTGTTTATATTATGGCTTTGGTTTTGGATGCATGGATATATTTCTTTCTATCATATGTATTTAGCTTTTTATATATATTCTATATGAAATATATGTGTTGTGGTTTATTTTCTAGCAGTATGTAGGACACATACATGGTTAAAAAGAAACAAGTGAAAAAGACTTGGCTAAGTATAATCAATCAAAAACAAATGTACTACACACTATTTCATGTTGGAAAATGTGTAATAATAATAAAATGACTTAAGTACAAGAAACCAAGGGGTGGTAAACAAGAGGGCAAAAAGTTTGTTAAAACAAGTAAAATCACATTAAATCACATTGGGAAGTATGAAAATAATGTAATAAAATGAAAAGCACTTGAAAGAAAAAAATGGTATAAAAAAAAAATCAATTAAGTCAATCAATCATACTAAATCATGTTGAGAAGTATAAAAGAGAAACAAAATTGGCAAAATTGGTCTTAAATTAATCAAACTAATTCAAGCTAAGAAGTAAAAAAAACTTATGAAAAGGTTGGATTTTTACATGCAGTCAGAAAATAAGAAGATAAAATTGAAAGAGTAATGAAGTAAGCATAAAACATACTACATCAAGATAGGAAGCATGTCAATGACATGTAACTTCATGATCAATCAAATCTTATCTCATATTTGACACATATTTTTTTTGACTTGAATTATAAGAAAATTTTGTGAGGAAGGTTAGGTCCTATCCATGCTCTTACATTAAAACTCATAAAGGGAACACTAATGAGGTGGAATTAATGTGAAAATATTGTAAAATGGGATGTTGGTAATAGTAATGTGAAATGTTGGTAATTTTTGAGGAAGGCCAGGTCTTATCTATGGTCTTAAAATGCAACTCACAAAATAGAATCCCTAGGGCAGTGATCAGTGAACAAAACAATATTTCTCAAGAGGAAATATTAGGATTGGTAAGGATTGAAAAAGATAATGTTAAAATCATAACTTAGGCATCTTATGAGAAGACCTTAGAAGACATGAGGTAGGCTAGGGACATAAGAACACACTAAGTGACTAGTGACCATCAAGATACAAAGGATACATGTTCACTATAAACACAAAGCAGTCTGGGAAAATAAGTGTGCTACTAAGATTAACTCATGAACGTATATTGGTACAAGAAAAATTTATATGGAACTACCTTCCCACAATGTGTTCCTCATTCCTCAAGACCCCTTAAAGAGTTATTGGTCTACTATGAAGAGTGGTTACTACATGAGAATGTAGGTAGCACTAAAAGATTTTCTTATTCACCTTTTTTAATCTACTAGCCTACTACACCCCAATAGGCCTCACCTCTATCATGAGGTTAAGTGTGGAGTTTGAGATTCAACTATAAGAAGGAGGTGTGCTTATAATAACATCTTTTAGTGTGATTTGACTTTTGAAAATTTCAAATATTTGCCTTTTTAGATCACTATCTTTTAAAAGATTTGGATTTTGAATATATTTTTTATGGCTTTTGTAAGATTCCTCCTCCATATGAAATTAGAATGACTAGTCATGAAAGATAGAGTGATACACATGAATGAGCTTTAGTCTTTGGCTAAAATAATCTAAGTATTCAAAGACAAGACTGACTAGAACACCTAGGCTTAACTATGAACTAGCATGTTATCTCAAGTCTCAACCTTGTATATGCTTAGTTTGTATAAAGTAATAAAGGGGAAGAAAGGAGATCCAAAGTGGACCAATAAAAGAAAATTATCATGAGATGAATTATTTTCAAACTAATCAAATGGTATATAAGGAATGACTAAAGGGAGCATGGTTTACATAACCAAGTCACAATAACAATTATCTGTGTTGATAGAGATAAGATGGCAAACAATCATGAAAATAGAACAAGGGAACCATAAGAAAGAAATGAAAGAATAAAAATAAGGTAATAGTAAAGAATCAATCGATAAGAAAACACAAATGACATTATAATCAATATAAAGTGCAAAACCAAAGTCACCATGTAAGATACATAAGAATTTGACATGATGTCAAATGATATAACAAATAGATAAAGATAATATTGGAGCATACGTCCAATCCAAATGAAAATGTAAGAACACCATGTATGTGCTCATATATACTGGTATATTTGTCCACATCTATTAACTAGAACATTTGATAAGACTCTATGAAGTTGAATGTGAACTGCAGTTAATGTCTCATCAATCTTCAAAAAAAACTAAGAAAATACTTCATCTATAATCTCCTTAATATAAAAAGTATGAATTATTTATGGATCATGCTACAGAGGGATATCATGAAATGGATGCTTAGGAGAATGCATGATAATGGACTCTACATGAGATGAAGGGGTTACTGGTGGGGAAGGAACCATGAGTGAGGGAATCAGGGTGGAGAAGGATCCACAGGTGAGGGAAGGTCCATGGGTGAGGGATTCACAGGTGAAGGAAAAATAGGTGAATAAGGGACCACATGAGGAGATGTAACCATAGGAGGTGGAACCATGGGGGAAGAGGGGAATCCTTATTGTGAGGATGACCTATAAAATAAATGGTAGAAGGTGCAAGAATGGTTAAAAAATTATCTTTAATATATTATTAAAGGATGTTGCAATGATCAGTGTGATGGGTGACATATTAGTGCCAGAGATAATGTACCTCTCCATACTTATGAATATACTTAGGTAGTACCTTTGGGGGAGGTATATCCTTGTCTAAGGATTGAGAGGTAGTAGGATGCAAAGTATCAATATATTGGCACAACTTGTGATAATGCATGGATGAATGGTTATCTATGTCATTGAAGTAATAGATATGCCTGTGAGTAGTCTTGGTAGGTTTACTCATTGGAGGAGGTGTAACAAAATCAAAAGGAGCTTGGTAAGGTTTATCAACCCATTAGGTGGGAAAAGGAGCTCGTTATGGTAAAAAAAACAAACCATCACCAAGAGAAGGTGGTGATGGTGGAGAGATAGGGCAAGGCTTGATAGTAAGAGTGATAGGATAGGAAGCAAGAATAGACTTAGCCAAAGATGGTGTAGGAATATGATCTAAATTGGGCTCTACTGAGGGAGGGTTAGGGTCTATAGAAGGCTGAAGGAGAGTTACATGCATCTCAAGGATAAGTAGGCTATAGGGGTCATGGTACATAACAAAATGATAGGGCCTAGTTATAGCATAATCCATAAGCATACTACTACGAGGTTCTTCAAAAACTGGATGTGTTCGCAACATCTCTACCTTATAATAAAGATGAAAAATTCTAAAATTAGGAATTATATATGATGTAACATGGGAAAATATACTAAAATATTGAAGCAAAGAGGAATGATAATGGATAATCTTAGCATCATAGGTTTAAACAAGACCTCCTAATAACAGATCATCTAAGATATAAACATCATTGTAATCAGGTGTATGAATATCAATGATGCATGTAAGGATAACATTTTCATCTAATGAGGTGTGATGAATGGAATGTTGATTCTTAGTTAAGATGATGGGGATGTCATCATAAGGTGGTTTGCAAGAACAAGGTTGCAAAGAAGTGGGAAGCTGAGAGATGAGATGAAGTGAGAGATCAAAAGTTTTAACCTTAAGTTTGATCTTGTCAGGCTCATCATCATTGGAATCTAAGAGGTTAGGGGGAATATTCCCAATGAGTTTAGGATGACTATTGTAACTTTGAGTGGAATTTATAGGAAAGTTAGATCATTGAGACTCATGAAATGGAACACTTGGTAAGGTTTCAAAGGTAAAAATCTTGTATACACCCTGATCTTGGAATTATTCAAAATTTCAAGGGTTGGTGTCACCTTGAATCCTATAAATGGATCCATTATGAGGAAATTTAATGCATTGGAAAGTGGAAGAGGCAACTACCCTCATACGATGAGTCCATGGCCTACCAATAAGAATGTTATAAGAAAGAGAAAACTTGAATATCATCATCTTCACGTGAATAGTGATAGGTGGGATGGTAATGGGGAGTCACACACAACCTAAAGGAGTCATTTGCCTTCGATCATAGCCTTGACATGTGTTACATTTGGATTTGAGATTGCATTCAAAATATCCAAGGGTTTTGATAAAATCAAGAGAGGAAACACAAGTGATGGAACCCTCATCAATTTAGGCATGCTTGACTTGGATATCACCAATTTGGACACTAATGAATAGAGGAGGATTATCCAAATGAAACAAAATATCATCAAGGATCATGGAAGTGATGGGGAATTTAAGGGAAATATAAGTGTTTATTGTTTCATCAACATGTATGGACATCTTTTTTCATTGTTATAATACGCTATCTTCATATCTAAATAAGGTTGTTTCGCATCCTGCTAGGGGAGGATGAGGGATATACATTTTAAATAAAAGCTACATATTATGGGTATGATGATGCAGAGAGGTCCTAATAAAATCAATAAATGGGATTTGGGATGGGATATTAGTGAGTTCTAAGATATGATCCCACTCATCATAACCCATAATAAGATTTTTAGAAAGAGGTACATAGTGTTGAAAGAGGTCCTCAGAAGGAGGAGTTGAAGTACATTGGAATTTATGTTGATAAGAGGTAGAAAGTTTAGTGAGGGGAAAATTTGGTAGATTATGTTGAGAAGATGAAGTAGTTGATGCAGGTTGGTTTTGTGAATTGATAGAAGAAGAGTTAATAAAATCTTGAGTGTCATTGGTGTTAGGTAAAGAAGATGGAGAGATGGTAAAAATAGTGTGAGAAGTGTTATCAAATGGAGGAGTTGAAATTGGTTTATAAAAATTTATAAGGTCATCTTTCCCCAACTCATTTAAGTGAGTTGGAGAAGTGTTGGGAGAAAAGTAAACCGGAAGCACACAATTGATTACCAATACCAAGCAACTTAATATGCGGAAATTAACCAGATTCACCAAGTAACTAGAATTCAGAATAACACAAGATATGAGAGACAATACACAAATTGTATTAACACTTTATACAGAAAAGAATACAATAAAGAAGATGCCACTTCTTCTCCACCACCTTACAGAGGTTTCCCACACCTCAAGTGAACAGTAATTCTCCTCCCCAAAGCTCTCTCTCTCAGGTCCCAACACCCAACTCAAATACAGAGTTGGTGTTCACCTCCCGTGCTCCACGCACACCACAAGTGCTACACGCACTCCACAAGCACTCCACGTGCTCCACAAGTACTCAAGGTACTTCAAGTAGATCTCCCATGAACCTGCAACAACCTGCAATTCAATAGACCATACTTGTGGAAGGAACTCCCTTGCCTTCCTCTCTTGCTCTATCTGAGTACACACTTGTACTCCAAGTAGATCCTACCTGATACTGCTCCCTGTTGTGTTGCTGTCTATATGACCTTGCACACCTGCAAATCAAACAACGGTTCTGCTCACCTGTGAACCTTGACCTTGCACACACATACACCTGCAGATCAACGATCTTACTTACCATGTAGATCACTCTACACCCTGAAGAACCCTTGTCCTTGCCTCACCAAGTCCTTATGATTCTCCAACCAGTACCAAGCTTGGCACTGATAGGGAACTAGGAGGAGCACCCTTACTCACTTCACACACAGAAGGAGCAAACTTTGCTCAACTCAAACTAGAACACTTTTCCAATACAACCATGAGTCTATTATATAGATCTCATCCAAACAATGATTAGACATCTAATTACAATAATTAGATCCGCAGCTCTCAGTCTAAAAATAGATCTCTTCATGCAAACACTTGGTTCGTTAGCTAACTGCCCGTAACAGGCGTAGTCCGAACCACACAGGCAACCGACGTCGGTCCCTATCTGCCTGGGGGTCGCCGACGCTGGCCGATCCATGACCGACGTCGGTTGCCTTCCTATCTTACCCTGCCGACGCCAGTTGGCCAGACCAACGCCAAACACTTCTGACACTTCTGCAACTCTCCTGCAACCTCCTCCATGCCTGCATCAGTGAAGCTTTTAGCTCCACAACCTAACAATCTCCCACTTGGAGATAAACAGCTGCACTGTACCTATACCTGTACCCCATCTAATCTATTTCTTGGTTTGTATCCCTCTTCAAGCTCCCACCTGAAGACAACCCACCACACATCCCGTGATGTACCACCTGTCATCTGAGTAACCTACCACATCCGAACCTACAACACCTGTAGTGAAGTCCTGACCCTGCATAGCAACACCTGCTGCCGGTCCCTCTCAAAAAACCTGAGAACCCACTTCCCCGAATTGGCTCCTAACTCTGACAGCTCCCACTACATGGGAATACTCAGGTCTATACCAGACCTCATGTGATTTCAGACACTGTACCTGTCCAGCCCTTAGTGTGCTCCGGCTCTGCATCCTAAACCTCACCAACACCTAATTCACATCAGCTCCCACTCGAGACAAAATCAACCTGTGATCTCCATGTCTCCCATGTCAAAGAATTCCGCTGCTTCAAACTCCTCCTGACATGCCACTGAACTAATCTTACCCTTAGCTCAACAAAACCCTGTATGTACACCCCTGCTAGCTAGCATACTATCCACATACAGCAACAGAATGATGTCATGACTCATCATCCTCCTGGTAAGTCAAACCATAGTAGTTACCTGACACTGACTGAAGCTATGCTTCGTCCTCCCCCTGTCAAACCCTGTACCACTATCCTGCAGCTCCTCAAGACCACATACCTGATCTTCCATCTCACGTATCCGTTCTCTCTATTCTTCTACTAAGGTATCCATTCGTCTCTATGCTTTCATACCTGCTGGCATCTCTACCAAAATACACCTGTCTGGTTCTCCTCCAAGGAATCACATCCTCATTCATGCCAAGCTCACACCTGTATCCTGGATCCTTCCTGCTCTACAATCAGCAACATGTATAAAGAAGAGGAACAACGAATTTGAGGGCCTACTTACGCCTTCAGTCCTCCGTATGGGTGTTTGAGACTCCTTGACAACATGTTGTCCACCCAAAATTCATTACAGTGACCGACCTCGGTCACCCCACAGTCTGCATCCGACCGACGTCGGTTCCATGCATCTGTCCCTGACTACCAACCTGCCAGCGCTAGTGTCCCTGCTGTCGACGTCGGTTCTCCTAACCGACATCGGTCTTACATACTGCCGACGTCGGTCCCATGATCGACGTCGGTCTTACCCTGCCCGACATCGCCGGCTTCGGTCTGCACATGACCGACATCGGCACCTGTCTGTTTGACACCGGTTCCTCCTGACTGACATTGGTATCTGTGTTCGCCTGTGAGTGATGAATTTTTACCCGCGAGCTTCTTTGAATCAAAACCCATGTCCAAACTGCCCTGCTCAGAAGTATCCAGCCACATCCACTGGGTTCTGTCCACCATCTCCTCCGTAAACACCAAGGCTTTCCAGTTCTTAAGCTTGTCAAATATATCTGTCTTCTGCTTAAGGGCATGCATCTCCTTCCTGCTCATGTGACCAAGCCTACGAAGCCACGTCTTCGCAATAGAAGAAGAATCAGTAATATAAACAAGTAGATAAAGGGTACCTGTTTTCTTACCACCAGCTAATTCAAGTGCATCCGCTGTGAGAGTTCTTGTGCATCTCTCATCACCCAATCTTTCTGAAGAAATTAGCCATATCTCCAAATCTGGGACCTGCATGACCTTCATCAACACCTGTGTGTTGGCCGCCTGCAATTTCAGCTTCACTTCCCCTTTGCCAATTCTTTGGCAAGGCTTACCAGCTCCTCTACCTGGAACTGCATGGAAAGAGGAAACCGAATCTTTTATCCAAGATTCAACTTTATCCAAGAAACCTCCAAGAACATCCTGTGCAATAACACCTGCAACATCTGCTTCTTCAGTTCCTTCATGCTGATCTTCTACCAACCAACAATAGTCTTTTACCTGCTCTTTCTTTCCATAGGACCGTGAGTAACCATCTGTGCTTTTCAACTCCTCCATTCTTAGCTTACTTTGATCTGCTGTTGCTCTACTCCCACTCGATCAGAAACCCCTGAGAGTGCCCTGTAACCAAACACAAAACCTGCTTCCTGCAACCTTAGCTCTGATACCACTTGTTGGGAGAAAAGTAAACCGGAAGCACACAATTGATTACCAATACCAAGCAACTTAATATGCGGAAATTAACCAGATTCACCAAGTAACTAGAATTCAGAATAACACAAGATATGAGAGACAATACACAAATTGTATTAACACTTTATACAGAAAAGAATACAATAAAGAAGATGCCACTTCTTCTCCACCACCTTACAGAGGTTTCCCACACCTCAAGTGAACAGTAATTCTCCTCCCCAAAGCTCTCCCTCTCAGGTCCCAACACCCAACTCAAATACAGAGTTGGTGTTCACCTCCCGTGCTCCACGCACACCACAAGTGCTACACGCACTCCACAAGCACTCCACGTGCTCCACAAGTACTCAAGGTACTTCAAGTAGATCTCCCATGAACCTGCAACAACCTGCAATTCAACAGACCATACTTGTGGAAGGAACTCCCTTGCCTTCCTCTCTTGCTCTATCCGAGTACACACCTGTACTCCAAGTAGATCCTGCCTGATACTGCTCCCTGTTGTGTTGCTATCTATATGACCTTGCACACCTGCAAATCAAACAACGGTTCTGCTCACCTGTGAACCTTGACCTTGCACACACATACACCTGCAGATCAACGATCTTACTTACCATGTAGATCACTCTACACCCTGAAGAACCCTTGTCCTTGCCTCACCAAGTCCTTATGATTCTCCAACCAGTACCAAGCTTGGCACTGATAGGGAACTAGGAGGAGCACCCTTACTCACTTCACACACAGAAGGAGCAAACTTTGCTCAACTCAAACTAGAACACTTTTCCAATACAACCATGAGTCTATTATATAGATCTCATCCAAACAATGATTAGACATCTAATTACAATAATTAGATCCACAGCTCTCAGTCTAAAAATAGATCTCTTCATGCAAACACTTGGTTCGTTAGCTAACTGCCCGTAACAGGCGCAGTCCGAACCACACAGGTGACCGACGTCAGTCCCTGTCTGCCTGGGGGTCGCCGATGCCGGCCGATCCATGACCGACGTCAGTTGCCTTCCTGTCTTACCCTGCCGACGTCGGTTGGCTAGACCAACGCCAAAAACTTCTGACACTTCTGCAACTCTCCTGCAACCTCCTTCATGCCTGCATCAGTGAAGCTTTTAGCTCCACAACCTAACAAGAAGAATATTGGATAACACGAAATGTGTGAGATAATGGAGGTGTGTAGATAGGTTTAGGATCAATAAAAGTAACCATGCTTCACATATTAGTCATATTAACTACATTCTCTTCAATATTTGGGTCAATAAGACTATCAACATTATTAGTAGAATGGGTGGGTTTGTCTTGGTTATGTTGGTGATTTGAGAGAGGATATTTATATATGGCCAAATAAGTATTAGATTGATTCAAAACTTGAGATTTAGTATTTGTCTCATGGGATTTTAAATCAATGTCATAGGCTTATTAGAATTTTTTAATAATAGAATCATGGTCAAAATTGGAACCAAGAAGAAAATACATAGCCAAATTATGAAGCTACCTACAAGTCTCATGAGAATAACCCCAACTAGCATGAAACCAAAAAATTTTATTGGGATCATACCAAGATTTCATAGGATGAGTGAGATCAATTTCTCATGGTAAAGGCATGGGTAGGTGTTTTAATAATTCTACTAAAGATAAAGGTTTGTGAACATTGATGTTATTGGGTGAAGATAAATGAGGATTGGTAAATTGGTTAAAACAGGGAGCTGGTTCCAAAGATTGGTTAAGAACAACAGCTTGAATAGTGTGAATGGTATTATAAGAGTTTATGATACCATCATTAGTAACATGATAATTCTTGTTTTTAATTAATATATGATTACCCACAGAAGGTTGGGATGGCTCAAATTGATGCATAAGGAAATCTTGACATTCAGTTTGGTCAATAGCCTCCTCTAAGGTACATAGAGAGAGAGTTCGGACCCGATATTGTAATTTGGAAAAAAGAACATTGGTAAAGAGATGGAAAAGGTTATCATCAGCCATGCTATTTTTACATTTCTTGGATAATGTCTTCCATCATTTAACAAAATATCAGGCATTTTCAATTTCAAGTTGCTTATAATTGATAAAATGGGCTAGGGTATTCTCAAGAAGATCACTAGTTTAGAATTCTTGGACTAGAACATTTACTAAATCTTCCAAACTAGTAATATAATGAGTTTTAAGTTGGTTATACCAATATAAAGCATCACTTGTGAGAGTTTTGACTAAAAGATTGGTAGTGACAAAGGTATTTAATTTGACCTAGTCTTTATATAGATTTCCAAATGTTTGAAGATGAAGAATAGGATCAATAGACCCATTGTAAGAAATGGTAGGAGTGATACCTCTTATATCGATATTAGCAATTTGATATGTAAGAGGCTAAATTTGAAGATGCTTGATTATATTCTTGACAAGAGGAGTTTCATGGATAAGATTACCATTGGAATCCCAAAGAGGAGGTGGGGGAACATTTTGACTATGCGTGTCCCATGACATCTACTGAGGGTGTGTTTGAAGATAGATAAGGTGGCTTTGCATTTTCATCATTTGATTTGTATTATTGGCTTAAAAATCATTCATTTCATTAAGATTTTATAATAGGAGTTGATGGGTTTGAGTTGCATTGTTGGCATTTTTGGAAGTATTAGAATTGGTAGTAGTGGCTTGGGTACCACTATGGGTGTTAGTGAGAGTTTGAGAAGTGTTTTTGGAATGTGAGGCACTAGTGGTAAAATTTTCTTATGTGGAAAAAGATGGACTAGTAAAGGGATGAGAAGAGGAAGCACTAGATGAATGATTACTATGGGTAGTAAACAATGCACTAGTTGAAGAATTAAGGAGAGTGAGTATTAAAATAAGCCCACTAGATGTAGAACCTACCATATTAGTAGAGATAGTAGGCATGGAGGTAGAGGAAGTTAAATAAGAAGAAGTCATGGTATGAGAAGGGGTCAAAATAGAGGGAAGAGGTTGAGAAGAAAAGAAGATAGTATCCCCAAATCCATGTGAGAATGTGGGAGAAGGTAAATGAGGCTCTTCAACTTGACCACTAATCACGAGATGGTAAATGGTAGAAGGGTCATTTCCTTAATGTTGAGGAAATTCAAAGATAAAGAAGAGTATTTTAGGTGTATACTCTGATTTGGGTTGATATTCAAGTGAGAAGAGAGGATTAAAAAGTGAAGAGGAATGAGGAAGTGTCTCATAGTTTATTATGTGAGTGGTTATATGAACATTACTTTCATTTAGGAGAGGATCCATAATCTACTTATGGGAGACCCTATGAGTATTGGTAAGACTCATCATATCCATTGAATTAAACTTAGTGATGTCTTCAAATAGGAAGTTCATGATGAGGGAGAAGGAATAAGAAAGGCAAAAATGATGCAAAATCAAGAAAATACAAAGGGGAACATAAGAGTATAGAGTCAATTAGGTCAACCTAGTATGGGAAATAAGGACTAAAAATTAAGAATATAAAGATATGGAGTCGATAGGGTTGACCTGGTACTATAACTTGGGATAGAAAATAGGTAGATAAGGATACAGAGTTGATAGGGTAGACTTAGTACTATATCATGAGGGGAAAAAAAGAATATAGTGTCTGTAAGGGACTATGTTGAACAGAATGATAATGTACTGAAATAGGGATAAAATTTTGCAATGTACTTTAAATGAAGAAATAGAAGTAAACACACAATCAATTAGGCCAATGAGTATGATCCAATTGAGACACACAACACAAAATATTTCACTAATGCTAGCTAATGCAAATTTTTGAAATACAACATATAATGAGAAAAGAGCAAGCAGTCAACTTGAAAAGTAAATGCTAACTAAAAGGTCATCCTAAATGTTGTTAGATTATTAGATCATGATTTTAAGTGTGATAGGGGAGTTGGCTGAAAGTAAGAAACTAGAAAGAAATCTATGGATGGTTTTAGGATTTTTAGGTTGAAAGGAATATGTGTTGGCAATAGTACTAGCTTGGTATTGGGGCCTAACCCCTCATTTCACACACTGTTATGATAAGGGTGTTAGGTGCTTTACCAATATATATACTTGGCCAGAAAACCAAGTCAACTTCCCCCTTGATGATGAAATCTAAGTAGGTAGGTCTTGGGTAGATAAATGTTTAAATGAATTTTAAGATTATGTGATTTGTTAGTGTGTGCAAGAATGATAAAAATAGTGAAACTAAATAGTATATTAAAAAACCACCTACTTAGATTATGTGATCTATTCTAAGCATGCAAGTAATTGAAAGTGAAAGTGTGAAGTAATTACTAGCATATAGATGTTAATTCTAACTTTAAAACATAGTATAATTTTGGTACATATGATAGTGTATGCAAAGATTATAATATAGAATTGACAATGTCGCTAATGTACTACTGAAGCAAGGGTCTGTTAAGAATTATGTCAATAATATCGACATAGTCTTTCAGACAGAAGATAGAAGATAGAATATAGAACTAGGTCAACCAAGTCAACCTAATTTTTTGTGTAATGGCAATTTTAAAGACTATAAACTATGAAAAACATAGCTATAATGAATAACATAAATGACAAAGAAAGAGAGAAAGGAACCTTGGTGGGTTGGAAGATGCAAAGGAAAGTGAGATTGTTGTTGAAGTGCCTTGATTTTTACTTGCAAATTTTACCAATTATTTCAATTAGGTCAAACTAGTTTTGTAGTTTCCTATTTGTTTAAACCTATGAAGAATACTATACCAACCTGGTTGACCTAGTATGTTTTCTAGAAGTTTGAAAGATGACTATACTAGCCCTGTCAACATAGTATGTTTTCTAGAAGTCTAGAAGATGACTATACTAGCCCTATCAACCTAGTATATTATTTGGAATTCAAAACCTATACTATGTCAACCTATTCGACCTAGTAGCCTATATAGAAGTGAAAATGTGTACTATGTCAACCTATTCAACCCAGTAACATGTATCTGATGAAGACCTGCACAAACATAACAAAGTCATTTTGATGTGACTGTGTGTTAAACCTATGCATAAAAGTTGGAAACTCTACCATCCCTATCGACCTAATATCATAAATATAGAAAAATAATAAATAAAATAATGAAAAATGTGAAAGAAAACCTACAAGGGTTAGATTCACGTCAGGTTCACCAGAATGTATGTAATCAGAAATGCATCATGTTTATAAATCAATCCTAACTCAGAGAAGATAGATCATACTTGCACTTTTGATTGGGGATATATTAGATAATCGGGAACATGACCAATATGGGGATCCACTAGACCCAATTAGGGGATCTCTTATCATAATAAAAAAATACTAAGGAGGGTTTTAAAGCCTCCATTCAAGCATAATCATATAATAACCTTAGCTAAGCCCTATGTTTTCATATTCACTAAACTAATAATAAGTAAAGTCTAATTTAGTGCTCACTAAAGCTTTGGCAAAAAATTGGGGTGAGAAACAATAAAATTAAACATACATAAGATAAATATACTCATGTCATTGTATACGTAATCCTAATTCATGGAAGAAAATTACAAATGCATATCTATCTACTCTTTCAAGGGAAGAACAAAGTTAGGAATACTTACCTTTGAAGATGAACCCACCGAGCCTCAATATCTTCCTTGGCCAAGGTGTTTCACAGGAGGTTGTTGTGGTATGTAAGTATGATAAGGATAAATCATCTTTAGGCTACACAACCTATCAATACATTCAAAATACTTCTCCACAAGACAATATATGTATCTCCAAAGAAAGCATGAAATCTTAAGCTTGCTCCTCAAGTAGAATGGTGGATATGCAAATGCACAATAGATCTTAATTTTTTTTCTCTTCTCTAGATAATGGAAAAATGATCTTGTATATATAGGTGGATTTAACCCTAAGCCCTTCCAAAAGTTTTGACTGATAAGGTCAACCCAGTAGACCTAGTACTATTATGGATAAAAATTCACTAGGTTAAGAGCTAGGTTGGCTAAAAGCCAGCCTACTCCTTAAATTAATTTCATGCATAAGAGTACAAGGTCAATCCAGTCGACCTAGTACTATAAACAGTCAAAAAGGGATTTAGGCTAGGAAAAGGGGGACAAAAGGTGGGAAATGATTGAGGAGTGTACAATAGAGAAAAACAAGATTAGGGATAGATTTTTTAGAAGGAAAGTGTGTAGATGACAAGTGGAAAAGGGGAAAACAATCCTATGAAGCACCAATGGTTTTCCCACCCCTTTCCCAGTGCATCCCTTAAGGCATACACTCAGAGAGTTTGAGACTCGATAGGTTCCTGCAAGATAGAGAACATCAGTAATTGATAAAAGTTTGAAAATATTGTGTATATAATTGTTTTCCTCATTGAAATTTGATTAATTCATATCCCTTGAATTGTATGGCATTTGAGCATGCCCCTTGTTTGAGGTATCCTTGGAACATTATATTTTGAGTGATCTTGTGTGTGTTTACTTGCTTGTTAAGATTGTATGGTTACATCTAGATTTTTCCATGATTCACATCATGTATCTTAATATTTGATGTGATCACATAATTTATACCTCATTTATATATCCACCTAGACATGTTACACTTATATGCTCCATGATCCATATATAGATTATATAATTATCTTATATTTTTTAGGTAAGGTAACTATGAGTTTCTATCTTATCTCACCTTAAAAGGGGGGTGTATTAGTGGGGGCATGTCATAGAGGCATGAATTTCACACCTTCAAATGTTTAATATTTTAGTGGGGGCATGCAAAAAAGGCATGACTTCCACATTTATTTAGTACTCAACATTTTCATATTATACTAGGGGTATGCTATGGAAACATGTTTTCCACACTTGCACCAACTCTAAAATTTTCCTGATTCAATAGGGGAATGTCATGGTAACATGTCTAACATACTTGTAAAACTTTCAAACTGGCCAAATTTCATAGTTATATGATTTAGATACACATTTGCAATAACATTCTATACATTGGTACCATTGTTTTACCCAGGTTTTAGCTTGAGACATATATGAGGTGTATATGCCATGTAAAGAGAACTTAAAATATAAAATCAAACTTAGTTTTAGATTTTAAATACTTCTATGGACTTCAGCATACATCAAAATGGACTTTTATGGATTGTTATTGAGTCAATATATTGTAGTAGTCGGTTCCATTTTGACAAGGTTGAGGTGATTTAATTACTCAATATTACCAAGTTTATAGAATGGAGTGATTAAATCATCCACCCCCACCATATTTATGGTGTGAGTTATCTTGGACCACTCACATCTCTAGTTTATAACTATGATTGGATTTCATGGTTTAGTCAACCTCAAGTACTAGGTGATAACTCACTTTTCCTCCAATGTTGAGGGTAAATTATCCTCCAATATTTATGTGTGTGTGTGCACATGCGTGCACTTTCAATTTTTGTATTTGTCCTAATCTTAGTTTCAATGATCCATAATGAAACATCTTTTCAAATAAAATAACCAAAAGTTAAGACCATTACATCAATACATAGGTGTAATCCTAACCTTGATCTCTTACTTTCAAATGATTTCAATTTTAAATTATATGCACTAATTATATATTATAACATGCTCTTGGATGAAGGTCAATCACTAGTAAATCACTCAAGTTGTACTCATGCAAAGGCAAGGTGTGTTATACACACTCAAGTATGTATTTATTTTCCTTTAAATTAACAATTTATTTACTAGATTAAAGGGAGAGAAATGTAGACATTAAATCTAAATTATATAACACTTCAGTCTTGTACACTTTGAAAATACTTGTCATGGTTATACCCTCTAGTTTTAAGACCTTCCTAATGCCAAAAGGCTTGTATATCTTATCTTTTATACCTATTTCTTATCTCTTAGTCTGACCATATGTTATTAGGATGGAAAAAACTTATATAATACTCAAAATACTATAAATGTGCTTATTATCATCCTCTATAAGTTTTAGACCTATACCCATTTTATAGCTTCCTCAACACTTGCATCCCAGCCAAACACCTACATCGACATAAGTGTCATGTGCCAAATTAAGTGTTTAGTGCCTTAAATTCATCAAATTTATAAATGAAATGTATCCTTATGGCTGACCTAAGTGCTTTAGTGTGAGATATTTCTCAAAAGGATTGGTAAGCTTGATAAATCCTCATTCATTTTTCACCTATAAACTCACAAGGAAACTTCCCAAAAGCATTAAATCAAACATTCAAATGAATAATTCTACCCTACTTGTCCTTATTTCCATATCAAGGATAGGATCAATATTCCCATAGGTTTGAAGTATTGAAAGAACATCCCATGAGACATATTTGTCAAGTTATAAGCTAGGTCTCAATATGTACTTACGTTCACACATTGCATCCTCATGCATGCACAATCCAACACATAGGGGAAAAATAAATAATTTTGAGGTCCTCTTCAAATTATTTCATATGTTGTTAGCACCCATTTATAGAGGGTTCCTTTGGGTAGCTCGATACCATGAGGCCACTTACCTATTTTTTCCACAGTCACTATGAAGATGAAGAATTAGGGTTTGATCATTTGATAAGGAGTGATAACCTATGAGAAAAATTTGATTACACCAAAACAAAGGTGTTAAAAAAATCAAAAGGTTCCAGGTGGTCACATCTAGATCTAGTTAATGTTTTATAATGGATACTTGCATCTAGTTTAAACACCAACATCAATGCAACTATCTAAATTTGACATAAGCATTCAAGGCCACATAGTGCAAAATTTTAGAATGTAATGAATATTCTAGAATTTAGATCTAGTATACTTCCATCTTTTTTCAAATCAAATATACATTGCATAGCAAACTAGCTAAGTACTCTTGTGTTTCATTTATTTTAATACCAATCAATATGTGCACTTTTTATTTTTAGCATATCTCAAAATTTTAATTTAGAATATTGTTTATTTGAGTTTGTAATTAATTAACTTGCTATAGATATTTTATCACCCTTTTTCTTATTCATTTATATATTCCTAACCCTACTATTAGTTGAGGAATGTGTACACTAACCATTCACATCTATGAACGTGCCACATGGGTAGGGGTCATCATTTCTTTTTGGTTAGCAGTTATTCTATAAGATTGTTATGAAGATATTTTATTTTTAGTTGGGATCAAGTACATAGAATATTTGGTAACAAAATACATGTTGACATACATGGACACCAAGTATAGACATTGTGGGTATAACAATAAAGTTTTAAGGATTATATATTCATGCAGATTGTAGTAGAATGGTTTGGATAGTGTTGGATAATGTTGGGTAATATTGTATACGAGCCTTTTGAGTAAAGCTGAGATATTTGGAATAAATGTGTAAATGAGTGATTTATAATATAAATATTGTAAGTATATTTATTAATTTATGGTTAATAGGATAGTTTTGTACTTCCTATGTGAGATATATCTTTTGGGTACTAATATGTTTTAAAAATCTATCTCTCTTGAAAAAGGTTGTCTTATATTTTACATTATCTGCTTATTGTGAAGCTAGGTGATATTACACAATAATTCTATGAATTGATAAACTTACTCTATAAATGTTTGTAAATTAATTACAATTGTTATAAATCTTGTTATGTTAATGAAAAACAAATGTATTTTCTCTACAAGTTTGAAAACTCTATCTTCATACCTAAGTTTTACCATTAAATCTCAATAAAGTTCATTGAAAATGTGTTATACATCTCATCAGACTCTATTTGCATTCTATTATAGAATATAGACTTCAATGAAACTCAATACAACACTTATCATCTTTCTCATATGCAGTCACTTTGCCTTCTCATTTTGCTAGCTCAGACTGCCTACAATGAATGGTCCAACAGATGTGTTTATATGCAAAACCATGGTGATATTTGAGTATGATTGGTTATATTAAGTATCTAAGACCTTTTATAGTAATTTTCATCTATCCATTTCTTTCTACACTTGTGAAACACATCAAATTATATAAAATAGATTGAATTAGGCCTATCTGTACAAGTGATGGTATAAAAAAATGGAAGATGAGGAGCCTAAGAGAGTGACACATAGGTTAAAAACACTTTAAATTCCATTTAACTCCTTTTATATGCATATCCTTTCATATTTTATCAATCAAGTTTAACCAAGGGTTTTATGAGGGTTTTAGGTCTCTTAGTTTCTTAATGATGATTCATAAAGGTTAGAAATTCAACCCCTAAAAAAATTCCATAAATATTGAGTTCATAACCCTCCTCAACTACCCCTAATTTATTGAGGCACCATGTAAATTATTCATATAGATATAAGCAATTGAAGATGATTCTCGAGCTCCTTCTGGGCATTCTCAGTAGGCCTAAGACCAAATTATGCCAAATTGATCAATTTAAGTTATTTCCATGCAAACTGATAGTTCTTGTAAACTCTCCACTCTCCTATAAATTTCATAAAATTTCTTGGAAGTATCATGTGTTCAAGTTAAACAAGTTAAGCACCTTGAGGGTTTAGGCCTTGTTATAGGCCTAGTAGGCGTAGACTGTGAATATAAGCATATGACTACATATGAATGTTTCCAATAGCTTCATATGCTTCTTATCCCTCCTCCACCTTTATATAAACCTATAAATTCATTATATATTCCTTAAATACTCTTAATTTTATCCTTCTAACATTCATATACTAAACCTGTAGGGTGATCTTGATAGTGGAGTGCCCTCTGTCTAAGACAAAAAAGAGGGCATCTCCCCTATTTTTCTAGCCATAGTGAGATTATATATGGATTTATTAGGTTATAAAGACCATTTTTACAATCTTTTAAGTTTTTATCATATCTCTAGACCATTCAAAACTTCAAATCCCTCAAGACTGGCTTCTCAAGCCTAGTGACTGTGCAGGGTTTTGGACAGACTGTAGGTTGAGGTTTGAAAGTAAGTCTTTGCTCTATCTCCTTCCATATTAGAATCACATGAAGATGTGTTATATAAGTGTGAGAATTTTTTTAATGTTTTCACCCACCTTATACCTTTACCAACCTTTCAAACTGTCTCTCTCTACTAGCCTGGGCTAGTCTATAGACTGAGTCAAACTATAAATGGAAATTTAGGAGAAACAAGAACTCTTATAGGTGATCACGTATGTCAAATCACTATACCTCAACTCATTTTATTTCTTCTAAGGTCATTATTTCATATCAAACTTTAATAATTATCTATTATTATAGGCCATGTTTCTTATTTCTCACCATCAATACATTGTGGGTCTACAATCAAACTGTAGATGTTTCATTTGTGGAACCATGGGATTCTTGTAGGTGATGATATATGCCTTAACACTAGACTTTACCTTATTTTATCATTTATAAGGCCAATAATACCATTCCACACCTATATGAGCTCATCTCATTCCTTGAGACCATAGTCTCACTCACTATTATAGGTCATGGTTGTCTCAAGTTCATTTTAGCTCAATGCACTGTAGCTTTCACTTAGTGTTTTCAGTGGGAATTTGACTAGGTTAAAACTACTCAGCCATCACCTTCTCTTAACCCAAAAACTTTATATTTATGTTTAAGTGTTACTACTAGGCCTAGGATACAAGAATGAAAACATTAGGCTTATTCAAAATTCATCAACTTCCACCAACAAAGGACACTTCATGAGGTAAGATCCTCTTTTGGAGAGATTAAGGTAAACTCTCCCTTTAAGAAACTTTCTAAACTTTGAATGACTATGAGTATCAATGAAGGGTTTGAGTGTGGAGTTGATTGTGTTTTAATGTTTTTATGATTTCAAACCAACCTCAAACATTACAAGGCTCTAATATTAAGTTCACATCTTTTAACAACCACTATTTAAACATTCTTACACAGTCCTATAGGTGATTGTTTAAAGACTTCTTGAATGTGATTGTGTCTTAGGCCTAGCACTCCATCAATGAAACTCTTGAATAAAAACCTCAAATGGAGAGACCAATGACCATGCTCTAAGGGGAGAAACATAGGGGTACTATCTTGATATTGAAGCAACTGACAAAAGAACAAAACACTCCTATTGATGAAACAATGTTCTACAAACCAATGGTGTTCACTCTTCAAACAAAGAGGATGGTATTTCTAATCATTTTACATTCACACATTCCAAACCAATTTATACCAACATGAAAATAATGTAAATTCTCTACCAACCTGCATACACCAACTGGTTCACATAAATTGCTGCAAAAGAAGAGAAAAGTTGAGGTACTGGGGTTATGTAAGAAGTTTGGAGTCATTAACATTATTATTGATGGTTAATGAACCACATACAACTACTCTTAAAACTATTTCCATGGAATGGAATCAAAAATGTACTACTACCACTCACCAAGTGCACTCACTTGAACTCTTCTCCTGTCCATACTGACTGAAAACCAGTTGACCTTGTAGACTTGTCTAAGAGAGCAATGAGAGAGAGAAGTTGGTTTTTATTATTTTTGTACCTATTAAATATTTAAAAGCCTAAAATTAAATTTTATGGATTTTAAGGGACTCTCCTAAAGTCCTCCCATGTGATAAGTGTGTCACTTAGGTCATATAATTGCATAAAATTGCCTATTTTATAGTGATCTCTTCCTTTCCACGTTGAACCTATCACATTTTTATTTTCAAATAGCTCCCTGACATTATCTACCATTTTGTACATTAGTCTACATCTTGAAACATTTGAATTTTGTGAAAATTATGTACAAATCCATTAAATGACCCAAAAGATGACCTAGGATGACATAATACAAGGTGAATAAATATAACAAAGACTAAACATATTATATGACCTTATTTAAGACCATGGTGCACATTTCCAACCTAGTATACCCTATGAAAGTTTGAACCGTATAGGAGGTTGACCTAATTTGACTTGGGGCAAATTAGTCTACAGTTACCTTTTGTGGAGATTCCACTGTTATTAGTAGATGATGTGCATTCTATGTCCATAAGGTCACTAACTCAGTCAGACAAATTTTTTATATCAAGCTATTCAAATAGACCAAGATTGCATAGAACCAATGAGAGAAGGCATTCTACCTTGGGATGGAGAATCTTTGGTAAGTGGATATTTTGACACTCACATTCTCAATTGGATGAAGGGTGACCATGAGGTACAACCTCTATGCATGGTTTTTTCAACAAAATGCCAACTACACCACTAATTTACCATCAAGGATATGGGTCAGTTTATTCTATGATTCAAAAAATATGTGCCTAACATCAACCATAGATTTAGTTCTCTCTCACATGCATTGAAGGGGGTTACTGCTAACTGGTGGTATATGCATAAGGAGGCACATATGTAATTGGATAAATCTTGTGAAATCCTTCTATCTCAGTTCTAGTTACTAGGAGTAAGGAAGGATTAGATAATATTTCATTAAAGATATTACCCTGAGCTTCATATTTATCAATGCATAGAGGTCTAGATTGTGGAGGTTGTCATCCTAAAATATTGGGTACATATATTTCATTACTATCTAGGTACTCTTCCTACTGCTTGGAATATACACCAAGAGCATATTAGGAGAGAAAACATTAGGCACAGGCTCAAGGTGATTTCATTTAGACCTTTATTTTTGAAGATGATAATCCTCTGACACATAAGGTATTACAGAATCTAAAATTTTCACTATGCTAAGGGAGGATTGAAGGCTTATATGGATTAACTAATTCATCATCATCCCATGATACAACCTATGATTTTAATAAAGCTCTATAGGCATATAAATCAGATAAAGACAAGGCAAAGGTCTTTGTTCAATCATGCCATAGAATACATCTAAAGAAGAAAGTTGGTAGCATCTTAATATTCCACAAAATGAAGTTGAAAGGTTACTGCATGATTCCATTCCTGAGGAATAACATAATATTTACCATGAACCCTTGAAGGAACATATTGAGAACATTGAAACTAAGGACGTTCTAAAATTAGCACATATTGGTGATTATTGGTCCCAAAAAGACATCTAAGTATTACATCTTTTGCGAGATTATCAGGATGTTTTCTCGACTACTTTCACTAAAGACAAATTGTGGGACCATATTTAGTGGAGATGTGCATTGGACTAAAGGAGTATGCATGACCGATTAAGAAAATACCATACCATTTAAACCCAAATATGAAGCTAAAGGTCAAAGTTAAACTAGACCATGTGAAGGAGGCTAAAATTATTTTTCCATGGAGAAATTTGATTGGGTAAGTCCTACGATGGCTTAACCAAATAAGACTGGTGAGATAAGAGTTTGTGGTGACTATCATCATTTAAATTAGGCTTGCATTAATGACCTTTTCCTTATCTCATTTATGGATGAAGTTTTGGAAGTCATTGCAGGCCACGAGGTGTATTCCTTTACTAATGGTTTTAATAGTTACCAACAGATTCCAATCATAAAAGAAGACAGAGCCAAGATGACCTTTGAAATAGAATGGGGTTCTTTATCATATAAGGTAATTTCATTTGGACTAAAAAATGCACCTACGGTTGTCTCAAGGGTTGTAGTTATGTTTATGAATTTCATCTATGATTTCTTAGAAGTCTATTTAGATGATTGAGTAGTATTTTCATTATTTTGAAATCATTTGTCCAAACTAAGTTTGATGTTAAAAATATGTAGAGCATTATGGATAGAGATCAACTCAAAAAATGCTTATTTTTTACACCCTTTGGGGATTTGATAGGTTATGTAGTATGTAGCAAAGGTATCTTGGTAGATCTAGCCAAGATTGTAGTCATTATGGGAATGCCACCACCCAAAAGTGTGACAGAGGTGTGATTCTTCTATGTACATATAGGCTACTAAAGAAAGTTTATTCATGGGTATGCTATAATAACTACCCCTTTAGATAATTTATTAAAGAAGGAGACAAAGTTCATCTGGATAGATGAATGCCAAGTGACATTCATCAATTTAAAGTAGAGGTTGGTAACTACACCAATATTGATTTTTTTCATTGGATTAAGTCCTTCCACCTATATGTGGATGCCTCAAGGATCATAGTTGGCATTGTGTTGGTGCAGCCAGGAAAAGTTGGTTTGGATCACCCCATTCATTTTTCTAGTCCAAAGTTGTATGTGGCTGAAAAAATTACACTACCATTGAGTATGAATCCCTTATGATAGTATCCACACTAAATAAAATTTTCCATTGCTTATTAGCTACACTATTTGATTTTTTCACCAATCATTAAGCCTTGCATTACTTGGTAAATAAACCTTTGCTAGGAGGTCTTATATCTCAATGGTTAATGCTTTTTCAGGAGTTTTAGTTTTGTATTAATGTCAAACATGGTCGAGAGAATGTTAGATCATACCATTTGAGGTAGATTAAAAATGGTGAAGAGCCAGAGGAAATTCTTGATAAATCACCTAATACACATTTATTCTAGGTGTCTATGATTCCTTAATAATTAGAAGATCTCGCACAATTTCTAGAATAGGGGATATTTTCATAACACTACATAGAGTGAGAAAAAAAAGCAGTTGATTACTAAGGCCCTTCTATTTAGTATCATCAAAGGATTCCTTTATTATATAGGTAAATATGAAGTAATATGTAGAGTAGCACTCGAGCATGAATGACCTCAAGTACTTAAAGAATCACATTAAGGCATCACTAGAGGTCACTTCATTTGAGATGCTATAGCAAGAAAATTTTTGTAGAGTATCCTATGGTGGCCTTATTTATTTTAGGATAAACATTGAATTGCATAGCAGTGTGATGTTTTTCAAAGGATGAGAAAGCCAAACCATCACGATGAAATGCCACTCTATCCAATGCTTTCACATTAACCATTTCAACAATGGGGGATTAATTTTATTAGACCTATCAATCCACATATCAAACATAGTCATGCACACTATATAACCACTATGACCAATTATTTTACCAAGTGGGTCGAAGCTACTATGACAACTAGTTGTAGTTTAAAGGATACAACAAAGTTATTGTATGAGAACATAATCACCATGTTTGGGTTTCCAATCAATCAGGTAAGTGATAGAAATATGCACTTTTTGAATGAAACCTCAAAAACACTTAATAATTAATTACTCGTGTAACATCATAAAATTACAGCTCACCAACCTCAGGTGAATGGTCAAGTAGAGGCTGCAAACAAAGTACTAGGTAAGATGATTTTAAAATTATAAGATGTTCAGTGAGATGATTGGGAGGATAGACTTCCTATAATATTATGGTAATATTGCATGCATTAAAAATGTGCCTTAGAGTTTACCTCCTTTCAAATGGTCTATGGTCAAGAAGCAATAATGCCCTTAAATTATGTTGTACCTATCCTGCATATGACACTAATTATGCATATGGGAGATCAAGAATCTTTAGGGAGTATGCTATTATATCTAAACATAATGGATGAAGACTGATGTAGATCATCCTGGACACAAGAGGTAAATAAGCATAGTCAAAAATCTTGGCATGATAAGAATCTATTCACTAAATAATTTTAGATAGATCAACCCATCCTACTGTATGATAGTTGGTTTTGAGCTTTTCCAAGATAACTGAATATCCATTGGAAGGGACCATATATTATTCATGCATTATCACATCCAAGAATAGTGATCCTATGGGATTTATAGGGTACTATTTTAACTAAAAAGTTAAATGGTAGTAAGATTAGACCCTACCACAAATAAGTTGTGTAAATAGGGAAGAATAGGTGACTAATCATACTAGTTTAGTGTAGGATTCATTTGCATTCATGATGTATGGATTGGGTTTGGTTTTTTTTGTTATGTTATGTATGTAGTTTAGTGGTATGTATAAATTAATTAGCTCCAGTAATCCACAAATAGGGTGAATTATGCATAATTGGTAGGAAAGCATCTATACCATGATTAAAATGGGTGGAAAGGAAAGATAATTACATCAAAGAAAACTCTGTACATCATAGATCTTGATGATGGCTAATAGCTAAGGGATGGGTGTTAATACCCATGCATGTGAGATAGGTATCATAGATCCCAAATCATCATCACAATCCATGTCAGGAAATGAAATAATCAATTCATAGATTTAGTGGGTTACATCTATTAGTGTAGGTTTTTAATTTTCCCTATTATTTAATTAGGGAAATTATATATTTGTGCATACTTGGAGTTTTCCTACATTAGTGGGATAGGCTAGCTTATGTGAAGATGTGTGTCATAGATGTGTCATAGGTGTCATAAGAAAGTCATAAGTAACTCCTTTAATCGGCTATTCTGGGTATGGGAGTTACTTCTCTATTCTTAGCACCTTGTCACCACCTTTCATGGAGGAGTTACAGTATATTCTTGGGGTGCTTTGACCACCTTTTGTGGAGGAGTTACTTACGTGCTCTCCTATATGTATTCTTCACTTTTATCCATCTAATGTTAATCAAATATTAGGTTTTCTCCTATTTGTCTTGTGCAATTTATCTTCTTGTATAATTTCAAATTGCTTTAGCATCTATGTGATGTGCACTAGCTTCATCTCATGTGATCACGTCTCAATTGCATTCGCATTATCTGGATTCTGGCAACAACTCTGATATGGTATCAGAGCGACCTCGGTAATCATGTGTCTAGTTATGCTATTAGTTTATTTTAAAATCATGAGGAGTGGAGTTCTCTTTATGTTTTTTTAATTTCCATATCTGACCTAAAAAAAAAAGAAAAACCTTTCAATATCATTTCTTGTGTTGCTTTTATCTTTTCCTTGGGATCCTTGGCCTTGGGTGTCTTGGTTGTCTTCTCTTCAGTCTTTACAGGCACAGCAGCAACTTCAGTCGCTGGTTTCTTCGCAACAGGTGCTGGTTTTGCAGCGGCATGCATCTTTGCAAGCCTCTGGCAACCTTATTTGCAGCGGCAGGTTTAGCAGCCAGCTTGGCAGTAACGGCCTTCTTGACTGCAGGTTTATGAATGGCCTTCTTTCCCTCTGTGGATTTGCCTCTGCCTGTGATTTTTTTGTGGTTATTTTGGTAAGAGAAAATTGCCAGTACTATTTTTTTTTAAATGGTGTTCCTTTTCCTTGTTTGGCGTCCCATGTGGGCCCTTAAACACTTGGCCATCTATTAAATTGTCTTTTACTTTATTATTTTTAGTTAAAATAGACTTGTCCGAAAAAAATCAGCCAATTTGACTAAGTATTAAGTATTTTAGACAATTTGATAATTTGGGGGTTTAAACTTAAACTTGTATCTTCGTCTGTCAAAGACAAAGGGTGAGGCCCGGGTTGGTAGGAGGCCAACTCCCCCTCACAAAGACCTCCTTTGGATTCTTCACTCTATGCTGAGTCCAATGAGTGGTTGGAAGGCCACTTTCTCTCTCAAAATAGGAATTTTTTTAATGTTTTAGTGCTTTTTTTTGCAAAAACACTAGTTTACGAGAAATTGAATCTTTAATATCTTGCAAACGGTAGTTTGGATTCGGGTGCCATTTTTTGTAAAAGTGTTTGTATTTCAATTATCCACAACTTAGGCTTGTTATTTATTAAAAATTCACTAGTTTATAAAGTGCCTAAAATTTGGGTCTCCCGAGACGCATTTTCGACTGAGTCTGATGTCCTGTTTGCTTAAAGTCTTGCACTGATTGCTCTAAGATGCATTCTCAGCTGAGCCCAACGTATTTTGAGCATGCACTTGCATATTTAGGTGGGGCTCAACATTTCATGGGGATGTGATTGATTTTTAGCACTTGCAATCTTTACTTTCATTTTTCTTTCTGCATAATTTCACAATTTGCAATCAACACAAATTCACCTAAATTCAGCTTAAAATGGACTATTTTCAGCTTAAACCCCTAACACCCTTCAACTATCATTAATGGAAGGTTAAAATGTCAGTCATTCTTAGAATCAAAGGGTTGTATAGGATCACCATGGGTACTAAAGTAGAACCCAGCACTGATGCTGAAAAGGTCAAGTGGTACAATCGTAGTGATGAAGCCTATGGATTACTGAGCTTATCCGTGTCTCCAAAATTTCTCTTCCATTTATAAATCTACAAGACTCCCAAAGACATATGGGACACTCTAGAAACCTTATTTGGGAAGCTTGATGAGATGAGAGGTCATGGGCTCAAAAATGAACTCATAAGTCTAACTCCTAGCAACTTTGACACCCTACAAGACTTCTTCACTAAGTTTAAGGCCCTTAGATTGCAATTGAAAGAATTTGGGATAGAGAAGAAAGATGATCAACTCATCCTTTCTATTCTCGCAAAGATAGGTCCAAGCTATTTAGTCTTTGTCTCCACTTTTCATGCCACAAAAAGTGCCCTTGGCACTACATGGAAAATGCCTTCTTTGAATTCATTCATTGCCAACTTGACTAGGGAGCAAGATAAGCTAATTCAAATGGCAAAATGAAGTCTACTCAACCCCAAGCTTTGATAGTTGGAAATGGTAAGGATAAGACTTCAATAAAGGAGAAGAAGAAAAAGAATAAAGACCAGGAGAAGAAGAAAGAAAATAACAATCCTACCAAAAATAGCACTGAGTCTTCCTCTTCCAATGCTAAACCTAAGAAGGAGAAGGTTAAGTGTGCCTATTTTAAAAAGATAGGGCATGATGAACACAAATTCATGAAAAAACAAATAGATCACCTAACTCATCTTCTAGAGAAGCACAACATAGGTATTCTTGAGTCCATCAAGTAAAATTCATCCACCCAAGATTCTACCAAGGCAAAAGACAAGGGTAAGGAGATAGAAAAGGGCAAGGCCCTTGTAGCTACAACAGCTTCTACATCTTCATGGGTCATCGACTCGGGTGCTTCTCACCACATGGGCTCTTTCCTAGTTGATTTTTCATCTTTAGAGCCTTGTAGCATGACTTCAATTAGTTTGGGTGATGACACATCAATTTCTGTTGTAGGGAGAGGGTCAGTTGAAATGGAAGGAGGAACATTCAATAATGTTCTAAGTGTTCCTTCTCTTTCAACCAATCTCCTATCAGTGTACCAAATCACTCACATTGGTCGGGGCATGAGAGTTGAGTTTTTTCTAGATTCAGTGGCTATCAGGGAGTTGCATAGTGATACTACAGTGGTAGTGGGTAGGGTAGATCACCAAACAAGGTTATACACCTTCTCACATTTTGCACTAGATTCTTCTCCAACAGCATTGCTGACTCATTCAAATAGAATTAGCAAATTATGGCATGAGCGGTTTGGCCACCTTAACTACCACTACCTTGAACAACTTTGGAAAAATGACATGGTCATTGGCTTGCCTCGTGTTTAATTCTCAAAAGGACTTTACGAGGGGTGCTCCCTTGGGAAGCATCTCGAAGCAAAATTTGACAAAGGCAAAGCTTGGAGGGCTTCACAACCTTTGGAGTTAGTCCACAGTGATGTATTGGGACCCTTTCCCAAACCATCTTTCACAAGGGCCAAGTACATCCTCACTTTCATTGATGATTTCTCTAGGTATACTTGGATATATTTTCTCAAACAAAAGTCTGAAGTGTTTGAAAATTTTCTAGACTTCAAGGCTCTTATTGAGAAATAGAGTGAGAAATCCATCAAGGTTCTTCAAACTGATAATGGAGGGGATTATGTCAGCAATAGGTTTGAGCAGTTTTACACCACAGAGGGGATTGATTTGCAGTGCACAATCACTTATAGTCCTTCACAAAATGGGGTTGCAGAATGCAAAAATGGGTTCTTGAAAGAGATGGGTAGATGTATGATTCACTCCAAATCCTTAGCACCATAGTACTGGGCTGAAGCCATCAATTGTGATTTCTACATTCAAAACAGGGTTCCTCACAAAGCTTTAAAAGGGATAACACCCTTTGAAGCTTGGCATAAAAGGAAACCTGATGTTGAGCACCTTAGGGTTTTTGGATCCCCAGCCATGGCCCGCATACTGAAGAATAAATGCAAAGCAATGGAATGTCAGTCCAAGCCTTACATCTTTGTAGGATATCTAGATCGTATTAAGGGGTATCACCTTCTAGATCTGACCACTCATGAGTTGTTCATTGAGAGAAGTGTCCACTTTCAAGAGAGTCCTAGAGACTCAACACTTGGCACTTCTTCTCCCTCATCGAATCTACTTCTTCATGATGATTCCTCATTAGATTCAAATCAGCCACAGCAGGCTCCTAAGCCAAAGACATCTTCTCCTTCTTCAAGTTCAAACAGTGAGGATAGTGATGCAGAGTCATCCACCTCTAGTTAGTCAGAGGATGAGGAGTTAACACTTGACTCGCCCACTTCTAGGCCACTTTGGGCCAGACAGACACTTGAGAGTGCTAGCACTTGGGCAGGAGATCCTGTAGATGACAGATGCACTATGAGGGATTTTCAGAGAGATCCACATGCCTTCTTTGCTTTAGTTTTGAATCCACAAACTTTTTGAGAGGCATCAAGGGTACCTGAGTGGGATAATGCTATGGAGGAAGAATATTCTTCCTTAATCAAAAATCACACTTGGGACTTGACTTCACTTCCTAAGGGAAGGAAGATGGTTTGATGTAGGTGGATATATCAGACCAAGTTTGCAACAAATGGGTCGGTTGATAAGTATAAGGCACAACTAGTCGCCAAGGGTTTCTCATAGGTGGCAGGCATTGACTACTCAGAGACCTTTGCACCCATTACAAAGATGACTTTTATCTGACTCACCTTGGTTATTGCCACAGCACATGGTTAGGATGTGCACCAGATGGATGTGAAGAGTGCCTTTCTTCACAGAGACCTAGAGGAGGAGATCTACATGGAGCAGCTGCCAAGATTTGTTTAGGATTCTTATTTAGTATGCAAACTTAGGAAATCTATCTATGGCCTCAAATAGGCTCCTCAGGCATGGTATGCCAAGATGGATTTCTTCCTTCTCATAGTGGGTTTCACTAGGTGCCATTCTGACCCCAATGTCTACTTCTTATGGCAGGATGATTTGCTCCTAATTTTGGTTCTATATGTTGATGACCTTTTGATCTCTAGGATTTCTTCATCGGCTATTGTAGCAGTGAAGGCATCTCTCTAGGATAGATTTGACATGACAGACTTGGGTTTGTTGCACTACTTCCTTGGCATCAAGATCTCATAGTCAAATTTAGGGATTTCTCTTGCACAGCCTAAGTATGCTCTTGACTTATTGGCTTAGTTTCAAATGGTTGATTGCAAGCCATCTCTGACTCCCTTTTTATCAGGAGTCAAGCTTGAGCCTGGTTGTTCTTTACCATTGGTTGATGCCACTTGGTATTGACAACTTGTTGGTAGTCTCATCTACTTGACTCACACCAGGCCTAACATATCATATATAGTGGGACTTGTCTCCAGATTTATGCAAGAACCTCATGAGTTACATTGGAAAGTAGCTAAGAGGATCTTGCATTACATACAGGGTTCACATAGATATGGGATTCATTATATATTTGGCATAGAGGTTGATTTGGTTAATTATACAAATTCAGACTGGGCTGGTGATTCATAGACTCGCAAGTCCATTTTTGGTTACAGTTTCTCTCTAGGTTTAGGTCTTATTAGTTGGTCTAGCAAGAAGCAAAATGCTATTACTATATCATCCATAGAGGCAGAGTATAGGGGAGTTGTTAATGCAGCTACTGAGGCTATTTGGCTTCAGGGGATACTTTTTGAGTTTGGCATTCCTATTAGGTAGCCCACCATCATTTATTGTGACAACCAGAGTACCATTTAGATTTTCAAGAATCTGGTTCAGCACCAACGGACCAAGCACATAGAGATTCACATGCATTTCATTCGTGAGCTTATTCATAGTTAGGTCATTGACTTGATATTTTTCTAGTCTTCAAAGTAGGTTACAAACATCTTCACCAAACCTTTCACTGAGAGCAAGTTCATTCATCTACGAGCTCTTCTTGGGGTGTGGTCCACATCTGTAGTAGCATCATCTTTGGGGGGGGGCAATAGCCTCTTCTTTTCTTTTATGTCTCTCTTTTGGGGGGGAGTTTTTTCCTACAGGTTTTCTCCTTTTCTTTATCTTATGGGAGATTGCATTTGTACATGGGTACCTCATCAGGCCTAGTTGCCGAGACCCATTTTATATTTCCACACTGCCCACCTAAGTTGCGCTTATGGGGGGTATTAGTGTAGGTTTTTATTTTTCCTTATTATTTAATTAGGGAAATTATATATTTATGCATACTTGGAGTTTTCCTACATTAGTGGGATAGGCTAGTTTATGTGGAGATGTGTATCATAAATGTGTCATAAGTGTCATAATAATGTCATAAGTAACTCCTTTAACCAGCTATTCTGGGTATGGGAGTTAATTCTCTATTCTTAGCACCTTGTCACCACCTTTCATGGAGGAGTTACAGTTTATTCTTGGGGTGCTTTGACCACCTTTTGTGGAGGAGTTACTTACATGCTCTCCTATATGTATTCTTCACTTTTAGCCATCTAATTTTAATCAAATATTGGGTTTTCTCTTATTTGTCTTGTGCAATTTATCTTCTTGTATAATTTCAAATTGCTTTAGCATCTATGTGATGTGCACTAGCTTCATCTCGTGTGATCACGTCTCTATTGCATTCACATTATCTAGATTCTGGCAACAACTCCGATAATATCACTCCACCTAACTACCATAAAAAGATGCCACATTGACAAAAAACATGTCAGCTAATCAATTCAAAGATTTAGTTACTAATGTTTTTCAAAAGAAGATCCCAAGGTAATTTGGTCCATTTAAATCTCAAGGATAGCACTAAGCACATGAAGATATGTATGCCCATGTTGTCAGTTAAATCATCATTTCATACTTAGCTATATTCAATCAATTTGATGAGCATCCCTCCAAGTCTTTTACACCACTATGTACTCATGTATTCCAACCAGATTAACCATAGCACATAGATATTCACAATGGCCACCACTACATAGCTATAATTCATCAAAACTCTCTCCACTAGATAATTATAAGACATTAGTGTTGGCACAAACATATGCCAGGCAAACATTTTAGATCTTGAGGTGTATCCTTCTCTCAAACACACTGAAGAAAGACTATTTGTTCTTGAAGTAGCCATGGATGCACAACCTTTGGAAATTACACCACCATATAGTTTTCATAACATTGATGCAGAGTGCCTAATTTGGCTACCTACATTTGACCAACTAAGTGAAATCATGGAACTTTTGTTGGGAAGGTATAATGATCGGAAAATCTATTTATGTACAGACATCACTATATATGTGAATGAGGCTATGATGGTAAGGGCCTCAGGCATGGAAGCACATGGACGCTCTTTGGTGCCTTAAAAATCAAAATCTCCTCTAATTTTTCCTAAGATTAATGAGGCCTATACCCACAAAAATTAAAGAATTCCTTTGGATGACATCTCAAATGAAGCCATCTGCATCTTAGTAAAGTGCATTACTACACATTTTTGGCAAACCACCAAATCCATGAAGGAGGCCACCAAAGGGGTCATTGATATTATGTATCACATGATCTTAAAGGGGTAACAATTTAATTAGATAGAATTTATTGTGGCTGAGATTACAACTAATATTACAAAATTCATCATGTCCACAAAATAAATTTTTCAATATCAGTTTCTTGTGTTATTGCTTGTATCTACATATTGGAAGTCTCATGAAGGCATTATCAATCCATATGTAGATTATTGACCAGACATTGCATTCTGGAACCTCTTTTGGAAATATAGTGAAAGATGTTACCTTGTAAATCAATAGCTATTTGGTTCATGTTGGGATGAACTTATAGAATTGGTGCTCAGTAACCTAAGAATCCCATTGCTTATGGTGCAATTTTTGGGCCAACATGTGGTGGTTGTCAATATTCCATAGGGAATTTCTATCTAAATTTATGAGCTTCCAAAGGATCCATTTTCACCTTTTCCATTATTTATAAATTTTCATATGGCTTAAAAGGAAGTCTTCAAGCAGAAAACTCTAGTTGTATGTAGAGTGACCCTTTTATAGATAATTCCATTAGATGTTCCCATTATGGTGGACACCGTACAAACTTCACTAACAACATATGCTTCATCAGATCAAGGAAAATGTAAAGCTCATGTGATTTGTCAATCACCTTTTCCTCCACAAAGGAAGACTCATATCTAGAAGACATGGTTGGATGACCCACATGTGCCTCAAATTTCTATAAAATGTGAATGGCATAACATGCAAACTGATGATCAAAAGGTTTACTAGACTATACTCACAAACAAGTTTGGTGATTTATATGAGAGGGGAGAAGAAAAAGAGTTTTTATTTTGAAAAGTGGAACATACAGTGCAAGTCCACAAGTAAGTGACCCAACATTTATGGGTATAATTTCTAACTTATTCGTAGTCCATTATTATGGTTATTATGGGTGAGGAAGCTAAATTGTAATGGCTCCAAGAATAAATTATGGAAGAAGATGGCTTTGGAGAGTCCTCTTAGACCTATCACATGTTATGTAGATATAAAATTACTATAGAAGAGGAAGAGTAGGAAGTTTTAACCATAGCCCAACCACCTATAGCAGCTCCTATATCTTAAGGAGGAATTATGCCATCATTTCCTAAGGATGCACCTAGCTTTGGGAACTAAAAATAATGTGTCATAGGAAATGGTTCATGTCTCTATGATGATTTATTTTTCATTTCAATTTGATGAACCCCTCATTGATACTGAAGAGGTGGTGTTGGGCACATAACTCCAGAGGAAAAATAGGCTACCTGTGAAGAAGCACAATGATCTACCAAGTACATAAGAAGAAAGGAAGATGAATAAATAGTAGAAGGAAATGGAAAAATGATAGCAACTGGAGTCATAAAAACCTCTGTAAATTGAGGTGCCCAGACAAGTAGTAGATTCACAACCCATTATTGAGTTGTGAAAACCAGCGACTATACAGAGAATTCCCTAACCAATGATGAAAATCATTCATTTGCTTATGGACATTCCCATCTAATCCACATAGATTATATACATGGATTCCTAACCATATAATCTCATTAAGGCCAAGGAAGTACACAAGTAGGACATTGTTACTAAATTGGAGAAGAAGTAGGCTATTGATGCAACTGAGTGTAAACTTACCTTGGAAGTGGAAATGACATAGTTTTACTCTCTAGATACACACACTCATGAGGATATTAAATATGGGTATGTAGCAAACATACTATCTACACCTTTCCTTCCTTAGCCTCCATCAATGTCCATAGAGACCACCACTATGCCCATGCTTCCTATAGAATCCACCACTCTTCTAAAGTTAGTTGAGGCTACACATACTACTCCTCCACAACTACCATCTATAACTCCACCATCTACCTATTCCTTTTATCAACCCCTCCCCAACCTAGGCTAGGCTTCACCAATAACCTAATCTTGTTGTGACATCTAGGTTCTATCACTTAGCCCTCATGGATGTTCCTTATGCACCCTCCTGTTGCACCATAATTTCATTCCCCCTCACTCCATTATAGTGCCTTCCCACCATGACCCCTACTATTGTCTATGTTATTCCCCCACCCACCACTGAAGCATCTCTTGATGTTTCTAAAATTTCTTTGACTAAGTAGTTAGAAGGTGCTTCTGCTTTTTAGGAGTTCATTATGCAAACTAATGTTTCTTTGTAGAATAGGGTGGCCCAATTGTATCAAGATAAATATGACTTATGGAATGTGCTCAATAACACTACTAATTTTATTAAAGACTCCTTCCCCACCCTTTATTCCCAATTTTTGGGCCCTAGTTTTATGCTAGATCACACAAAATTTCCAAAGCTAATGACCTAGCTTACATAAGATTGGGTGAGCATCTAATAGGTCAAGTGTGTGGAATTTCAAGGTAAAGCTATCAAAGAAGAATCTCATGAGTTATGTGATTTCTTGGAGGTTTCTCAAATTTACCTCATTACTATGATTGACTAAGCCACAACTATGGCATATGGGTTGATTGACTAGAAATCTCAAGTGGATGCGGTATAGAATGGTGTGCTTCCTAAATTCACCACTATAAATTATTCTAAATCCATAATGCATGATCCCTATATCACTTTTATTAGGTTTTCATTTGCATTTCAAGCATATGTGCAAGCTCAAGACTCCTTTATACACTAATTTTAGGCTTGGCAGACTCAAAGGTTACACAACAACTTTTCTAAGATCTAAGCACAATTCCATGTTGAGAAGCTCACTCATATGCATGTAGACATCTCTAATAAAATGACTAATACTAAATTTTCTCTCTTTTCTACTGTGGACAGTGATATGTTATAATTATCGTATGCTCAAATTACTTTATGGGCACTTTTATGCAGTGTTCAAGAGTATTTGATTAATTAGCATAATTATAAGACAAACATGGCTGAATTTAATAGTGCCATCACTCTACTCATTTATGTCCATACCATTATTCCTCCCAATCAACTCTATAAATAGTTGTGCCAAATAAATATTTTTGCTTCAAGTTCTTCATAGAGTGCTTTATCCACTTTACAACCATTGGTTGCATCTGTTTCTCTATCGATGCTTCCCTCATCCAACTAAGTTTTTTTTGTGTAGTGGGGAATTTTGCAATTTTAATTCTCATATTTTTTATTTGGTAAGACCCAAAGAACCCATAGCACTAGGTTGGTTAAAAACCCATAAGGGTGACCCTCTAGTTTTACTAGTCTATTAAAAATCTGAAATGGCAATAGAGTGGCTTGTTACTTAGTTTAAAACCCATGAGGGTAAATAAGTAGTGTGCAAGGGGTGAAAACCAGTAACATGACACCTTGAGTGATTTGTGTTTTATGTGCATTCTACCTACTTTTATTCTACAAACTCTTAGTTCTTTGTATTCTTGTCTCAGGATGAAATAAAAGTTTAAGTCTAGGAAAGTGTTACCTAGGGAATGTGTACACTGACCGATCACATATATAAACATGCCACGTGGATAGGGGTCATGGTTTCTTTTTTGGTTAGAAATTATTCTACAATATTGTTATTAAGATATTCTATTTTTATTTGGGATCAAGTACATGGAATATTTGGTAATAGAATACAGGTTGACATACCTAGATGTCAAGTATAGATATCATGGGTATAAAAATATAGTTTTTAGGATTATATATTCATGCAGATTACATTAGAATGAGTTAGATAGTGTTGGGTAATATTGTATATGAGCCTTTTGAGTAAATCTAAGATATTTGGAATGAGTGTGTAAATGAGTGATTTATAATATGAAGATTGTAAGAAGATTTATTAATTAATGGTTAATAGAATAGATTTACACTTCCTATGTGAGATATATCTTTTGGGTATTAATATGTGTTACAAGTCTATCTCTCTCAAAAAAGGTTTTGTCTTCTATTTGACATTATCTTCTCATTGTAAAGCTAAGTGATATTGCATAATGACTCTATGAATTGATAATATTCCTTTGTATAT
This sequence comes from Torreya grandis, assembly GCA_037957365.1. Taxonomy (NCBI): domain Eukaryota; kingdom Viridiplantae; phylum Streptophyta; class Pinopsida; order Cupressales; family Taxaceae; genus Torreya; species Torreya grandis. The sequence goes on along the minus strand of JARHVA010001751.1, from coordinate 856,533 downwards.
GTCTATAAATTACTTCCAATTATTAGGAATCTTATTATGTTAATTAAAAACAAAAGGTCTTTTCTTTGCAAGTTTGACAACTTTGTCATCATACCTAAGTTTTACCATTAAATCTATGTCTAAGTAAATAATCATAGGATTACTCAAGATTGTGTAAACCTTTATAATCCTAGGATAGAAGTTGAATACTGAGTAATGATTTCCCTTTCCCACAAGCTTTTCCTCAAATCATAGGAGTTATCCCTATAATTAGCATGTTTTGTTGAACCCAGGAACCTCTGCTAACACCTACACTACATTGATCCATCTTAATTTAGGGTTAAATAAAAAACATGAAACCAAATGTCACCCAAAGTAATAAATTCAACCTTGAAATTAATAAAATAAAGGAAAATGAATTAGACAACACAATGTGTTGTTCATTGACTCTAGAAAATTGTATTGTATGATCTACATACCATTATATTAAAATTGATACTCAATGTATTGAATCATGATACTCAAGGTATTAAATCATGATACTTGAAATGAAATTCAAGTTTAAAAATATATGAAATGAATAAATAGAAGTTAAAATGCATATACTAATAAACTAATATGAAATAGCTATAATATGTGTGTGTGTGTGTGTGTGTGTGTGTGTGTGTGTGTGTGTGTGTGTGTGTGTGTGTGTGTGTGTGTGTGTGTGTAAAAAATGTGTTAATCGGTCTACATTCTAATGGATTAAATCATAATATGAAAAATAATAAAAATAAACTTGAAAAATATATAAACTAGTTCATATGCATTGATTGAAAATTAGAAACTAAGTTTCTAAAGAGTTACTGTTAGAAGTGTCAGAGTGGGCCACACTTGAGCATCTACTAGATAGGATTGAATACATGTAGAAAACTTTTATGGGGTAGTAAAATCTAAAATAAAATCCCAAATGAATAAGTTAGTCTTAATAATAATAAATTTTCATCAATAAATATTAGCCAAAAGTACATAGGAAGTTTCATTATATAGGTAGAAAATAGACATGTATCAATATTTTCATGCATGTGGGACTATTTTCCCCTAATGACCTTTATTAAACCTAATCAAGCTAACTAGACCATGTACACAAAACCTAGTGGGATAAAACTCTACACCAACACCCCCCCTTAAGTATAGCTTAGGTGGGTATAAGAATTGGGCCCCAACATAAAATCCTAATGAGGTACCCAAGTACATAGAGATGATCCCCTAGAGAAGGAAGAATATGGAGCTACCTAAAATCTAATAAGAGATCACAAATGAAAACACTTGCTATCACAAAAGGATTTGGTGAATATATCAATAATTTACTCTATTGTTTAGATGTAGCGGAGATCAATGACCTCCTCATGAATGAGCTTCCAAATGAAATGCATGTGAATATTGATATGTTTGGTCTATTGATAGAGGATCATATTCTTTCAGATCTGGATTGTGTTTTAATTGTTACAAAAGATGATTGTTGGTCATCAAAACTAGATGCTAAACTTAGTGAGAATTATTTGAATTAAAATAGCCTCAGTAGTAGCATTAATAGCTCCTCTATATTTTACCTCTATAAAAGATAAAGCAATAGTATTATGCTTCTTACTTGAACAAATAATTAGACCTAAATCAAGGGTGAAATTATACCATGAGGTAGACTTGTGATTTTGAATGTCATCAGCTCAATCTAAATCTATATAACCAATCAAGTCAATATTGATGCCCACTCCATAGTGAATCCCAAAAGTATGAGTACCCTAAATGTAGTGTAGCATCTCCTTAGCTACTTTTTAGTGTATATCATGTGGTTCCTACATGAAATTGGAGACCATGACCACTACATAGAAAGGTTAGGTCTAGTGTGCATAAGATAGATGAGACTACCGACTAGTTATTGATACGAAGTAGCATCAACCAATAGAGATGGACAATCAACCTCAAGCTTCACACCAAATAGAAAAGGAGTCAGAGTTGGCTTATAATTAACCATGTTAAACCATACAATCAAATAAAGAGCATACTTGGATTGTGTAATAGTGATCATAGATTCAAACTGAGAAATTTTAATCCTGAGGAAGTATTGAAATAAGACCAAGTTAGTCATTGAGAACATATCAGACAAAACAATTTTCACTATTATGATGGTGGATGAAGAACTCCCTATGATCAATAAGTCATCCATGTAGAGAACTAGTATCAATAGTGAAGCATCATGATTAATATGTAGACATTCAAATCAAAATGACATATGTTGAACCCAACTAAAATAACAATGGAGTCCATCTTGGCATACCAAGATTGAGGAGCTTGTTTAAGGCCATATATGTATTCATAAAGTTTATAAACTAAGGAAGAATCTTCCATAAATCTTTGTGGTTTATCCATGTATAATTCCTCTTTGAGGTCACCATAAATAAAAATGGTCTTCACATCCATCTGATGAACATCCCAACAATGTGTTGCGATGATGGTGAGAGTGAGTTGAATTGAGTTCATTTTTCCAACTGGAGTGAACATCTTGATATAGTCAATGTCAGGTACCTCAGAAAAATCCTTTTTTACTAAATGTGATTTAAACTTGTCTATGAACCCATCTTCTACAAATTTTGTTTGGTAGATCCACCTACATCAAATAAGTTTTCTTCCCTTAGGAAGTGGGATTAAATCCCAAACAATGTTCATCTACAAGGAACTATAATCCTCTTCCATAGTAGTATCCCACTCAGGAGTCCCTAATGCTTTAGAAATGATTATGGATTGGAAATAGATGTAATTAAATCATGTGGTGTATCTTAGAATTATGATCAGGTTTGCCTGTTGACTTATACTTTGTAGTGTCTATCTAGCCCAAATAGGACTAGTGCTTGAAGAGTTAGGAGGAGATTCCTCATCATCTAAATTTAAGCTGATAAGAGGGGAATATTCATCACTACTCTCACTATAATAATTAGAAGAATAATCTTGATTATCATGAGGTTGATCAAGTGGATCTGAATCATTATAACTATCATTAAATACAAGCGTGTCTAAGGAAGAGTGAGAGGTGTCAAGTGTGGAGTCCGAAGGATCTTCTTTAAAATGAACAATCCTCTCAATGAATAAATCATGAATGGTGTGATTTAGAAGCTTGTATCCCTTAACACCCTCGGGATATCCAACAAATATGTAAGAATAACTCTAAAGTTTCAATGCCTTATGTTTCTTCTTTCGAATGCCAACCATAATAGACAAACCAAACACTCAAAAGTGATCTGATGTGGATTTTTTACCACTCAAATATTCAAAATAAGTGATTCCCTTCAATGTTTTAGGAGAAACTTAGTTATGGATATAACAAGCACAATTGATAGCCTTGGCCTAATACTAAGGTGCAAGAGACTTAGAGTTTATCATATGATTGGCCATTTCCTTAAAGGACCTATTCTTGCACTCTACAACACCATTCTATTATGGACTATTTAGAATTGTACATTGTGGTTTAATTCCCTGTGATATACAAGATTACTCAAAATGGTTACTAAAATATTCACCACCATTAATGTTGCACAAAATCTTTATGGCTTTACCTGACTATTTCTCTACAAACACCTTAAAGTCTTGAAAATGATCAAATACCTTAGATTCTTCTTTTAAAAAGTACATCCAAGTATACCTTGCATAGTCATTGATGAAAGTAAGCATGTATTTAGTCATATTGAATGCAGGGTTTGGAAATGGGCCAGCACTGTCACTATGAATAATCTCCAATATTTATTTAGCTCTCTATGATTTTCCCTTGTCATACTTCTCCTCAAGATGCTTACCAAGAATTTAGCCCTGACAAACTTTGTTAAAACTTAACTCATGGAAACCCTAAAACTATGTCTTGATGATTGAGTTGTTGTAGGTAGCAATAGTTGAGATGGTCGAATCACCATACCATAATTTATTCATCTTATCTGAATGAGTGAGCAATGCAGTAGAGGGTTGATCCTGATCAAAATGTGAGAAAGTATAAAATTTGTATTGGTGATCTACTTTCCCAAATACAATAATGTAGTCACTATTAGCTTCCCTAATAACAATAGAATTGGGAGTGAACTCAACTCTCTTACCTGAACCAATGTGAGTGATCTGGTAAACAGATAGGAGATTAGTGGATAAAAAGGGAACACATAAAACATCATTAAATGTCCCATCATTCACTTATAATGATCTATTCCCAATAACTTATGCAAAAATATCATCACCTAATAAAATGAAAGGCATAGAATAAGGCTCCAAGGATGCAAACATGTCCTATTATTAAGCCTTGTGGTGTGATACACCAAAATCAATAACCCATGTGGAAGGCTAGGATGTAACTGATACAAGTGCTTTCCCTATATCTTTTCCCCTCTTACTATTTTTGGCCTTAGAAGACTTTTTTGATGATGAACTCTAATTGGAATAATCAAGAACATTGATATTGTGCTTCTTGAGCATTTTTTTTAGTTGGTCAATATGCTTCTTCATGCAATTGGCTTCATTGTGCCCAAATTTATTATAAATCCATATGTAAATCACTCTTTCTTGGATTTATCATCTGAAGAGAGTGACTCTTTTGATGATTTTGGCTTAGCATCATATTTTTGACCCTTTCTTTTCTCTAGGTATTTCTTATTTTGTTTCTTGTCCTTGTTAATGAAAGCCTTCTAATTGTCATGACTCATAATTAAGGCATGAGATTTGGAAGACTTCAATGTACCCATTTGAATGTGTTTGTCTTACTACCAAGTGAAGTCAATAGCAAAGTCATCCTAGGATTTTATGGTCCATATAGCTCCAAAGTCACATTTGGTGGTAAGGAAGGTAGAAACAAATATAGAATAGTCAGATCCTAATTTAACAAGGATGAGAAAAATCATCCTTTTTGTCAATGCCATAGTTTTAATTGTAACCTAAGTGATTTGAACTTTGTGAAAAAGTGTTGTATTGTATCAAAGTCACAAGGGCTCAAATTTATGGTCTCATGACCCCTCATTTCATCTTACCTTCCAAAGAGTTTATCTAATAAGGTCCACACTTGATTTGGAGTTGTTACAGATTTGATATGAAAAATTAAGTCAAAAGACATAGATGGGCACAATAGACCATAGGCTTCATCACTTTAGTTTTACCACTTCACCTTATATATGTCAAGTGTCAATTCAATTTCTATACCTATAGTGATTTGGTGTAAGCCTTTGCTCCTTAATAGGATTTGCACTTTAAGTTTCCACTCATGATAGTTGAATGGTATAAGAATCAAAATAAAACTGGGATCTACGATGTAGAAAGGAATTATATGCTAAACTTCATGTGTTATATATTAGGAATGTAACACCCCCATAAAATTATAGAGGTTTAAATTTATAAAACATGAGAATATAACCAATGCGTAGAGCTCAAAAAAAATGCACTTTCAAAAAAATGGCACCTCAAAAGGAGTAATAGGTTGAAAGTTACGCACATTTGAATGTTTATTAATAGAAAAAATAATGTTCTCCACTTTGCATTAAAAAATTGGTGTGCAAATAGTTTGAAATGTTTTTGGTAGCAACTTCTCCACAAAAAACATATGCCCTTTTGGATCAAAAGTTAAACAATTTTAGGTTGGTCACAATTAAGGGCTTCCCATATGACCAGGGGCTAAGATTTAATTTGGGTGCTCTCCCCTCCCCTCTCACTTTGATTGATGTGATTGATGTGGGTATTTCATCACCTTCAAAATGATTTATTTTCTAAAATGAATAGTGTCACGCCTTACGAGCAAAAAATTTATAATTATGTACACGTCACAAGGAGGAGTCCCTTTCTCTAAAATTGATGGACTTTTAACCATCATCATGTCTGGAGGTGTGGCTATGAAATCATGCACTGAGAGGTCAACCTATAGACTAGAAAAATTTTAAATATGTAGTCACGTTGGGCATAAACTTTTTGTGATCCATGTCACTGTAGATTGGGTAGTTGGGCTGGTGGGCCTCAGGCCTAGTGAAATAAAGAGTAAGTATAATTTCATGTCATCGCATGATGGGAGATTAGGATGGTAGGTACTGGGTTGCATGAAATCATAGACATACATAAGATGGGCCTATGGTTACACATGCACGTCGACCACGTGCACAGGATGATCCCACAGTAATGCATGCACATTGATCGAGGTCAGGCTGGTAGGCCTTTGGTCTCAGTAAAATGTGTGTGTATTTTTGGGGATGTGTTACCACGTGAAGGAGGGATAGGTAGATGAAAAAAGGCCTAATTTTTTTGAAGTGTCTAAAGTTACAAAATTTCATCAAAACCAATTGAAAAAATGGCAAAAAAAGTAGTAAGGAAAACCTCAATTCTTAAAAAATATATATGGTTTCCTAAAATGCCAATAAAGACCCACTTTATATTTTTCAAAACACAAAAAAACCTAAAAAAAAATCAATTTGAATACTAGGCAATACAAAATCTATGGATTTTTTAAAAATGCCTTCAAACCCTCTAAAAATGGTGAAAATTTTGATTGTCATGAAACTAGGTCATGTTTACAACCAATCTTAGGGTTTTGACACCTTCTAAATATAATGTCACTATCCATTTTTCATTTAGACACTCTAGATGTATAGATATACATGGATTTTTGAGAAATCTCACTTGACCTTTGAAAACCAAAATCAGGAAAAACACCTAAACAAGCTAAATGCAAGATCTCACAATAGGAAAAATGGCATTTAGATACCAACAATACTCTAATACCATGTCTAAATGTGCCACACTTTAGGATATATTAGATAGGATCTAATGTACATAGAAAACCTATATGGACTAGTGAAATCTAAAATAACAATCAGAATGAAGAAGCTAGCCTTCACAATAAGAAGATTGCATTAATAAACATTAGCCAAAAAGTACATAGGAAGGTTCATTATATAAGTGAAAAATAGACATGTCCCAACATATTCATGCATGAGGGATTATTTTCCCCTAATGACCTTTATTAAACCTAAGCAAGCTGACTAGACCATGTAGATAAAACCTGGAGGAATAAAAGTTTATACCAACAATAAGGTCTACATAGGTGGTTTAAAAATGGTGGGATATACGTGGGTCCAATAAATGTCTCACAAATATTATGGATATTTCATAGGTTTTTTTAGCTCACTATTTCAGTCTTTATCACAAAACCAACTTCTATAGACAATGAGAATGTTCCTAGGCAATGCCTTTAAGGGGTGCCTTAAAATTTTTATTAGGGTCAAAGATTCACTTGTGTTTAACTTCTTTCTATAGAAGACCTTCATAAAGTAACATAGAAAATGGTCATACATAAGGTGCATGGTATAAATAGTTTCGCTTGTGAATTTTACAAAAACATTTGGGACATAGTAAGTCCTGACTTGCCCAAGGTGTACCTAAAGGAAGTTCAAACCAATTCTCTTTAAAAAATCATCAACCAATGTAATATAAAGTTCATTCCAAAGGTAGGGGATACTTGGGGATGATTTTTATGATGCAAAATTATTGTGCATCATGGAGCTACTCTATAAACTCCAAGAACTCTTCCCAAGTACTCTAAGTACCTATATAGGCCTCACTCTATTTTAAGCACCTATATGGACCTAGAAATTAAAAATTTAGTAACATGTTATACCACTTGTAAATTTTAATATAAAGGCATACTTACACTATTTCACATTGAGCAAAGCTTTCTTGTTGTTCCCAGTTTTGATTCTAATCATCTGAAGCAGTCTTCAACCAAGTCTAAAACCCTATTTTATTCAAGCTAAATCAAATCATGATCAAGTATTCAATTTATCTCTAGATGCATTCATATATTCTAAGGAACACAATGGCATAAATAGCTCTAAGCAGGAGAGATGTATGGGCTTGATTTCTCTCTTTGGATTATTGGATATGTAAACAATGTTCAATCATCACTGGACTGATTGGGATTACCTCAGCATATTACACTCCCCATTTTCTATTTACATATTTTTAGTCATTATAAAGCCCTAATAGGGTTTAAACATTGAATAAGCTATTTATAGGTATTATACACACATTTGAATTCAAATCTCCACACACATGCCTAATTTAAGCTATCGTAAATGATTGTGACTAGAGTTTTGTATGTTTTTAGTAGACAACAAGATCGACTAACTCAAGACAATAGTGGCAGTCGATTATGTCCCAAATTGGCCAATTCTATCCTTCAACATTTTAAGTCTCAATCTTTGTGCACTTGCAAGGTTATTTTTTCTATATTAGTTTTAATTATTTATCAACTTCACATAGTCAAATCTTAGATATTAAATAACTAAGTTTTCCATTTTTCTCATAGTTAGTGTTATTTCATTCGATTGCACCTTGTCAAATTCAGTATTATGCTTTCATTATGCTTATTATAAGTTGATTTATAACATTTTATTATATTCCATTCAATCTATCTTAATTAGGATTAATAAACCAATTAATTAAAATTCTAGTAAAACACCTAAAGGTTTGTTGATTTTCTTATGTCAAAATGATGTTTTATTTAGATGGTAGCTTACTTTGGTTAAACCCAATGTGCTCATCATGTTCATTGTCTCTTTGTAATTGGATTTTCATAAAAAAATGGGTTGTGATCTAAATTAAGTTATATGGGAGAGTCTTCTAATTCTAGTTCTTCTCCTTCTAGTTCTTCAATTCTAGGTATAGAATTTTGTGAGCACATAATGTATTCTATTACACTCTAAAATTTACATCTCTTACACGTGTACTTTCCTTATTTTTCCCATTTACTCATGTCATTGTAAATAATCAAGTTACGTATGCTAAATAAACCTAGTAACTCTTCTCCATAGTGCATGATAACCCCATGCCTTTCGTCTAAAGTCCTGTTTCATTATTGATTTTATTCTTTTGCCATCCAAAGAGAATTGATATCTAGAATCCATATTATTTCTTAAGATGTTGGATTTTTTTGTCCTTGAATTAAAGTCCTCTATTAACAAAATCTCTCCAATCTTACTATAGGCTGAAATGTCCCTCTTTAGGGATGAGTATGGATCTTCATGGTGTAGATTACACTTATTATATAAATTGGATGGTGTTTGCTTGAATCTCAACACCTCTTTCATTTTAATAACTTTTATTTTATCCCTTACTTCCAACTTTATAGTCTCTCTTCTAAAATCATTAGCTATTGCACATAGAGCTTCGATGGCCAAATGAGTGAAGTCATTATAGGGCTGTAAGTTTGCTCACCATATTGGATCTCCTCTTGATGACCTCTGCCATCAATGTTATGTGTTTATTTTCTTCCTAGCATGGATTTTTTTATTATATTTTATTTCTTTCCCTTGGCCCACCCGTGGTTTTGGTTGTGCTTTATGTTCCAAATATGTAATGGAAATCATTGTTTCTTATGGTCAGCTTTATTTTGCTTATATGGTTGTGTCTCCTTTATTTTTAATCTTTATTTGTGTTTCTTTATATTCATTGTCCTCATCCAAAATTGTTGGTGAAATATTTAGAATGTTATTCGTCCAAGATCTCTCCAATAAGCCATTGACTACATTCATGGAAGCTTCACCATGCACACACAAAAAATAAATCAACTATATTCCACCAAATAGATTATACAATGATGAGATTTTTTGTTATATTATAATAGCCTGATGAAGATGAATGTATAAAGAGTAGGGGAGTTAACTCATAGGAAAACTCACCATGAAATTGAGTGTATCTCATTATGGAACTTATAGGAGAACTCACAGTAGCACTCAGTTGAACTCCATGTGGAACTCTAAGTAGAACTCACCCTCTCACCCACTTACACCTAAGTAAGATAAAGCTAAATGAGTAGGGATAATCCATTTAATAAATAAATGGAATAATGAATATTTTACATTAACACCCTCCCTTAAGCATAGCTTAGGTGGCATAAAAGAAAAATTAGTTCCAGCAACAAGGCTTGATGAGGTACCCACACACAATGCAACTCTCAAAAAGTGGACTAAAAGGAGAAAATCTAGTGGGAAAAAACTCTCTCCCAAAAGAGAGACAAAAAGGAAGGACTAGAAATCCACCCAAATATGATGTTGAATTAGTCTGCACTCCAAGTAATCAAAAGTCACAAAGTAACTCAATCTACACAAGTGGTCTGAATCCACTACTCAATCACAAAAATAAATGACATTGGACTTCACCAGAATAACTCCAATCAAGAAAAAAGATAGCAATGTCGAAAGTATAAAAGAGTATTGTATTTGCAATAAATTTTAAACACTTAAGAAACATGAAGAAGCTAAAAATAAAGATCGAAGGATGGTTGTTATAATGTTGAGAGAAGAACCTCCTTTGAAATCAAGACGAATATTAGGATCAAGAAGACAAAAAAATTGCATGATTTACCTAAATGACACTACTCAAACAATGATCAGATGGAAAACCAAGGCATAATCTAAAATTTGAAGATACAAATGGCACATAAATCTACATGTGTGGCCCCATCAACACTACTCAACCAATGCATGGAAAACTGTAAGTCAAAAATACAAGCGCCAATAGTTAAATAAATTGATCAACTAAAGATGGAAGGTCACCTCCATAAAATAAAAATGAAAGATTTTCCAAATGGTAAATTTCCCATCTCACCAAAATGCATGAGTAACTATCTGTTGCATCTTCCTAGTACATAGGAACAAAAACTAGATACATAGCTCACTCCAAATTAAAACCAATGAAGCATAGTACCAATAGTATGATACCCCCCATAATACTAAGAAGGGGGAGATATGATAGGTCCACTAAAATTGTGTGTCAGAATGTAGTGCATATAGAATAACTAACTACATTAAATGGGGCATGAATAAGTACCAACAACTAAATAAGGGTGTGCAAACACAAGGCACACTCACATGAAGGTAGACAAGGTTGTGATTATAAATAAAAAATCTCACAAAAAAAACTTCCCATAGCACTTTATAAAGTATCTCAAGTATAATAATGTCTCAATAAACACCAAATGAACACAAGGAAGACACTAGGCTTCACTAGAATATCTCCAAACAAGGAAACTGACAACCTACCAAAGAAATCATCAAGTATCATGAAAGATGCTTCAAAAATAAGGGAGTGTAAAAGTGTCTTTGTGGAAGAATGCAAGGAGCTAAGAAAGGGGCCTTGGTGGAGACATTATACACTACAAGTGTGTCAAGGTGCCAATGCACAAACTATATTAGAGCATGTTGTGGACTAAGGGAAGAGTGTGGAAAATGAAAAAAAAACCATCATGTATGCAAAAACACACTTGAAATGATCAACTACTAAAAAATGGCAACCTATAAGTGCATTCTCAGAATAGGGATGTTGGATATAGTTGAAAATGTATCCACATGTGAGAAATTGATGTACAAAGCATAATGAAGAAAGTAGTGTGGCCCATAGCATAGGCAATCCCCATGAATATGACACTTTATAACTTTAGTGCATTTATAATAAAAATAGGACCAATGGATATAAAATTAAAAACAAGACCATTTTGCAAAAAATGGTACTCAATTTTGAGTTATCAATCAAAAGTTATACAATCAATTTCCCATCATTAATGGTCTATTTTAATTAAATTTGCATCAAAATTTTAAATGCTCCAGGTCTGCAAGGCAAACATAACTTTATAACCACTCATTGGAATCAGAATTGAGAGCTTGACCTCTTCTAAGATAATGTTAGGTCTTTAATCAATTCTTTCACTCACCCATATGCATCTTTTACAGAAATAATTTTGTTTTAAGGGAAATTAACAACAAAAAAGACAATTTGAATTTAAAAAAGAATTTAATCACAACTTGGAATGAGCAGTATTGAACTAGAGACCTCTCCAAGGTAAATATAAAGTCTTAATTTGTAATGTCCCCATTTTTACTAATACTGAAATGTCAGCTTTTGTCTAGTTCCAGTTTTGACTAAAGTAGCTTAGTGTTTTATGAGGGGAACTCTAAGGTTCTTGGAGTATGCAGGTTATGTTCTATAGGGATTTTTATTATTGGCAGTGAGCTCAGTTGATCTTGAGGAATCCTATGACACTTTTTGAAGTGAATTCTAGGTTCTAGTGTGTTCTCCAAGATTTTTGGAGAGAGCATATGTTTATAGAAAGTCACCTGATTGACCCCAATTACTATTATTCATCATCAGTATCATTCCAGTATAGTCAGATTTTGTTTCTAATATTGTTCGGCGATTTCCACAACTCGGGTGAATTATTGAGCTTTATTGTAATTATTTCACTAAGGTTCCTTAATTTCATAAAATAATTTAAAAACAACTTTGTGTAATACCCTATTAGAAAGGGAATTGAAATTTTTAAATCATGGATGCTTGAAAAAGGGACCTTGCATATCAAATATAATCATTATTTCATAAAAAAAAGGTCTTTTGGAGCCCAAAAAGGATTATTTTATTAAAAGGTGAATTTAAAAAATATATCTTCTAGAAAGTCCAATAAAAAAAGTATAAAAGGAGATTTAGAGAGCTCATTTGGATATGCAGATTAATATTATTTCTATTTCCTCTTATAAAATAAACCCTTGTGGTTCGGTGGGATTGACCCTAATTCATCTTAACCTTATTGAGGACAAAGACCCTCATGGAGAATATCATCCTCAGTGGTGAAAGATCCTCCTAGGTTGATTTGTTGATAGATTCACATAGAGTCTATGTTGGAACTTCATTGCAATACAATTCAGTTTTGGATGGAAGTGTTTATTGTAAAATCTTTATGATTCTATGAATAAAAATTTTAGAGACATATTGCAAATTTGAGAAGACATTTCAAGATTTCATAATTTATGTAGGATTTCAGATTTGTTAATAGTCACATTTGATGTTGTACCATGATGTTTGTGGGGCCGTATACCTTCTACAGGGGGCGTGAGCATTGAGAGGCAAAATGCCTCATTTTAGAGTGGTTTTTCATGTCTATGGTGGCACCTTCCCAAAGGAAACATTCATAAATCATTTTTGGGTTGGATTTTATAGTTTTGAAGGAGTTTAAACAACATTTTAGAGGCTTATATTGGTTATAGCCAATCATATCAGATTTGTAAAAAAAAATAGCTTCTAGGTATACTCAAAACCTATGATATTAGTGATTTATTCATATGGGTATTATTGTAAATGCTTGGACATTGCCTAGAACTAATTGTATGTGATTTAGTATTATTGTGCATGCTCATCATCAGTGTTTTAACTTGCATGCATCTTGTGGGTACTTCTTAAAAAAGAATATTTAGTGATTTCCTCATCTGGGTATTTGTCAAAGTTGTTATATTTCACTTTGTTCACTATTTGGCATTAATAAAATGAATTAACAATAGTTTGATCACATGGATTTGGTGTTTTAGTGTGTTTTTGAATGATTAGTAATAGTTGATATAGTTTAATTTCAAAAAAAATTGGTTTCAATTCGGGGTTGGTCACTACAGTGGTATCAAGCCCAGAACTTCTTGCCAACCTATTTGGTTATTTTGTATGTCAGTTTTTCTAGATGCATATTAGTGATCAGATCTTGCATGTTAGTTTTAATCTTTACATGTTAGTGATCCACACTTGCATGTCAATTTTGAGCTTTGCATGTCAATGTTTTAGACTTGCATGTTAGTATTTTGGTCTTCATTTATCATTTGAATCATGGAAGATAGAAAGATGATAGATTCTTTACTTGAATCTTTCAAACAAAATCAGGCTAAATTTGAAAAGAGGTTGAAAATCATGGAGTCACTTAGTGACAAAGATGTTGGAGATAGGATTTATATAGTAGATAGGGATATTGAGTTTCTACAATAGTCAAAATATTTTTTACTCGGTATATTAAAGGTAGTGAAGATTAGTTTGTCTATGATAGATCAATTAGATTCAAATAAATTGCTTTAGGCAATGAAACCATCAATGACTTCTTTGATTAAGCCAATGCTTATGAGATATCCTGATAAAGAGGTAAGACTTGTTATAATTTATTGTCTTAGTGAAATTACAAGAATTTTAGCTCCTAAAGCACCCTACAATGATGACATAATGAGGGGGATATTACAAATGATTATTGAAAGCTTTCATGGTTTAGATGATATCAAAAGCTCTTCTTTTGGTAAAAGGGTTAAGATTTTATAATTAATGGAAAAAGTCAAATCATGTGTTCTTCTGATTGATTTAGATTGTAATGATCTTATACGTGAAATGTTTCATCATTTCATAGCTTCTATCAGTGAAGATCATAGAGAAATTATTTTTGGTTGTATGAGAACCATTATGTCTTTGGTTTTGAATGAGAGTGATGTTATCTCCTAACCACTCTTATCATTTTTATTGGTTGTTTTGATAAAGGAACAAAATGTTTCTTTAACTACATCTGAATTGGTTAACAGTGGTTTCAAAGAATGTGAGAAAAAATTGATGCCATACTTATTAGTTGACAGGATAGGAGATGGAGAATAATATAATGTATCTACAAGTAAAATGAAGATGGAAACTTTTTTGGAATTGTTAAACGAATTGAATAATTCTCTTAAAAAGAAGAAGATGACCTGCTTCACAAGACATACATGACAAAGTACCAAAATGACTTCATAGAAGAATATGCAACTACATATGATGGGTATGTTGATTTGGAGTTTGTTAAATCAGAAATTATTGACAAGACACATGAAGACATTAACTTCTCTAATACCAAGGAGAATATTCTAAATATGAAAGATAATCTGAATACCTCATCAAAAAATTTATAATTGAAGCATGCTGATTTTGAGGATGTTGTAGTCTTAAAATCAGCATTTAACACTGAGCACATACATCATTTGAATGATGATAATTTAGAAGATGAGTGGGTAACATCCATGCAAGATGTGAATTAGATTGACTTCCAAAAGGATTCCATTGAGAGGAGTGTTCTAAATAAAAGAGATAAGTTTTCAGTTCAATTTGAAAGAACTGGTTTTAGTTTTGATTAAAATCAGTTTGAGAGTGATGTGTTGAATAAATCAGCCATTCATGAAGAGCTTGATGAGCCTATTTGTTTAGAATAAAATCATAAATTCGCAAGACCATGGGATCCAGGCGTTTTGACTGATAAATTCAATGAAGGGAAATAAAATGAGGATTATGTGATAGAGCATAGTGATGTCCTACCTTCATATCATAAAATATGCAAAAGGAATGTTAGAGAGGTAGCTGGTTTTAACAAACATGCCCTTGAAGACAAATCAGAAAATTTGTTGTGTGAAGAGGATGTTGACCAAAGGCTTATAGAATTAAAATTATTGGTCAATGAAAAAAAGGTTGTGCAAGCCTTAGTTCATTTTGATAACACACACAAATTTATTGAAGGTCTCTTATGAAAGACTCAAATTAAAGAGAAATAAAAGGGTATTCAGGTTGGAGCTACTTCATCAAATCTGCAAACTATTAAAGGTGCTTTAGAAATAATAAAATTAGATTTCTTGTATTTGCTTACTGACAGAGATCATGCTATTAAGTTTGTAGAAGAGAGCTTGGATGTTTACCAAGAGAAGGTGAATATGGTTGATGAGCTCACCTTTGAACTTAAATCAATGAAGCTTTCTTTAGAAAATGTCCAAGGGGCATTACTAAAAGTTAAAAAATAGCTTGATGTTGCAGAGCAATTTAGGGAGTCAAAGAATGAATAAAGAGCTAAAGAAATCAAAAAATTAATTGATGGGCTTGATATTATTCAAGAGGAATTTGATAAAGAGGTCTTACCAAAGAATTCAAAAGTTGCATGTACAAATTTAGACCACCTAGATGGGTTTGAGCAAGAAGGTAGAGGTAATTTTTACTTTGCTGATAATCCTCTTTTTGAGTTAGATGCAAAGTTATCTTTTAATAATCCACTTTCTGAGTTGAATACTAAAGCACTTCCTAATTTTGGTGACACAAGTGATGACAACATTAAGATATTAAATCTTGATGTGGAGCTCAGACATGAGGTAGAAAATGAAGTTTCAACATGGAATATGTTGAAACATGAAGACTTTGTCATTCATAATGGTGGGAAGTTACAAAGAGGTGATTTTGAGCTTGCTAAATATTTCAAAATAGTAGTAGAAAAAGCAAATTTAGATATTGTATTGCATAAGGATTTTATAAGACAAGGACCTAAACATGGTTTCTTATCATAGGACAATCCACCTCTTGGATTGGATGTTAACTTGACGTATGGGAGTTTCAAAACTCCTAGTGCTTTAAATTTTCATTTGGTTGATATCACTTGGTTTGTTTGCATGAGTGGTATTCATTTTGGAAAAGATGCTTTTGGTAGCATTAGAAGATCTTCTAATGAGGCACCCATGAATAGTATATTTCCACAACATAAGCTTAGTGGGGATGTTTCATCTCTAAAAAATCATGTTAGAGGTCACCAATGGAGTATGTTAGAAGGCTATTGTGACTAGAGAGATGTTTCATGGCATGAAAAAGTACAATTTTTCAATTTTGACTCTATTGTTTGGTTGCAGATCAGCCATCATATGACTTCAATTGCATACTTACAACTGGTTTGGAGGGAAAATTCAATTAAGTGGAGAAAATTTTAGTTGGAGCTTGTTTGGGAGTTTTTCCTAGCCTCTTCCAAATTGATTTTGATCAAAGCAATGTTCACCATTCATGATTATATAGGGAGATTTCAAATTTGTAGATGTTGCTCCACTACCAGGATGTTGATTTTGAAAAAATCATATTATTATTTATTATTTTCAGATTTGAATTATTTTGAAGGTGCCAAACATTTGGGAAATGTTGATAAGTGTTTCCCACTGAATCAAATGGATATTGTATCCAACATAATCTTGTTTTTGGTGAGTAATCAGGTGAGTTTGGCCTGTCATAAATTGTTTATATCTTACACACATGTTATTTCAAATCTTTTTTTGGAAGAACCCTTCAGCTTCATTAATGAAGGGCATGCTACAAAGGATTGGATGAGAAATTGTAATAGAATATATTCTTAGCTTATTCAGAACAAAAGTCTTCCATTTATTTTCAACCATTATTTAGAGACATTGGTTTAGAAATAGTGAATATTTTAATGGATTTCCTAGATTGTATTAGAGTGGTATAGCAGAAACTTGGTAAGGCAACAATATGTGATGGTGAGTTTTCTAATTCCATGTAGGGTATTATCATACTTCTATCCAAGAGAGACAATGAAGTTTTATTCACAGGTATGTTGCAGCATAGTGTATCAAATAAAATTTCTTACAAACCTCCTAGATTGATTTGAGATCTATTAGCTATCTAGATAGCACCCTAATAGGGTTCAGATTTATTCAAGTTTGACCCATACCTAGACTAACATGGGAATGGTATAAGGTTGTGGATTGCCTATATCTAGACTAGACCTCTAGGATTTTTTATGAGGCTAGCTCCTTAAATTTTATGATTTGGACCTTTACTTCTAAAACCTAAGACTAGTTGAGGTGAAAAGAGTTAAGGAGTTTGTATAAAGTAAAACATATTCTAGAATGTGGTAATGCACCAGAAATTTATCAAATCCACTCTTAAGCTTGGACTCCTTAACACACTAATGAACTATGAAAGAAGTTAATGCAATGCTTACTATACTTATATATGCAATTAGGTATGAAAATTACCTTATACAAACAGACAAGTTGGCTCCAAGGCCACTAATGCCTCTCTTCCCAGAGATACATCCTCATAGCCCAACTATTTCTCTAGTTACAGATTCAACAAAGTTTTATCAAATGGAGGGTGAGAAAACTGACAGACTGGGGAAGATATAAAGTCTTCTCAAATCTCAAAACAACAAGTTGGTTGTAATGGAGAGGCTACAAGCTCCACCATACAGGCCATACCAAAATAATAATCAAAAATTTTAGTACAATAGGCCAACTTGCCTACTTGTATAAGGCAATTTTCAGCCCTAATTACATGTCTAAGTATAGTAAGCATTGCATTAGCTTATTTCATAGTTCACTAGTGTGTTAAGGAGTCCAAGATTAAGAGTGGATCTAATAAATTCTCGATGCATCACCACATATTAGAATAGGTTTTATTTTATGTAAACTCCTTAACTCTTTTCACCCCAACCAATCTTAGGTTTTAGAAATAAAGGTCCAAATAATAAAATCTGATGAGCTAGCCTCATAAAAAAATCCTATAGGTCTGGTCTAGATATAGGCAACCCATAGCCTTAGGCCATTCCCATGTTAGTCTAGGTATGGGTCAAACTGGAACGAATTTGACCCCTATTAGGGTGCTATCTAGATAACTAACATGATCTTGGAGCCACAATGTTTATTCATAGTTGAACCATTGGTTGAGCTAAAAATTGCTTGAGGGCAATAAATTCTTGAAAAGGAGGACTTTAATGTCCCCATTTTCAGTAATACTAAATTTTCAACTTTTGTCTAGTTCTAATTTTGACTGAAGTAGCTTAATGTTTTATGAGGGGAACTCTAAGGTTCTTGGAGTATGCAAGTTGTGTTCTGTAGGGATTTTTGTTATTGACAGTGAACTTGATTGGTTTTGAGGACTCCTATGATACTTTTCAAAGTGAATTTTGGCTTCTAATGTGTTCTTAAATATTCTTGGAGAGAGGATCTATTTATAGAAAGTCACCCAATTGACCCCAATTATCATTATTCATCATCAGTATCATTCATGTAAAGTCAAATTTTGATCCTGATGTTGTTCAATGGTTTTTGCAACTCAAGTGAATCATTGAGCTTTAATTTAATTATTTCACTAAGGTTGCTTAATTTCATAAAATAATTTAAAAAACAACTTAGTGTAATAGCATGTTGGAATGGGAATTAAAAGTTTTAAATCATGGATGCTTGAAAAGGGACCTTGCATATCAAATATAATCATTATTTCATAAAAAGGGTCTTTTGGAGCACAAAAAGGGTTATTTTATTAAAAGGTGAATTTAAAAAATATATCTTCTGGAAAGTTTGGCAAAAAAAGCATAAAAAGAGATTTAAAGAGCTCATTTGGATATACAGATTATTTGTATTTCTATTTCCTCTTACGAAACCCTTGTAGCTCTGTGGGATTGAACCTGATTCATCTCAACCCTCTTGAGGATGAAAACCCTCACGGAGAATATCATCCTCAGTGGTGAAATATCTTCTTGGGTTGATTTTCTAATAGATTCACATAGAGTTTATGTCGGAACTCCATTGTAATGTATTTCGGTTTTGGATGGAAGTGTTTACTGTTAAATCTTTGTGATTATATGAATAAAAAAATTAGAGACATATTGCAGATTTGAGAAGACATTTCAGGATTTCATATCTATTATCAATCACATTTGAGGTTGTACCATTATTGTTTGTGGGGTCGCATACCTTCTATATGGGTCATGAGCATTGAGAGGCAAAGCACCTCATTTTGGAGTGGTTTTTTCATGTCTATGGTGCCACCTTGGCAAAGGAAACATTCATAAATAATTTTTGGGTTGGATTTTGTAATTTTGAGGGAGTTTAAACAACATTTCAGAGGCTTATATTGATTGTAGCTAGTCATATCAGATTGTAGTAAATTTTAGCTTCTAGGTATACTTAAAACCTATGATATTAGTAATTTATTCATATGGGTATTATTGTAAATGCTTGGACATTACCTAAAACTAATTTCATGTGATTTAGTATTGATGTACATGTTCATCATGAATGTTTTAACTTGCATGCAGTTTGTGGGTACTTTTGAAAAAAATATTTAGTGATTTCTTCATCTGGGTATTTGCCAAAGTTGATCTATTTCACTATGTTCACTATTTGGCATTAATAGAATGAATTAATATCAGTTTGATCACATGGGTTTGGTGTTTTAATGTGTTTATGAATGATTAGTAATAGTTGATATAGTTTGATTTCAAAAAAAAATTGGTTTCAATTTGGGGTTGGTCATTACATAATTGATCCACTTATGCTCCCTTATGTGAATCTCAATGAATAAAATTCTACTCGAAACCAAAAAAAAATCAAGCTATTTCAAAACAATAGAACATGCATGATTTAGATTTTAGGCTTAGGGCAAAAGAATTTTAATTTTTGGAGAGTGAGGGCGCTGCCATGAAGGAAAGGAAATTGCTTGAAAAAAAATCTCGTCAGAAATTTATTCGATGCTAGAAATTTCTTTACTTTAACCCTAAGCCGCTCTGCAATTCCCGACATCATGATCTAACAAGAGTGCTTGTGGTCTCTCCATCACCATCTTAAAAATTCTATATTTCAAGGTTGTAAATCTAAGGAAAAGTCTTTTCTTTTATGTCTCCATCAAATTAAAAAATCTAGATTAATTTCTCTTCGAATGAGGCAAAAAAATGTAGGCCATAGTAGGGAGCAAGGCATTCTTCAATCCTCTGTAGGGGTGCAAGAGCGTTTAAAGATGTAGAACCCGGCCACTAAATACTAGGGGGCATTGAGGTGCTTCTCCATTTTGTCATGAATGTTAAGCAACTACTACAACAAGGTCAACCACAGGTCCATTTCTTTTCAAACCTTCAACCCAGTTATGGGAATCGCTCACAAATTATCTGCTTCCAACGGACAATTATAAATATCATATAAAATGCAATTAATATAATTTATCCAAAGCCAAAAAATAATGGAGGAGAATGTTGATTTGGGGGAGCTCTGCCACCTACAATCAATTTCCAGTGACACTATAGATAAACACTTAGATATGTAAATTGTTTTTCAATAATCAAATACAACTATAAATCTACTCAAGATTTCAAACAACAAAATAAAATGATGATCATTTTCCAGAACCGTGCCATAAGAAAGGCAAATTTGAAGACTACAAATTCATAGAGCTCAATAAACAAGCTATTGTCCAAGGATCTCAAAGCAATATAGATCTTCAAGCCAAACTTAAGAAATGATTATTGGAGGGTGGCTCTGGTACCATGAAAGAGTTTGGAATACTCTTCATCCAAGATCTCTCCAATAAGCCATTACTATATCTATGGAAGCTTCACCATGCACACAAATAGAATAAACCAACTATATTCCTCAGAATAGATTATATGATGTTGAGATTCTATGTTATATTACAATAGCTTGGTGAAGAGGAATATATAGGAGTTAGGGGAGTTCACTCATAAGAGAACTCGCCATGGAACTGAGTGTAATTCATTGTGGAACTTATAGGAGAACTCATATTAGCACTCAGTTGAACTCCAAGTGGAACTCACCCACTTACACCTAAGCAAGCTTAAGCTAAATGACTAGGGATAATCCATTTAATAAATAAATGGAACAATAAATATCCTACACTAACAGTTGGCACCTTAAAATCCCCCTAATACTATTTCACATTCACATAAATCAATTGTGATATCACTACTGGCGATGTTGTAGTTGGTTGTGATGATGAGTTGGTAATATGGGGGAGCCTTATCTTAAACGTATATATAATTGTTTATGTTTCGTTAACCCTGTATGCTCATATATTATCTCCCTTGATATGGTTTATTTGTATCTATGCATGAACCACCTAGAGTTATGTTGTACCCTCTAAAGTTATAATTATTTTTTGTTGGGCCATGTTTCCAAATGGGATATGAGGTTTTTTTATCTCCAATTGTAGTGGTTGCTTCACTTCTGACATGATCTTTCCTAATGGGAGGTCTTCCTCTGTGACAACCATTTTTAACCCTGCCAACTTCCATGCCTCTGTCTTGACACCTTTCTTTCATGTTCCCTACCATTATTCCTCTGAAGCCTTACTAATGTTCTTTTATACCCCCTCTTAGACCCTATTGCTCTAATATTATTGCCTCTTGGTCCTTGACAAGAGCATTTGGAATCTTACTTAGAACCTTACTTTGACCTTTTTTACTTGAAACAACCCACCCTAACTGACCCCACCCACTTATAAAGATGATGTATCAATTATGCAATATCTAACCTGAGTTTATTAGGATATGTTTGGTTTGTGTTTGAATCCCAATACCCAAACCTTAGCTAAGAACTTATAATTTCAAGTGAATGGTAAAAAATAAGAACTTTATGATCATACATTATTTGGGGTAACATACAACCAAATACTTACACGGAAAGGCATTGCAAACCTCATTCCTATGGTTCATTATGGAACATGCAACGTGTTATGGGGTCCTCTATGTCCACTTCTTTTTGCTTCTAAGTCCTATGGTATTATGCATCGTCGATTATGTTCCATCCGTTGTGTTACATCAGCTATGTTTGAGATTTGATGCAGTCACTGGGGACTCTAATTGAAGGGGTCAAATTGGGTGGAGCCTCCAACCCAATAATATTATTTTCTCCACTCCTCCTTGGCTCTATTGGGACTATGTTTTGTAATGGCTCTATCAAGACTTCTTAAACCAAAAATTAAAAAATATAAAATAGAAAAATCTCAAATATTCATAACTACAAATATCATAGCAGTGAGGGTCCATGTATAAGGACTACAGGTAGCATGAACAAGACTGAAGACAAGAAGAAAAGGATCAAAGCTTCCAAAACCACTATGAAGAATCAAGCTCAAAAGGAGATTCTAGAAACCCCTGAAGGCTTGGAGGACTCATTTGACTCGTTGTATCTTTATGTTTTTCTTGTTTTATCTTGTTGACCTTTTGTTGAAATAATTGTTGAGGTTTTGTTAAACTTTGTATGGTCTGTTGGTAGAAGGCTAATCTCTAGTATATTTTTGTTAGTGTTTTAATGATTTATCTCTCATTATTGTAAGGTTCTAGGATCCTATCAAAACCCATTCTTTTACCATTATCCAAAAAATAATAATTAAAAATATCATGTGTAAAAATATCTCTATAGTATGGACAAAATCTCTAATGTTCATAATTGGAAATATCATGCATGCGTGAGAATAACTCTAGAGCATGAACAAAATCTCAAATATGTACAATTGAAGATATCATGCATGTGTGAGAATAACTCCATAACATAGACAAAATCTCAAATATCCACAATTGTAAATATCGTGTGTGAGAATAACTTTATAGCATGGATGAAACCTTAAATTTTCACAATTGTAAATATAATGCATACATGAATAACCCCATAGCATAGACAAAACCTCAAATTTCTACAATTACAAATATCATGCACACGTGAATAACTCCATTGCATAGACAAAATATCAAATATTTACAATTGCAAATATCTACAAACTTGAATCCATTTTCCTTGAAGAGAAGGATGAAGTAGAATATTTAGGGAAGGGGAAGGCCATTTTGACCGATTTGATCCAAAACAATAAAAGATAGTTGGAGGAATTTAATGACAAACTCCACAAAGTGGGTATTGATCTAGGTACCTTGATTAAGGAATGGAAATCAATCAACAAAGACACTGGGAAGGTGCTACAAAAATTTGAGCAGATCAATGAGACAGAGGTCCCCTGTAGGTAGAAATATGATAAGGCAGTGATTCAACACACTTGCAAACCCTCTCCCAAACCCCTTTCTTTGGCTAACCTTCCTAAGAAGAACCCAAAAAAGGAAGTCCGAAAGAAACTGAGGATGATCTTCCTGAAGGACACTGTTGAGGGCACAAGCAAAAGGACCCAAGCAAGAATTATAAAAGAAAAGACGAAGGACAAGGTCGAAGATAAGAATCCCAGCAAGGAACTCACAAAGAACATTACGCCACTGAATAATTACACTTTTATATTATATTTATTTGGTCTTATGTTATAAATTTTTAATTACTCTTCCTTTTATCTTAGTTGTAATATGTTTTTCAACTTTTTCAACTTATTTTTCCTTACTTTAATACTAATTTAACTGTTAAATTGTACAATCTTTATAAAACATATTTATTTGATCAAATAAAAAAATATTATATATACCTAAAAATAACTCCATAACATAAAAAAAATAATATCAAATATATACCATTACAAATATCATGCGGACACAAAAATATCTCAAAAACATTAAAAATATCATTGCGTACATAAAAATGTCTCTAAAACATGAACAAAGTTTCGAAGTATAAGACTAATTCCATAACATAGTCAAAATCTCACTTAAGAATAAATATCGATAAAATCTATAAAAAAATATTTTCCAAATATCATGCGTGGGTAAGAATGACTCTATAAGCATGAACAGGTAAGCTACGCCGAACATTCCTTAATGTGCTTTAAAATTGAAGTTGACACACACCAAAATCTGATCCTCTAGTCAGGAAGAGCACTTCATAGCATTGGCACATCTGTACAACTTCTTCAATGTGACGTCTCCCACATGGCATTGCCCTTCATTTACATTCATTCCTTATTTTTAAAAGGTAACGTTGAATTCTTCAAAACATTTAGAGGTGGTTTTATGGAGGGGTAAATGCAATTATTTTGTAGTTGTATGGGGTTTTATGTAATTTTAAATTTTTTTAATTGTAAAAAAATGACTATTTCTTTGAATAATAGGAGCAGCAATTGCAAATAAAATAAATTTTCAAAGATGAGTATATGTTGGGGACAAGAATTTGTGAGAAAATTTAGACATAAAAAAAGCACTTTAAAACCAATAAAATTTTATATTATAATTTTTTTAATATTTAAACTTCCTAAATTTCCTCTCCATAGATAATTTTTACAATTTTAAAAATCCATGAGACCACTTTATTGCATATTTTCTCTTAAATAATTTTTACAATACCCATTAAATATTTTTGTAATTGCAGTCCCATAGGACCGGGCCCTTAGACCTTTAAAACGAGTGATAGAATAGGCAAAAACTTTCAAAACGCATTATCTAAAAATTTATATAGATGTTTTTATTTTATTTATTTTTAATTGAATAGTATATTTTTATAAAATATAGTATATCAATAATTATATAAAAAAATGGACAAAAAAAATTGTATTTTTAAAAAAATTATCATATTCAATTAAAATAAATTTTACGAAGAACAAAATCAATAAAATATCATTTTCAAATTAAACAAAATAAATTTAAACTAATTCAAATATATATCAATCCCAATAATAATAATAATTAAAAAATAAAAATAAAAAAACTAAAAAAACTCATTAAATAATAATAACAAATCAAAATTGAAAAAAATAAAAGAAATGAAAGATCCAGAGAGTTCCCTTCCCACCCATTAACCGAGAATTCCTCATCAAATAATAAAAAATGAAAATCCCAACAACCGAAGTCCTCAGAATCCCAACTACCCATCTACTGATTATTGTCAGTACAAATGACAAAATATAAGGAAAAACTAAGCCCCTACAGTTCAACTCCATTCAAATTTGTACAGTCGGAACTCGAACCACAGCTAACCAATGGGGATTCGAATCACGTACCCTGGAGGGCATGGAAGATGGAAAATAAATGATAATATCTTTCCTGCCAAGGAAAAGGAAAAGAAAAAGCTGTGATTTTACGTATCAGAATTGCGCCTTTATAGCTCACTGGTAGAGCGTCAGTCATGTAAACTGAAGGTCCGCAGTTCGATCCTGCGTGGAGGCATTAGGCAATAATATTAACAGTGTGTGTGTTCTTAGCTGTAAACTTCATTCTGCTCATTGGCTTTTGCTTGCGGAGGAGGGAAGGGTTTTTATAATAATAAGCAGCAGAGAGAGGAAGGATTAGGTTATCCATATTTTTAAAAAGGGTGAAGGCAAGGCCGTTCTTGTTTACTTCCACATGCGATGCTCCTATCTAATAAAAACGCTTCATATATGCAGGCATGCACCCTTATTTGTGTCTCTTCTAAAAATCATGAATCCCATGTACAACTTTGGAATGACATGTTTTTGTTTACAGAGGCATTCAATAACATTGTTTTTATTTAGAGATGCACTCGATAACATGCAAGTTTAGAGACTGGGGGTCAAAATAGATAAAAGGTCCATCTTGCATTTATATGTCATTGTGGGTGTAATCGTGAAGTCTAATCATCAATTGGGCACGTGACTCAAAACATTAAATGTGTGTGTGGTTTTTGAAACATTTAAATTTCACATAGTTGAATTAAATATTGTGTTGACATGCACATTGCTATGGAAATTACTAGTTGATCACCTTGTTTTTCTACTTTAGGTGTTTTTATTTCTCAACTTGCTATGAGAAGCTTAAGAGAAAGTTGTCCTAGTACTTAAGGTAAAGAATACTATGAACATGCCATTGCACACAAATCGAGATGCAATAGCCACAAAGTTTTAAATAGGGATGAATGATGGTCCGAGGATAATAAATGAACTGCGACATTTATTCACAGAGGTCATGAAATAAAAGAATATTAAAGTAGGTAGTGTTGTCATTTTGTTAGCCTCGATAACCGATAACCCAAGCACCCGTTAATTGTCACACATTTGAATTAAATAATATGTTGACATGTGGGTTACCAAAATTTAATGTGTTATAAACATCTCCAAGATTTTGTGAACCCACTGAAATTTTTGAAACATTTAAAGCTCTAAAAATAATGTAAATGTTAAATCGTTATTTAACATGTTTCATTTTTTGCTTTATTATGTATTTAGTTCCACCATTAACTTTAGCTCAGATGACATGTTTGAATTTGACTATTTTTTAAACTCTCTTAACTTTAGTATATAAAAATTATGAAAGTTTTAAACTTGTATTGAAATATGATGCTCCAATTATATGTTTTCATAATTAAGGAAGCCCCATTTTGATTTTATCTTTTCGATTAAACATAAAGGGTTTTCAATTGGTCAGGGCTCTATATTCGAAAAGTTAATGGATTATAAATTTGGTGCACAAATAAAGTAGACATCACTCTCATCATTGTATAAACCTTTATTTTTCTTTTGTTATTTGTTGGTTTGTAATCATTAGCCTTTACTTATGACCGTAAATAATTCTCACTCTAAGTCTTAGCCAAAATAAGATTTTGTTACCATGATTCATAGGTGGCCGCATGACCTTGAGGTAATGATAATATAAGGATGGAGTTTGTTGTACCTAAGTTATGTGGGAAGGATAAATTTCCTCAATTTTATAAATTTCACACTTTTTTCCCTTGGGAACGAGATGATTATTTATAGATACATATTCGGTGATGTATAAATTTTGAGTTTGGGGACAAACAAAGACTGAGAGAAGGTGTATATTTCATTTATATGCCATTCTGAAAGTGATCGTAAAGCCCATTTGTCGATTGTGCGCACGGTTCAAAAGTTACAACCATTTAGTCGTCAATCTAAGTGGGTTCACAAAACCCTAACTATGTTTGGAGGACTCTCGCAAGCAATCATAAGAGCTTATAGTGTGTCTCTTACCCTCTATGCTTGTGTGCAACGACTTCATAATTTTCACTCTTTTTTCCCTTAGGAATGACATGTTTCTCTTTAGAGATCTGTCTGATGGCATGCAAGTTTGGATTCTATGACCCAATGGATATTGTGATAAATTTTACCTTTATAGATGTGACCGCAAATTCCAGTTATTGATTGGGCACATGGTTAAAAAGTTGATTGTTGTACTGAGAAACATTAGACTCATTTTGCAAGTTTTTACTACGAGAGAAAAGTTTCCTCCATTTAGTCCTCAATTTGAGTGGGTTTTCTAAATATTTGTAATGTTTATAATTATCCTAAAGGAATCCATCGGAACATACAATGCACCTCTACCCCTATTGGATTTTGTCTAAAGGGTTCATAAAGTTTGTACTCTTCTTACACTTAGGATCGACATGTTTATCTTTAGAGAGGAGTATAGAAGCATGAAAATTCAAAGTCCTAAGGCTAATTAGGATACATATAAGGTGTATCTTACATTCATACATCTCCTATATGTGACCACAAAGTTTGTTCTTCAATTGGTTCACGGTTCAAAAGTTGCTTACCCTACTGAGCAACTTTGGACTCATTTTCTTAGTTTTCACTGTAAGAGAAAAAATTTCACCAATTAGTCCTCAATTTGAGTGGGTTTGTAAAATATTAGGGATTATAGGATTCCCATGTGCACATGTGGGAACTTATAATACATTTATATGTCTCTCAATTTACGTGTAATGACTTTGTAAAGCTCATTGTCTTTTCCCCTTCAAAACCACAAGGTTCTATTTAGAGACACATTTGGAAGCATGAAAGTTTGGAGTTTGGGGACTAAAGTAGATCAAGATAAGGTCTATATTGATTTTATACTCCATTTTGGATGTGATCGTGAAGTCTGGTCATCGATCTGGCACACATATCAAAAGTTTATTTCGCTACTAAGCAATTTTGGACTCATTTTATAGGTTTTGGTTGTAATAAAAACATTACTGCCAATTAGTCCTCAGTTTGAGTGAGTTCAAAAACTATTTGGGATTTATAAAACACATAATTTTGGTAATGTACATGTTGAAAAATGATTTAATTCAAGTGTGAGACATGTAATGGCTTCTCGAGTGATCAGTTATCGAGGCTTACAAAATGATGGAAAATCCTAATTTAATATAATGTTATTTCATGTCCTCTATGAATAAATATGTGGTTGTTCATTTATTATCCTTGGGAAATCATTCATCCCTTTTCAAACCTTTGTGCCTATTTCATCCCCATTTTTGAACAATGGTATTTTCAAAATATTCTTCACTTTATGTAAGACAACTTTCTCATAAGCATCTTTTAGCAAGTTGAGAAATAAAAACACCTAAACTAGAAAAATAGGGTGTTTAACTAGCCATTTATAGATAACTTTACATGTATAAATAGAATTAAATTCAAGTATGTGACATTTAATTAGCCCTCACAAGAACCATTATTGATACGTTCAAAATGAGGGCACCGCAAAAACAAAATTCAAATAGTGGAGTATCTGCCTGTTAGTTTCATAGTCTTCAAAAAACTATACATCAATTTTTTTTATGGAATATTGTTGAACCCAAGTTCCAAAAACAACCAAAAATATAATGGGATTGTCAATATGTTCGGCATCAATGACTGGAGAAATATATTTAATTTTTTCCTCTACACATTAGCAAAAGAAGTAGTTTGTTCATATACACACCATAATTTTATACAATGCAACATTTATCCAATCCATTAATGATGCAAAACTTATCTAAATATAAATTCACATGCTCATATCTTTCCTATGTCATTATTCTCTTTTGTTGTTTTTTATACCTTCCATGAGGGTCAAATCTACAAAACATAGACCTAAACCTTTTAAATTTGCAAATTCTATGGTGGATAACAAAACCATCACGACACTTGCACAAACATCATTGTGGTTGTTTAAAATAATTTGGTAGTTCCATGAGCTTTCGTAAACATTTTGTAACCACCATGGCTATTGTGTAACCTCTACCTACATACATTGGCGGTTTTGCACCTTTGCATGAGCTTTTAAAATTATCTTCAAGGACATGTTTTGCATGTCCAAAACTTCATTTTTTATTATGTTTCGCCTACTTAAACCTCTGACAATACAATTAAATCCAAATAAAATTTAGTAACCCCAACCATTCCTATTAAACTTCCAATCATTTAATGTTAACTCTCACATGAAACAATTGCCCCATTTCTACAAATATGCCTATGCACGATGAAATTTAGATCAAAAAAATTGAATTGGTAGCCATTTTTGAGAGACAACCATAAAAATACTACACCTTTTTCCTTTCACATCATTTTGTTGATACACACTTCCCAAATCGCATTAGGCAGCTGCACTGGATAATGACACTTAAGGATTGGATCACCACAACAATCAAATTCTATAGAATTGTCATCTACTTTTGGTAAGGTTGGATTTTACTTGTTTTGTTTTTGTTATTTTCCATTGGATTAGATATTATTGATTCAAAACATAATATTAGATTAGAAAAAGGACATTTTAATTCCATAATTTATTAAAGTTTTGCTTGCTTCTATGCTTAAACTTCAATGTTTTTGTTATTATCTTCACACATAATCCTCATTTATTCCTTGAAAGTTGAGTAAGTTGATTAAGATTTATTTAAGAAGTTATGTCTTATTCCTTGAAAAAATAAATGTTTCAATTTTTTCTTGCTTCTTTCTTTGCACATGTAAAAATCTCCTTAGAAGAAGTAGATTTCATTCATTGCTCTTGTTGTTGAAGAAATTATCTTGTGAAAATATGAATTTTATTTAAAATAATTTTTGCTTCCTCTTGGTTTTCAGTAAATTATTTTCTATCTCTTTGTCCACTCTTAAAAATATTTTCTCTTTCCCTATTCTTCATTCCCAAATCAACAAACACAAAAAGATAATAAAAATCAAATTGTATCTTTCATTTTTAAAGAAAATTAGCTAGTAACTTGCATGCACTTCTCATTTTTGAAAATCGATTAGAGCATTTATTTATTTACTTTCATATTTGCATTTTATTTCTACAAATCATAAAAATATAGTTTTTTTTGGTGCATTTATAACAAGCATTTAATTTTTCATATGTATTCATCAAATTAAAAAAATAAGCATTCAAACAACTAATTTCAGTTTTAACTCATTTGCATCTATATAACATCGTGAAATTCAAAAAAAGATTTAAATTTATATCTATTCCCATCCATAATTTGATTCATAATTTACATTCATAAATTTTGAAAAATATAAAATACATTTTTATTTAGGTAGTCTTAATTTTTGCTTTACATTTCCATTCAGAAAATACAAAAAGACTGGTATAGTTTTCATTTTTAGCACTCACATTTATCATTAATTTATTATTCACATGTGTTAAAAATTAGTTTAAAAAAAACCCACAAATATTTAAACAAGTTATACTCTTATTAAAGCATTTAGTTAGCAAATAATACACAACAATTAAGATCACAAACACCCAATTCGACCAATTGCCCTAACACCCTTCGATGATGTTCTCATAACAAGCACATCCACATAAGGTAGGACATTTTCCATGAGTTACCATTCCCATTATAGTGGATACTATCCAAATAAAAATAGACTCTATGCTCTAGCTATACGTATTTTGTTCTACGTCATTTTTGAATTTGATCATTATCTAACTAGAAGCCCTAAATGAACAACAAAGATTGTCAAGGATCCCACCTCTCTAGGAAGATTCAGTTGTTGGGCCAAAAAGAAAGGAACATCCAAATCCAATTTACTTTCTCCTCCTTGGGTCTAGCCTCATCTAATTTCACTCTCTTTATGGATGTCATTTTTGGGATTAGATCAACTCAATAATTTCAATTAGATGCCAAAAATTATACAACCAAATTTAAACCCATTTATAGAAAGTGACATTGACCAAGAATTATGATATTTAATTATCCTAGATTGAGGGTATTCATTATATATCATCACTCTATAGTTCACTATCCTCAACGAAAATTTCAAGATAATTGAACTATATTGGCATAGGCTCAATCAAGCAAATGTGCTAGCTTGTTCCTTTCAATGATCTCGAAACAATAGCAAAATTGGTAAAGTCATCCCATTCTATGATCTCAACCACATCAAAACAATCATCCTGACCAATATCCCAACCAACATATCATTTCTCTTTCATCATCTTAGCCCAACATTAGGAGATTGAGTGCACAAGGTTAGCATGTCACTTTCCATGTGTGTCAATCCCTCTTTGTTATATCCATTTTCAATAATTGCAAAAACATGCTCTAGACATCAAAATATATAAAAATTAATCATCTTTTCCATGTATATAATAGTACATAACTCTTATAAAAACATTATTAACTAAAATATTAAAAAATAATCTTTTACATGGTTGCACTATAGCATATACATGGTTAAATTCATTTGATGATGTCATTTACGCAAGTTGTAATGTTTTATGAATTTGATATTTGTCAACTTATAGGTTCATAAATCCATTCATCCACCAACTCTTGTAACTCACTCTCAATTCAAAACATATTGTAAAAATGTAGAACAAAATAATGTCATGTGCCTCATATGAACTATCCACAAACTTGTGTTTGAGCTGCATAATAAGTGAAAGTCACTCAATATTGTTATTGTCATATAATTTTCATATATTTCCAATTTTTTTCCCTCCATCAATCAAAAATATATATGAATAATATATTTTTATTGAGCACCATGATCCATTTTTTATTACATCATTCAACAATTATTGTTTTATCACTCAAATCGACATCATCTTAGAACTTCAACTCTTCTCTTGCAAGGGCTATTTTCACACATTATTATGCACCATTATGATCCCATTTTACATGGTCAACCTTAATGAAATTCAATCTAATTTTTACACTAGTATTTACATGCATCTTTCTCATTTGTGCATTTTTAAACTGTGATGTGTAATTTTCTGACCAAATATAATGTTGATTGAAAGTAATGGTTATTTCAATCAACATACCGTAGAACATATCAAAACAAAATTGTATATATTCTATGGAATGTGGTAAATCATCACTAATATATAATATATACTCCCTTACTACCCTTTCAATATTTATTTCTATTGTCGAGTGCATGCATAAAAACTATATGCATGAGATATGGAAACATGTACTGAGTTGTCATACTATGACCAAACCTCATTTTGTGGTTACAATGTGTAATTATTTAAAATATTATGATAAAAAAATAGTACTAAGTGGGAATGTATCTTTACATAACTTGAATTGTTCATCCAACCATAAATCTCTTTGTGTTCGCCTTATATACTCATTGATAATTTCCTCCATAAATTTAGCCACAAGTTATAAAACATTTATGTGTTTTGTAACAAGATCACATAATCTAGATTCCTTGCCATATTTTAATGGATATTCCATTAAAATATGTAATTATTTAAAGAAGATACTAAAACAATAGTACAAAGTGGGAATGTATCTTTACATAACTTAAATTTTTCATCCAAATATAAATATATTTGTGTGCGCCTTACATACTCATTGATAATTTCCTCCATGAATTTAGCCACAAGTTATAAAACATTAATATGTTTTGTAACAAGATCACATAATTTAAATTCTTTGCCATATTTTAATGAACATTCCATAGATTTTTAATTACTGAAACCAAATAATTCTTGCCCAATTCCATGTGTATTCTCCACATGGATACATTTTTTCAATTTTGAAAAACCACCACAAATGTTGCATGTTCCATCCAAACATATTTTGTTATCAAAAAATATCCATCTGGTCTTTGACATCAAACGATTGAAATAAATTCTCTTGCTAATTTTGGTTGAACTTCCATTCCACTCTCCTAAAACTTATTTTTAGTATAAAAACTATAATGTACATGATGAAAACATCATAATGCATTTAAAATTAAACATGCACCCTATAATAAGTGGTATGTGTGTGATTATTTTGAAATATAATGGTGTGGCAATCTCAAAATATATCTAAATAATAGATATTTGTGGATATTTATATGAAAAATTAGAGCAAAATAGTGTTTGGGTCATAATTAATAAATGTTTTGGACGTGTTTCATGGTTACGAGAAACTACATTTATTTTCTTTACATCTCTTTAATTGGGTGACACCCTTATGTTGTCTTTATAGAATTATGAAATTGAAAATTTTAGAGTGCCAACTATAACCATGTATTTCTTGTGGTGTCTACCAAAGAATTCAAATAATTCATTACTATTAGCATCATCAAGCCTTTGACACCTCTTCACTGCTTTCATTAGTGTTTTTTATTTATGTTAAGTTCTCTACAATCTTGTCCAATCAATTTTTTGCCTATTTGGTTACTTACTATGCTTGTTCTAATTATGCATTGGGTAACATTGCTATCTTTGGTGCACTTATTTACATCTACATAATGGTATGATTTATGTATATTTTCCGTAATCATCTTGTTTTAATCATCAATAGTCAACATTCTTCGTCTTAGGGTGTTCATAATAGGACTCATTATAAGAAATTTCATTATTGTAACAAACAATTGAAATCTCTTAGTATTATTTTATTTTTAAAATTAATAATCCCAAATTTTAGCATCTTTCCTTCTCAAATGACATTCAAACAATTTTTTAAGGCATTGGTTTCAAAATGTTTTCATCAATTTCCATTAAGTACATGGGTATTCTATCTAAAATTCTAGGAGGTGTTCTTATTGGTAAAGTATTTTCATTCAGTGTTACAATAATGTTTTTTTCATTTTTAGTTTCTCCATTTGGTGCTTTTAAACATGTTTCCTCATTTTTAAGTTACTCATTTCGTGTTTCAAGTGGAATCATGCATATAATCATCATCACCATTATTAAAAACTCCATAATATGAATGTGTGCTTACATTATAATTTGGTATGACATTAGAATTTCACAAGAACATTCATCATCACTATTCATTTAAACATTCGCTATTACATTCCATGATACAATTTGAATTTCAATATTCAATTTGTGGGTAGTAAATGGCATACCTTAACTTGCATATAATCTTTGCATTCATTAGTTTTGTCTCTCTCTCTTTAGTTGTAATTGATGCAATGTTTTGCACTTAAATTTATTATTTCATTTACAATGAATACCATCACCCATGATGTTTATTTGATAAATATCCTATGCAAAGATAGAAAAGGTTGACAATAGGAAGAAGATAAGTATGATTATGTAATCAATTGAAAGTACATGGAAAAATCACTCAATATTCTTGCAGTACTACAAATAAAGATTTAGAAAAAATAGAGTAGGGATAATATTCTTGACAAGATGGAAAATTAGTGTTGTACTAAGATTAAATTCATATTTTAAGAACCTATATGAACTATAGCGCGTACACATTCTTATATGCATTTTTAAAACCCTTAATGCAAGGCTTGTATAGCTCAATGGTCTACCACAAGAAATCACATTTTTTGAAATAATTATGAATGGTCATCAAATTTGTATATACTAATGGTCAAACATGGATGAAATTCACATTATCAAGTCACAAATAAGTTGTGTTGCATCTGTATACAGTGTTGTTCCTCCACTCATTGATAATGAATTGCATGTAAATTAATATTTCTATTTTCAAATTGGATTTGTTTTGTTCATCGAGTTTAATAATTTTGATAGGAAAGAAATAAAGTAAATATTTAAATTCTCCATAGCCATTTCACCTAGAAATTTTAAAATATTGCAATTTCATTGTAAATAAATAAGAGGTTTCTTAACCGTACTAGAAAATGGCACATAATTTTTTTAATAGGTTGAGAGAGTGATAGGATGCATTCAATTTCACTAGATCAGTTGGAAATGAGTGAAGTAATTTTGTGCATCTTTGCACTCTGATTCTTGAATCCAGCTATGGCTCAAAAAGAGAGGAAATTAGGAGCATGGGAAAATATGGAAATTTATAATTTCTTTTAGGTATAAAATGATACACTGGGAGATCCCATGCAACTTAAAAATAAGCTGAAAGTATAACTTTTCAACCTTAGATACCTTGAATGTAAAACACTAGTTAAACATAAAGGAAGAAGTGAGAAAGAAGTCTTGATATTAATTCTAAAATAAGATATGGCCAACTAATTTAAATTTTTAGGGGGTAATGGTGTATAAAACCCTAGGTTGTTAAAGGGCTGGAACAATAAATCAAGGAATAAATATGCAATAATTTGAGCAACAATTGACCTAATTTATTATTCTAAAAATAACAATGAATTACACAAAGATATATTTAGCTAGAAACTAATTGAGATAGATGAATTAAAGCCTAAAAATTAGTTCAAAAGCTACTTAGAGTGTTGTCAAATGGAATTAGGACTCAAAACGTCTCCCAGATAGAAATACAATCCTTTGGATAGTAGCACACTATGCTAGTGCCCTCAAGGGTGTGATGGTGTCCTCTTTAAAAAAATAGTATGAAATTTTAGATATGCCTTTGTTTGAGTCTGATATGCCTATGCATATATATATGAACACTGATTCATTATCTATGAAATATTTTTGATTAATTTGGAATCAAAACCCTAGACCTCCATGTTGTTAGGGTATTTGAGGAGCACAAGTAGAAAAAGTGTGATGTTAGTTGGATATGTTGTGTATGCATCTAAATTTGCTCATTTCATCACTAACATTTGTAATTTCATCTAATAATCACTAATCTCAACCACCTCTATCTAATTACTAATCTCCTTCTAATTATATATATATATATATATATATATATATATATATATATATATATATATATATACATCCCCCTTCATTATTATTCATCATACTAACCTTACCCCTTCCAATTTATTCATTAATTCATATAAATCCCTTTTATCTACTAACTAATCCCACTTGTCTAATATTTGGGAATTTAAAATTCCCTTCCACCTACCCTAGTTTATGAGTAGCCTCTCCTACTCCCCTAGATTCTCTATAGCCCGCTAATCACATGACTAATCATCTAATAATTATCATTAGGCTTCCAAAAAGACTCTAGAGGCTTCTACCTCTAGAACATTCCCTCCTCTAGAATCATCCAAGGGATTTTTAATTCTTTGAATAATTCTCCACCATTGATCTTCCTACACCCAACTTTAAATTATGTCCGTTGATTCTCCCTTCTTCCTCTATTTAAATCATCCACCCTTCCATTGCCAAACTAACTATGAAATCTATGATCCTCTCATGCCAATATTATCAACCAATATATGAATCAATCATTAGTCTAGTAATCAAAATATTTTCAAGATAATCACATATTGTCCAAGAAAATCTAAGTCTAGAATCAAGCAATTATTTAAGCATTGAATCTTTCTTCTATTGGATATTGATTTGGATCATTTGGCTAAATGATTGTGATACAAGTATGAATGTTTCAATATTTTTTTCACTATGACCCTTTTGTCTCTAAATTTTAATAGTGGATTAGTTTTTTGAGTACATTTTGGTTAAAATTGCATAATCATAATCCATTTCTCAAAATTTATATCTTACATTTGGCGACCATAGTGGGAGCCCTCCTTGGTGTTAATCTTGTGTGTAAAGTGTGATTGTACAATTTGTAGCTCTAATAAGGCATGAATTTGAGCTCAAATTTTCAAAAACCTCTTTTTCCAAGCAATGAACAATTGTGCTCGATAAAGGGTGATTTTGAAATCGCCAATTGTAAATTTGACCTCGACAGTGGCAATTTTGCCTTTAACCACCACAATAACTAAAAAATTGTTTGTTGCTAGTTAAAACATAGTAAAATTGCCTATTACTAGTTGTAACACTGTAAAATCACCTATTTCTAGTTGTAACATTGTAAAATCACTTATTTCTAGTTACAACATTGCATAATTGCTTATTACTAGTTGCAATATTACAAAATCGATTCTTACTAGTTGCGATTTTGATTCCTATTTACGAATTTGAGTGATCTAGTTGTAATTTCACTCTTAGTTCATAAACTATTTTAATCCATACTAACAGGTGTTATAATTTGTTTTTTCTATTATTTTTTGCTCTATGTCTGATCTAATTTATTGCAGGAACAAGCTAATAATTCATCAAACAAAAACCATAAGGGTGTTGACTTTAGAGTAAAATCACTTATAGGCAACAATAATCTTGATTCTCAGTCACATTTTTGACACTGTTAGTCATGATTTTGAACAGTGGACAATTTGTAAAGCTTTCAGTCTGTTATCTATTTTTCTATCATCTATATATATTTTCCTTACTTCATGTATATATGTGCTTTCTCTTTCTAACCTCTATCTTGCAGGGTAAAGTTAAATTCTAATGTTAGGACTATCTAATTGAGATTCCCAAATACATCTAATTTAATTATGTTTTAATTCAATAAAAATTATGTGAATAACATAATCTATAAAAATCATAGTCCAATACCTCTTATAATATCATTTAATCTCTAAAAATTTGTAAATATCTTAGGTTTTTCGTTATCTTTAAAAGTTGCTTATAGCTAGTCATGAGATTGCTTTGTATTTATGATTTTTCACATCTCATATGTAATTTTTCCTGCCTAACCACACAGTTGTTGTCATGTTATGCTTATAATTTGAAAAATTACTTAACTCAGTTGTATTTTTGATTCCTTGTCATGAGTTTGCACATATCATAAGTGATTTTAACTAACCACCTAGTAATCATGGCAGTCTACTTGGTAGCTTGCAAAATCACTTTTCCCATTTGTGATTTTGAATAGTCAGTCATGATTTTGGCTCTCTAGAAGAAATTTTAAATCAAAATTGTCTACATATCTATGATTTTCAACAAGCCAATAATGATTTTACTCTTCATTTTTTTCAAACATCTTTCTTTTGAGTGCATTTTAGGGCCCTTTTTAGTGAATTTTGAGTCATTTCAAGGGTTCTACAAGTCTCAAATTGATTTTGGAATTGGGGGCATTGATCCTCAACCCCATCCTGTAACGTGATAGGGAGCATGCCTAGGGTACTACCCCTGAACCCTGTAAGGAGCATTTCCCTTTGACCTTGCTATGAGATATCACCCCAGACCTCCACATCGTGGCCCCTCATTCAAAGGGTTATAGTGGAAAAATTATGTTTTTTTAGTGTTTTTATTAAGGATTATTAGGCTAGCCTTTCATTTGAATTTTTACAGAGGTAAAATTAGTGGAATTTTTTTATTTTATAATAATACTAACACCTTTTCTTGCAAATCTTTATCTAAAATCTTGTCTTGTAGTTCATATTTTTTGTCTAACATCTTATCTTGCAAGTTGCCCCTCAAGATTACCAAATTAAAACTAACAATCACTTGCTTTACAAGCCACCTATCAAATATTTTAGCATTTTGAAAACTATCTTGTATATATCATAATTAATTAATTAGTTGATAAATATTTTTCTTGCTTGAGTGTCACCCAAGGGCTACAGTAGTGTATGCTTTCCTCCTTGCATCCTATTGGTGAGTCTTAGAGGATCAAAAGCCAACCCTCCCATTTTAATTTTTAGGAGTCAACATGATGTGGAAGTGATTCCCATGCACTGGCTATAGTCTTAGGCATTGGTGACATGAATTTCATCACCGTGCATTCAACCACACTTTGTGTTCTAGCAGAGTATAAAAATTAGGGACAAGTGTCATTGGGCCAAGTGGTTGACCCCATATATGAATTCCATGAAGGAAAAGAGTTAACTCTCTAACCTAAGAATTAGATAACACCATATACAGAGTTAGGCCCCATGTACCTAGAGCATATCGGGGATGCCCCTAGAAAGTCATATTTAACCTAGTGTAGGGCCTTTTGACCACAACACACAACTTATTGCTAGGTCCAATACCAGCCCATATAGTGACCACCATGTACATATGGGGTTGAGAGTGTTTTGTATATTTTTTAACGGGTATCTATCTTACAGCCTCACCTGTAAATCTGTTAGATGGTGTAGTCATTGGGTTACACTCCCAATCAATTTACTAATAATAGGTTTATGATTTGCTTGATTTGGTGTGTGTTGTTGTAGACTAATGTTGTTTGTGAGCTGAGTCAAACTTTCACCTAAGCCTATACACTATTATCTAGAACTTATATCATCATCTTGTATATCCTTACCTACATCGTATTGTTTTGTATATTCTAGCCTTATTCTTATCTTGTACATTCTTAGTCATCTTATACATCCTTATCCACTTTACATGTCATCATATCTTATACATATTTAATCTTGTATAATCTCATATATCTTGTACATCTTATAGTCTCATCTTAGACATATCCTAATTTAGTTTTAGCTTGGCATCCTCATATTTATTTATCACCCTATCTAATCTTGATGGATCATCTATCCATCACATATTTAATCCCTCATTCTAAATCTTTGTCTATGACATCCCATCTTGACCTTATACCATATAAACATAATTATAACTTGGTATCCTATTTAGTCTCCTTCATCATCATCTCATATTGCATTCTTAATCAGTTTGTATATTTTTATCTTATACATCCTTCTCTTATCATTATCCCTCATATCATTTTTCATATATTAATATAGTATTAATTTATCTAAGTATCTCCCATATTACTTTGTATTGAATTTTTATCCTACAACACATCTAGTTGGATTTTGAGGTCACACACTTGTCCAAACCATATTTGTTAGGGAAATAGTTAGTCCTCACAGTAATTTGTATGTCGTAATATGAATAATTACATGATTAAGAATTTATTATTATGTACAGTCACTTAGTTATATTTGGTATTAATTGGTTATCAAAATGTTATTATAAATAATATTATGATAATAGATTAGTATATATTATTTTTTGATATATATTGTTATGAGTTATAACAGTATATCATATATAGAGTTTGCATAATCAGAGAGATTTTGGGGGAGAGATATTGATGGAGAGAATATAGGAATGGTGTTCGTATATGTGTGTGTGTGTGTGTGTGTGTGTGTGTGTGTGTGTGTGTGTGTGTGTAAACTCCCGTATGGTTTAATAATCAGTGCATGTGGAATAAGAATATAACATTATTTAAAATATTTCTTGTGTTTGGCTTTATTATCTCTGTGTATGCATCCATATTTCTTCATGATTTGGTAAAAAATCTAATTAATCCCATCATTTGGTATCAGAGTCTTGTTCTATCAGGAATGGGTTTGTGAAAATTTGTGAGGGTTTATCATTTCTTTCTTTGCCCCTATGAATGAGAAACTGCAATAAGCTACATAAGAGTATAGAATAAAGTTTTATGTTAAATGGCTATATACAGTTGTACATTCTACCTGAACCCTGCATGGTCTATACATCTATTAAATCATGGGTGTGAATTTAATAATAATCTCAAATTTAGTCTCAACATTTCATAA
Organism: Torreya grandis; assembly: GCA_037957365.1. Taxonomy (NCBI): domain Eukaryota; kingdom Viridiplantae; phylum Streptophyta; class Pinopsida; order Cupressales; family Taxaceae; genus Torreya; species Torreya grandis. The sequence goes on along the minus strand of JARHVA010001751.1, from coordinate 815,844 downwards.
TAGATCAGGATAATTGATCTCTTTATTACATCATAGATAGAGTCATCAAATTACATACACATGGTTATAACTTCATCAAATTTATCCTTATTCACAGATTTGTCTCCATGTAGACATGCACCAAGTTGGTTATTTTTAGACATCAACATGAAATCATTAAAGGACTACTATTTTGTATTGGTAGATAAAATTTGAATCATCAATTTCTCCATCACTGCCACCATCTCTATGTATTAAGGATAAAGCAAGAAAAATATATACAATATTTTGTACACAAATCTACATTTGATGACCTAAGCTTTGAATTTACAATTGCATCTTGCTGGATCATAGATCCATTTAAAATTGAATCATTTCTCATATCAAATCTCCAAAGAAATACATCGATCCACTTGTACAGTCTGACACCATCTAACTTGCCTATTGAATCGAACATATTGAATGACCTAAAAGAGATAAGACTCGATCAAAGTATGTGCATGGTTTGTGTTCAATCTCATGTTGCTCAACATTATGGCTTGAATAACTCATACTATATATCACCTTTTACTCATTTTTGTAGTCCATGCATTGCATGAAATATAAGGTCAAGTCAAATATTTTTTGAAATACATTATTTTTTTAATATGTTATATGTATTTGATTAATATTTTAAGTGTCTTTATATATTTAGGTTCATTAAGTCTTTTATCAGGATTAATGAATTTGGAAAAGTCTTGAATCATTCTTTATATTTTAGAATTCAAAAATATTAATATTAGTGGATTTTGAAATTAGGTGTTCTTTCCTATATGGTTTGTATAGTCATAGGTTGTGTCATAATTTATCAAAAATTAAAGTGTCAAAAAAAATTATATATATTTTTTTGGTTATTTAATGTTAGTTGTATAATGTCCTCAAAGTTATTTTTATTTGTTAAAATTCCTCAAAAGTTTTAGTCATTAATTATGTCTAGATTCATTTTGATTTGCTTTGATATTGAGACCAAGTTAAAAGTTGTCAAGTCAATAGTAGAGTCATCATGTTTTAAAAATTGTAAAACAAATGCATTTTTGCTTGTATGCAATGTGCAAACTATGGGTGAGTTTCTCCTCAAGAAAAATTTCATGCAACTGAGCTTCACCAACACATTTGCTAAGTAAATAGTGAACCTAATAAAGGTTGGAGGATACTAGAGAATGGAGGCTTTCTACACCTCTCATTAGCCAATAATAAAATGGTGATTCTTGTTATAATGGTATATATATATATATATTCTTATTTTCAACATTTATTTATGTGTGACAAATAAGAGGTGAATTTCCTATTTTCTCAAATAGGGTATTATAAAAAAAGGTGTTCAAAAGAAATAATAATGTGGTACTAGTTAGGAGAGCAGCTACTATAGAGATCCTACAACTGTCTTACTTATTTATCGAGATGATACACCAGTGACACATCTATATCATCACATAAAGTAAATTCAGGATGCATTCCTTCATATAGTAGTCATCATGTGCAACAAGATCATGTCAATAGTATGCAGACCTAAGAGTATGCAGTTGCATATAGTTTTATTCATGCCAATTATTGGAGGTAGGAGTGAAATTTGAATAGATGGTATTCCTATCATGGTTCTCACATTGCTAGGTTGATGTGTGTTGGAAATATTGTCATTGATGTCAAAGGTTTAGTATTATTGGTGATAAAGGCCCCATTGCATTTAATGTTATTGGTAATAAATATATCTTGGCTAATATGAGTTAATATTTATTTAATATTAACGGATATATTTTTGGTTGCATATGAGACAAAAGAAGGGCCCATGGAGAAGTCAAAGAGCCATGGGGTAAAGACAAAAGAAGGATGGGATGTATTTTCCCATGAAGAGTCATCTTGGGGAATACCAAGAGTCACCAAGTGAAGACAAAAGAGTAAGGGCGAATTTCTCATGAAGGGACAATTTAAGGAATACGAAAAGTCACCAAAGATAAGGACAAAAGTGGGAAGGACATTTTTGGTCATGAAGGGTCACCACATGACTTTTCAAATGCTTGGATATGAAGGGTCATCCAGGATTGGCGCCATTTTCCATGAGGATTGAAAGGTCACAAAGGGGGAAGGCCAAAGGTCATTTGGAAAGCTATAAATAAAGGCTTGAGAAGCCATTTATAATATGAGAGAAAGTGGTTGATTTGATATTGTAATATCTAGCTTAGAAGAGAAATTATGAGAGATGAATATGATTTGTATTTGTTATATCTAGCTTAGAAGAGGAAAGGTGAGAGAGAGGGAGGAGATGTTGTATTGATCTATCATTTGTTGAGATAGCAACTTTAAGAGATAGGTGTGTGGTATACATAAAGGGGTTGGTGCTCCTATGGGTTGGTGCTCACGAATTTTTGCTAGGTTGGTGCTCGGCAAAGGGGTTGGTGCTCCTATGGGTTGGTGCTCACAAATAGTAGTTGGGTTGGTGTTTGGCAAAGGGGTTTAAAGCTCCTATGGGTTGGTGCTCACAAATTGTAGCTGCGGTTTGTACTTGGCAAAGGGGTATGGTGCTCCTGTGGGTTTGTTCTCACGAATATATTTGAGATTGATTCTCCGTGGTTTTTCCCACATTGGGTTTCCACATTATATCTCATGTCTCTCTCTATCTTGTGTGATGTTTATTGTTTGAGTTTTATTGCATATCTTGAATGTTTGATTAAGTGGAATTGGATAAAGGGAAATTTTTATAAGATATATAATATACTGATTCACCCCCCCCTCTCAGTATATTATGTGCTTAACAATGTGTTCCCTCAGTGAATGGTTGATGGTAGATATTCCTGTTATAAGTTCCCACACTAATTTGATTGATGTGTTCTTGATAGTGAATGGTAGATAAGAAGTTGATGTGTTCCTTCATTACTTTCATTAAGTCTTATGAAACACAAGTTACCATGTAAGGCCTAAGGGGGGAAATGTTAGGGAAATAGTTAGTCCTCAAAATAATTTGTATGTCATAATATGAATAATTATGTGAGTAAGAATTTATTATTATGTACAATCAATTTTTTTAGTTATATTTGGTAGTAATTAGTTATTAGAATATTGTTATAAAAAATATTACGATAATAGGTTAGTATATATTATCTGTTGAGATAAATTATTATGAGTTATAAGAATATATCATATATAGAATTTGCATAATTAGAGAGATTTTAGAGAGAGAGATTGATGGAGAGAATATAGGAATGATGTTCCTATATAAATGTAAACTCTCGTATGGTTTAATAATTAGAGTGTGTGGAATAAGAATATAATATTATTTAAAATATTTCCTATGTTCAACTTTAATGTCTTTGTGTGTGCTTTCATATTTTTACATGATTTGGTGAAAATTTTGATTAACCCCATCAATATTCACCATACCCCCAATCATCATTACATAACCACCCTTATATACTTATCATGATCCTAATCCCATCATTTTTGATTCCTCCATTTATTCCCATTTATCCTTCATCACATAATCTTATAGCCATCCAACCTTGAGTAAATCAGTATAAGGCTTGTGTAGACACTGAAATCGTGTCTACTCCCTTGGTCATCCTCCTCGTCCTCTCCCCCCTTTGTCCCCTTCGTCCCATTTCACTTAACCACTCCTAACCCCCTACACACTTATTAATTTAAAATAATTAGCTATTTTAAATTAATAAAATCCTTTTTCTCTCTCCCCATGCCACCTCACACCCACCCTAGGATCCCTTTCCTTGGATTCTCTTCACTCCTCCCATGCTTTAGTGACCTAAACCCCATTTATGACCCCCATTTCATTCTCCCACGCCTCATTTAACCCCTCTCGACCATTTTCCCACAAACCTTGACCATGGCAGCTTGTAAGAATGGGTAGAGGGCTAAAATTAGCCTCTGTCCCCATTCTGAAACTGCTAACGTCAGTCAGTATACAGCCGACGTCGATGGTTTTGCCAATGTCGGCAGCCTTCAAGACTGTGTTCTTGACCAGAATGCACCTCCTCTCTCTGGCATCCCATTTTTTCAATCTTTGAATCTACCGCTTCGACCTTCAATCATCCAACCTTTCACCCTTCAGCAGGCCAATCTTCCAGTCTTCAATCCATTAGAGCTCTCACTCTCTCTCTCACAGGGCTTCTGCACCAGCTACAGCAACAACAGGAACTCTGCATCAGCTACTCCACCAGCAGTAGGGTCTTCACACCAGCAACATCAACAACACTTCTTCTTCAACAGGTATGAGCTAAGAATGTTTCATTTATTTCATTTCTATAGTCTAGAAATGTATTAGCTGTTAGCTCCCATTCAGCACTTCCTATCACCAGACCAGACCTGAATCCTTATCTCCCTGTCTCCCTGTTGTCTCTATCTTCTATTTGGTCCCTCTTTCAGACCATTCTTTTTGCCTACAAAGACCCTGTACAGAGCATTCAACCAAACCCAGACCCCCAGACCATTCAACTAGACCCATAGCCTTTCTCAGACCCGCCACAGAGCATAAACCCCTCCAGACCTGACTAGACCTCATCCAAAGAATACTGCCTCGACTGACACTGACCGCAGAGACCACTGCCTCCACCGATGTCAGCAGACTAACCAACGTCGACAGACCTTGACAATTGATGTTGGCAGACTAATCGACATCGGCAACTGTGACCAGGCCGACAGTAACATTCAGGTAAGCAGTTGCTTCTATTTCCTTTTTAGTCTTTAATCATTTCAGTATTTTATCATTCTGCATTTTATCAGACATTATTTTTATCAATCAGTGGGTTGACATCCCTTAAGGAAGTCTTTGTACTTCCGAGATCAAGATTTTGCTTGGCAACCCACCATCTCCTCATCTAACGCCTTCTTTGTTTTAGTCTCTTTCTTCTGCAGGTGTCATCCTCCATAACCAAAGAGGAGTTCTCATATCATCTAGATAATGGTGTGCACGAATTCATCCAGGTACATGCAAGCCTTAGACCATTTCTCTTAGTTTCTTATTCTCTCTTTGAATGTGAAAGCAAAATTGTATAGAAACATTCTGGCACGCCCGATGGGACCTTAGGGTCTTCCTTGGGTTCCTTTTCTTTCTGTTCATATAGGTGCATTAGGTTTCTCCCTTTTCACCTCTTTCTTCTCTTCTAAACGACATCATAAGCAGGATTAAAAAGAACTCTTCTTTCTTTTCTTGCATCATAGACTAGTCAAAAGTCATACTCTTCAACCCTTTCTCCATTTGTCTTCATATGAACTAACATTTTGACTTGGGCTTAAAACACATCGCATTTCATTTTTGCTTGCTTGCATTTCTTAGTCCACACCTAGTAATTAACAACCGCATCATGAATTAATCGTAGATCACTTTATGTTACACAACCAAATCACTTGCACAAATCAAACATCAAAACTTACCTGAGACAAGGCCCGACTAGGATTTCATCACCCAGCGGATACCTTACCCGTCCCGGCAATCCCACTTGGATTTCATCACCAAGGGGAAAGCCCACTTTGTTCTCTGGTAGAGGATAATCTCTAGGGAAAGTATATTTTGGCTAAGCGAGACCAGCTTATCACTGGGCTCGTGAAGTGAGGGGAGCTTGCTCCTTAGCACCAGGCCATGTACGGAACCTAACCCAGACTCTTGAGTGCCTAAACAAACCTGAAACCATCCATAGACTACCTCTTCTAGGACCCGTCTCAAAAGCCAATCTTCTTAAACACATTCTAAGGCATAAGCCACCATGAGCTTAATAATTTATTCCTAGGGATTTAACGCTTAGGATTTGCTTGTGTTCTTCATCTTTTCTATTCTTATCTGCTTGTTTGAGCTAGTGAGGATGTTCTTCTTCTTTTTTTCCAAAAACTCTCAAATCTTTTGGGTTTCTAAAAAACACAGTCACTGGCATCAGTTTTACCATCGACGTCGGTAACCTTTTCTCGCCGGTGTCGGTTATCTGACTGACATCGGCCATCTATTCTCACCAACATCGATTTTTCAACTGACGTCGGTCACTGTCATAGTCCTTTTTTTTCAAAACAACAGCCTTAAAACCCGACCCTTTTTTTGCCAAAACCCCATTCTAAGTTTTTGAAGCTAAAAAAACACAGTTTCTAAAACCTGACCTCTTCTTGCCTTGAATGGTTTTGACACGCAGTCAAACCAAGGCTCTTCTTGACCAAGCGAGGCATCAACCGCTTCCGCCCTCCCCGTCCATAACCAGTCCCTTAATGGAGTTTCGTTCAGAGACCGAACGAACTCCAACTCGACAGACCCCGACTCAGACCCCCATCATCCCTGAAGGGGACCAAGATTTTGAAAGATTCTTGGACCTCAATGTCAAAGCCCCCCAAAACTATCTCGCAAGAAACCCAACGCGAGACCTTTCAGGTGAAGCGGCGATGACATCAACACCATCCGCTACCCAGCCTTTTGCCTCAACCATTAACTCAACCATGGCCAATATGCAAAGTTTGGCCTCCCCATCTATTTTTAGACCGACCTCCATCAGGGTTCCATTACCCCCTCAACCACACACAATTCAATCAAGTTCTACATACTACCAAAACTTGATTGTCTCGACCCCACACATTCTTGCACCCATAAATGCAGGAGTGTCTACCTCTATTTTTGTCAATGCCACCACGCAACCACCTTTGGTGGTATCTAGTCAAGTTATGCCTTCTACCTTCACAACGCAACCACCCTTGGCCTCCACTTTTATCCCAACGACTAGCTATCAATATGTTGTGCCCCTACAAATGCAACCAACCACGTCATATGCCCCTCTCAATATCTTTCAAGCACCTTATAACTTAGGGGGTGCTCCACCAGCCAATCCATCAGTAGACATCATCAAAATGCTGTTGGACAAAATGTCTAGTCTCGAGACCTCTATTTTTGGTTCACACAATGCCCTCTCATATGAGCAAATTTGCAATGAACCCATCCATCCTTCCATCCCGATCTGACCATACCCTAACCAGTGGGAGCTTCCTAGATTTACTCACTTCCAGAGTAAGGAAGACCCACAACAACACCTACGAGCATTCAGACATGCTTGTTATCTCATAGCCCATGATGATGCATTACTTCTACGCACGTTCCCCATGTCACTTTCTGGCCCTGCCCTTGACTGGTATAGCTCTCTTACCAGACATTCTATCTTTTCATTCATTTAACTCACCCAATTATTTCTTGACCATTTTTCTATCAATATCACCAAACAAGTCTTGATCACAGACCTCTACTCCATCAGGCAATTTGACAATGAATCAATAGTCAATTTTGTCGCCCGTTAGAGAGGTTTGATTAACCAGCTCTCCTTCTCCTTGCCTCAACCTGAGCTCATCGAGCTCTTTTCTCAAGCATGTGCCAGGCACATCTCTTCTACCTTGTGGATTCAAACATTCCACACTTTCGACGAAGCTTTCACCATGGCTCGAAAGCTCGAACTCTGTGCCATTGAAGAGGATAAGGTCAAATTGTGTAATACCAACGCAAAAGCCAATGACCCTTCTTCTTCCAGACCTTCTTCTTCCCACTCAAAATCCAAAGGAGTGGCCAACACTGTGGTCGTTAGATCACCATTCTCGACAACAACTAATCAATCTCAACCTTCAACATCTCAAAGCATCACCAAACAATTGCAACAATGGTACATCCAGCGTTCATACACTCCACTTGGAGAATCATATGCTTCCATTTTGGAAAAACTTGTCAAGCAGGGGGTCCTCAATCTCCCTTCAATCCAACCACCTCAATTTGACTCCTCAAAAGCCCTCCCTACGTGGTATAGGGAGGCCGACTTCTGTCACTTTCATCACGTCCACGGCCATGACATCGACAATTGTCGAACCTTCAAAAACATCATCCAAGACATGATTGACAAGGGGGATCTTGTTTTGGACAACCCGACTGCCCCACCCAACCAACACATTGACATCTTCAAACAACCATTCTCAAACCATCCTCCTACCCAAAACAATGTCCAGACCATGGCCGATAGCTCCCACGAGCATGACATACACACGATCAACACGGTCTCGCCTCTTGTCCCTAACCAACCTCTTTCACAGGTGGAAGACCCTTCTTCCCCTATTTCTCTTCCACATGTAGAAGAATCCTCTTCTCCTATTAGTCCTCCATCGACCTCTCTTATATTGGAGGACGCATTGACCATACCGATGCTATTAGCCCCACCTTCATCCGAGGACCATACCTTGCCTACTCCTCAACCACAAGTCGAAGGCACAATCATCCCTGCCCTCTACCCTCTTGAGGATCCACACTCTCCTATTTCTTCTCCACCAAGAGAAGAACCAACCTCTTCACCTATTTCGACCAAGGAAGACCTGGTCACGATTTCCTCTTGCCTTTTGCCTGAGATTGCTACATCTCACTCACCTCCATCCATATTCGAACCCAAACTCACATCTAACCTCACCTCGCACAATGGTGGCCCTCAACCCAAACCAAAGAAGGCCACTAAACCACACTAGAGGACCCCTCCCCCACCTTCATCATTACCTTCAATTTTGGGCCCGCATCCATCCACTTTAATAGGAGTGCTTCCCACTCCCACATCTCACAGAGGCAACTTGCCTCCATTACTCTCTCAACCCATCAGACATATATTTCCTCCCAAACATCCAACGCCTATCACCACCAAAGTGCCTTCTACACATGTGGCTACACCACCCACTAAACTGATGGTACGACCAACGCCTCTTACGCCTCTCAAACCAAAGTCACCAACTCCCACTGCAACAAGACACGCAGACCCATTAGCAGGTTCTTATGCCTTGCTATTATGGCAATTATTACAGTCCTCTTGTATCAATCTTCCACCTCTTAGACCATACCAATCTCTCAGACAGAAACCACCCTAGTTCAACGACACTCAGATTTGTGTGTATCATCGCACGCCTGGGTACGACACTGAGCATTGTTGTGCCCTCAAGGTTGTCATTCGCCGTTGTTTGGAGAAAGACACCCTTCTTTTTGACCACATTGTCCACAAACCTTCAACACCGCCCCACTCATCAACTCTCAGATCAAGACCATCTTGGTTTGACAACTCTAAATTTTGCCATTATCATCACACTCTGAGACATGACACTAAGCATTGTTGTGCTCTTAAAGCTGTCATTCGACAACACCAGAAAAAGGATACCCTTCGCATCAAGGATCCTCTTGACCACCCCTTAGACAAATCATCAACACCAACCCATGCTTCTCAAACCTCATCACCTAAATCGGGATCTCCATGCTAGACTATGGTCCCTTTTTCGCCTTTAACCCCCTTATTCAACATCAACACAGTCAATCTGACCACCAAGCCTCAACCGACCTTGACCAATCTGTCAAACATTCTCCCTAGCCGCTGGGGGAATTCAACGTTCATCCAAGCCTCGACCAACCTTTCAACCCAGTCTCGACCAAATATCACTCACTCTTTTAATCCTAAACCTCGACCAAGCCTCAATCAAACATCAATCAGACATCGACCACTCATCAATCCAGACCTCAACCAGACCTCGATCATGAAATTGACCAAGACCTCAACCAAATCTCGACCAAGACATTAACCAGACATTCACCCAGACATTGACCATGACCAGACATTGACCATGACATTGACCAGACCATCGACCAGACACTGACCAATCATCAATCATGACCTCAACCAAACATTCAACCCAGGCATTCAACCAACCTTTTTATCAAAACATTCAACCAGTCTCGACCAATCAGCACCCATATCAACCAACTTCACATCCAACATCAATACGTGACCAATATTGAAGAGGAAAATGGGGCAAGTCTGCTCCTAATTGACTTAGACCTTATCATAATGCACAAGCATGGCCCAAGGACTTATTAGAACCTGAGCCCCTTTTTATGCCTTGCATCTTCGACCATTCTACTGTTAGTCGAGTACTCGATCACTTGACGTTTTACTTGAGCTCGTCCCTTGAGCAACCCCCTGTCATTGCCATTCCTATTCCTTTCAACCCTATTTCCCAACATTCGTCAACCTTTTTTGTCAAGCATGAATGCTTTGTCCTAATAAAAGGGAACCCTTAAACCTCTAGAGGCTTGTCCATGGCTAAAAACTTCAGTTAATAAAACATGTCAAAAAATGGGATACCCATCATATCAAAGGTCATAAAACTCTAAATGTAGACTGCTCCCTCAAAGGACAGCTACATAATTGTTGTATTTACTAGACTGCTCCCTTGAAGGACAGCTAGGCCAAAGTCATATCAAAACATATATAAAGCAAAAAGTATAGACCACTCCCTCGAAGGATGGCTATGACTAAATATTGCTACAGATAGCACTCTTTTTCTGAAGCTTCTCGCATCGATCAGCTACACATATATGACCACCAAGCAAAACAACATCCCTGCGTGGACTTCCCGCATCGATCAGTCCACCACCAAAAAATTTAAAAAAAAAAAAAAAAAAAAATGACTGATAAGTGATTAAGTCATGGACATGCCTATAGTCGTTCTTGGGTCACCCATAAAAGGGGCAAGGTTCTTCCTGCCACAAAAGGGTTACCCCGTCCTCTCATATCACATCACCTATCACATAATCAAGGGACTTCGAGCTCACTTAACGCCAAAGTGATTTGATTACCGTTCTAACACAACCATGGTCAACGACGCAATGCATGAATGGGGCTCTTTGTTCTAACAACCCCTATCTATGCTATCATTATGGTCCTTGTCAATGAAAGGGCGATTATGCCTTTCGCTTTTTTCTTACACTTTGGTCACATCCAAACTTCATCATTTGTTGAACCAACTCAACCCAATTTCTTTTCAGACCACTCACATAGCCTATTCACACTAGTTTCTATGGACACCAACACACATGGAAGCTATCGACCAGACACAATTTATGTTAAGCATAAACCAATACTTGCTGAAGCATAAATAGACCTCAATTCATTTTTAGCATACATCCATCACAAATATGGAAAATTGCTAGGGATGAAAGACCCTCGACCAATGTTATAGAATACACCATTTGGAAAAGGCTGTGACATCTTCTTTCTCCTCATCATTTCAACACATGACCAAACCAACCTATCGACCTCTTTGTCAACTAGTCTGAACTACATTGGTCTGAGGCCCTAAGACCAGGGCTATGTAGGCAGCACTCAGATGACATGACATCCTCTGGGGTTAGCTCGACCACCCTCGTTTGTTCGTCTCCCTGATGGACAAACCCTATCCTTCTTTTGACCATGACTTGACCTCATCCAAAACCAATGCATGACCTTGACCTCGTCCAAAACCAATCCATGACCTTGACCTCGACCAAGACCAATCCATCCCTTTGACTCTTCCTCCCTTTTTGGGAGAACTACATTGGCCTGAGGCCCTTCACACAAGGGCTATGTAGGCAGCACTCAGATCACATGACGTCTTCTGAGGTTAGCTCGGCCACATCCTTTCGTCCGTCCATCCACCTCGACCATGACCTTGGAGATCACAACTATCTCCTTCAACTACAACCACTTCCAAGACAACGTTGCCTTGGTTGTTTTTGCATTTACGCTACCTCACAACTGGTTAGCAAAATTGTCTGTAGACTATTTTTGACCCTCACAAGTATAGGATCACAAGCCGGTTGATCCCCACTACTTGTGACATTTTCATGTTTTCAGGAGCACTTCCTGAGCTCAGGATACCTGGAACATGATGACCATTGGAGCTTCAGCTTAGATTGAATAACCTGATCAGCGACGACCAAATGTTGGGGCCCGATTATTTCAATTTTGGCACTCCTCAACCTTGACCTGCGACAATTTGACCTGACCATCCTGTGGTGTGGTACACGTGCAATCTCACCCTTTACAGCATTCACACTCGATCTTCACCCTCTTTATCCATATCTTTATCAAATTGACACTCGATCTCTGGTTCCCTTCCCTCGACTCCCGCTTTGAGGGGGGAACACCTTATCATACACCTGGGGTAATCAACTCCTATTTTTGTCTTGCAGTTCATCCAAAACAACCAACAAGACAAAAAGGGGCAAATGTAGACACTAAAATCATGTTTACTCCCTTGGTCATCCTCCTCATCCTCTCCCCCCTTTGTCCCCTTCGTCCCATTTCACTTAACCACTCATAACCCCCTACACACTTATTAATTTAAAATAATTAGCTATTTTAAATTAACAAAATCCTTTTTCTCTCTCCCCATGCCACCTCACTAATGTCACCTCACACCTACCCTAGGATCCCTTTCCTTGGATTCTCTTTACTCCTCCCATGTTTTAGTGACCTAAACCCCATTTATGACCCCCATTTCATTCTCCCATGCCTCATTTAACCCCTCTTAGCTATTTTCCCACGAACCTTGACCATGGTGGCTTGTAAGAATGGGTAGAGGGCTAAAATTAGCCTCTATCCCCATTTTGCAACCGTCGACATCGATCAGTATATGGTTGACGTCGATAGTTTTGCCACCATCGGTAGCCTTTAAGACTGTGTTCTTGACCAGAATGCACCTCCTCTCTCTGGCATCCCATTTTTCCAATCTTTGAATCTGCTACTTCGACCTTCAATCATCTGACCTTTCACCCTTCAGCAGGCCAATCTTCCAGTCTTCAATCCATCAGAGCTCTCACTCTCTCTCTCACAGGGCTTCTGCACCAGCTACAGCAACAACAGGAACTCTGCATCAGCTACTCCACCAGCAGTAGGGTCTTCACACCAGCAACATCAACAACACTTCTTCTTCAACAGGTATGAGCTAAGAATGTTTCATTTATTTCATTTCTATAGTCTAGAAATGTATTAGCTGTTAGCTCCCATTCAGCACTTCCTATCACCAGACCAGACCTGAATCCTTATCTCCCTATCTCCCTGTTGTCTCTATCTTCTATTTGGTCCCTCTTTCAGACCATTCTTTTTTCCTACAAAGACCCTGTACAGAGCATTCAACCAAACCCAGACCCCCAGACCATTCAACTAGACCCATAGCCTTTCTCAGACCCGCCACAGAGCATAAACCCCTCCAGACCTGACTAGACCTCATCCAAAGAATATTGCCCCGACTGACACTGACCATAGAGACCACTGCCTCCACCGACGTCAGCAGACTAACCAATGTCGACAGACCTTGACAATTGATGTTGGCAGACTAACCAACATCGGCAACTGTGACCAGGCCGACAGTAACATTCAGGTAAGCAGTTGCTTCTATTTCCTTTTTAGTCTTTAATCATTTCAGTATTTTATCATTCTGCATTTTATCAGACATTATTTTTATCAATCAGTGGGTTGACATCCCTTAAGGAAGTATTTGTACTTCCGAGATCAAGATTTTGCTTGGCAACCCACCATCTCCTCATCTAACGCCTTCTTTGTTTTAGTCTCTTTCTTCTGCACTTCCTATCACCAGACTAGACCTGAATCCTTATCTCCCTGTCTCCTTGTTGTCTCTGTCTTCTATTTGGTCCCTCTTTTAGACCATTCTTTTTTCCTACAAAGACCCTATATAGAGCATTCAACCAAACCCAGACCCCCAGACCATTCAACCAGACCCATAGCCTTTATCAGACCCATCCACAGAGCATAAACCCGTCCAGACCTAACTAGACCTCATCCAAAGAATACTACCCCAACTGACGCCAGCCACAGAGACCACTACCTCCACCGATGTTGGCAGACTAACCGACGTTGGCAGACTAACCGACGTCGGTAGACTAACCGACATCGGCAACTGTGACCAGGCTAACAGCAACATTCAGGTAAGCAGTTGCTTCTATTTCCTTTTCAGTCTTTAATCATTTCAGTATTTTATCATTCTACCTTTTATCAGACATTATTTTTATCAATCAGTGGGTTGACATCCCTTAAGGAAGTCTTTGTACTTCTGGGATCAAGCTTTTACTTGGCAACCCACCATCTCCTCATCTAACGCCTTCTTTATTTTAGTCTCTTTTTTCTGCAGGTGTCATCCTCCACAACCAAAGAGGAGTTCTCATATCGTCTGGATAACGGTGCGCATGACTTCATCTAGGTACATGCAAGCCTTAGACCATTTCTCTTAGTTTCTTATTCTCTCTTTGAATGTGAAATCGAAATCGTATAGAAACATTTTGGCACAGCTTGAGCTAGTCCTTTTTTAAATTTCATGTATCATACTATAACTTTTTATCATTATTTAGTCCATCACCCATTATTATGTCAAACTCCCTATTCAATCAATACCTTGTTAACAACCTATCACTTTGTCAATTTCAATCTAACATCTAGTCATACTTAATCCAATTATCTAAAATTTAGTCATCTTGATTATTCATGACTAGCACCCATCTAATCATTGTCTTGTTAGTTTGAATCTAGGAATTAGTCAAATCCCCATATTTTTGAAAGCTTGAAAACTAGGCATTATTGATATATCATTAGAAACTATCATACTATCAATTTTAAATATAATCATAATCTAACATCATAATCCATTTAGTTTATCTCATCCTCACCCATCACCAATCATACTAGCTCAATCATTTATACTTACTTTGTCCAGGGACCATATTTTTACCCAACACCTATTCTACCCTCACATCATCCCCCTTTTGTCATCTAACTACGTTTCATCCATCACCCATTTATCATCTACCCACATGAATTTGGGCCTAGTTCTTGTAGAACAATACCTATTTGCCAACAAGGATGAGATCCTTTTACAGGCCTAGAAATGGGTACCCACCTACCTTCAGATCTTGATCCCATCAATCCTAAATTAATGTCCCCTATCCTTCCCTAATATCCATCTACACCTAGCCTACATGTTATCCCACCATAGTCAACTCCATTTTCCATTCATCATAACCATAGTCATAACATCCACCAATATACAAGTGATGAGGTCACCCTATTTTAAAAGTATATCTTTGATAACAAGAGTGGGTGCCTTTTATAGTTATTGGAGATGGGTAACTACCTTCCTAATCATTTTTAACCCCTATACCTAAGGTCACCTACCAAACAAGTGTCTCATCAACCCTTATCTATATCTAGTTATTATGATAACTAATCCCATTCTGATCCCCCATCCATTATTCTTAATCCTGGTCATGACCTTTATAATCAATTTACTAATAAATAGATTGACTTATTTAATAAATATATTTTTTCCCATAAGGATGAAATCCTCTTGCAAATTTTATAAATGGGTGCTCAACTTCCCATTCAAGTAATCTTACCTCCAGTTCACACCCATCCATAATTGAACCCTATATTTACTAGTCATAGTCCATCACAATCCCCCATCCTACTAACAAAGGAAAGCCTAGCTTGTCAACCTCATCTAATTCCCATTCATATCCTAAAAAATCACACACACCACCATCCCATAATATCATGACACCACCATTACATTTTTCCACTCTTAAATCTAACACTTCCACATTCAACACTATAGACAAGAAATATACCCCTCTCCTAATATTAGTATAAGCCCTACTTTGGAAACTAGAGGCTATAGGAATGATTGTTTACCCAAAAATAAGACCTCTAGATTTGTATAAACATATGCCCTTATGGTATCGAGCAGAACAATTTTGTATATAACATAAAGTCCCTGGATATTCTATTAATAGATGTCACCCTTTTAGATATTATGTATAAAGCTTAATTAATAATGGTGACATTGAAATTGAGGCTAAATCCATTACATCTACACCTAGGGGTGTGAAAAAAAGGGTATGCCAATAATTGCTTCCTAAGTATGATCAATCTTATTCCCTCTTCAACTGAGGTCATGATCCCAATCCTTTCCATACCACAACCATCCTTAATCGAACCATCCCTATATCCTATTCACATCAAATCCCCCATTTTCATGAATCCTTTAAGCCTAAAACATATATTCACAAACCTAAGTTGAAGAAGGTACTTATGGATAATAATATGGCTACTATCAAAAAATCATCTATTAAAGACATCAACTTATTAACATCCCTGTCATATTCAGCATTAGAATGGTTAATATCATAGCCAACATCAGCATATGAGTTAGAATCCATGTCAGAATCATCATCCCTTATAGATAGTGAAAGTCATGCCGAGACCCATCTCTTTGAAGATGTCTCTAATTTGAATTTTGACTAGTTGAAAGGCATGACTCTTGATACGTCTCAAGATGATGAAATCATAACACAATTCTTGGATGCTTTATTATTCAAGGATCATCAAGATGGATATAAATCAACTTTAGATGTTAACTCTACAAAGAGTCTTAGTGATCCTTTTGAGATTCTTGAGGACACTTTCTCTGTGTTGAGGTTGGGCCTCCTAGTAGATTTTATAAGGACTATGTTTCTCATCATCCCCTTAATATACCCTTTTCACCACACATCCCTAATCATCCACCTCTTATTAACAATCCCACCATCTCACTCCCTAAATATGACAAATAGGAACATACATTATTGGATTTCCCTCAATATGCAATCTTGTGTGCTGAATCTACAAGGATCCAAGCCAATAATCAATTAATGAAGCCAAATAATCAAGTCAGTTATGATCCAAAAATAATCAATCAAAGTCAAGAAGATTTTCATAATTAGCTAATTTAAAAGGCATCATCCCCTTGTAAACATATCCTTTAGGTGCTAAGGTATCATTCAAAGCAAAATAATCATCTTCTAAGTCTAAAGACAAATATCCCTAGTGAAGCCTAATTATATGTACCAAGGGGAAATAAAAATTGAATCAAGTTAGCAAACCAAGAATTTATTGTGGCACCAATTACCACATAAATCAAACAATTCAAAATTAATGTGGTTGATCATCCTTATAATATTTGGATTAAAGAGAAAAGAATTCAAATAGTCTTGTATCCCTTAACCTCACTTAGCATACAACACCAATAAAAAATGCCCCCTCCACCATATCCAATGGTGTATGAAACCATTGAACCCCATTTACACTCTCCTCCCAATCACACCATTCATCATCATATCACTCAACCAAATCCTCTACCTCGCTATCAACATCATCCAATTCCATCCTTACCACACATCACTTTCCCAGGTAGCATTATCTCTCATAGGGGTTAAAAAGACACCTAGTCTAGATGTCTGGAGGGGTCTCAATCAAGATTCAAAAAAAGACACCAAAACATTAATACATCTAGTGGTGATAACATGATCCTAATATCACATCTCTTCAGAATAAGTGTTGGTTAAAATCAATAAATTTTTTGCATTCCTGCATATTGTACCCATATCCAATAAATTAAGATGTCAAAAGTGAAAAAAGTCAAAAAAATCACTAATCTAATAGTGAAAACCAATCTTCTAGTGCCTTGGGTAGGTACCATGATGAAAATTAGTTTTTAAAGTCATGGTAAAATAATCTATTTTTTGCATTGTGCCTCAACACTTGGGGGAAATCCATTTCATGTCTCCCTTGTCTATCTTATACCTTTGTCCATTATTCCTAACCATAATATACCATCATATCTTGTATCCTATTATGTCAATCATTCCTTCCCATCTTGACCTTCGTAAAGACATGGAAGATGTCTTGAGAAATGTTTTGGAATCATCTTGGCATATCCTCCAATGGACACTTGAGCAACTAGATTTTTGGATTCCTTCACGACATGGTCAATGGAAATCCCTAGTCCATTCTTCCTTGGTCCTTATCCCCTTTTTAGCATCATCCTTATCCTTTTATCATCACATCCATTATTCCATATGTCCTTATATTGTTTTTTAGGATTGGTATTCCCTTTGCTAGTAACCCTATTTGTATAGTGTACATACATATTCCAAAAAGACCTAAAAATGAAATATTTTTAAAAACCCTAAAAATTATAAACTCCATAAAATTATAAAACCTCTAAGTTGTCTTATCTTATGTCTTGAGTATCCCAATCATCTTATCTTATGTCCTAAGTTATCCATCTCATTTTCATCCTGCCTTATCTTATGTCCTAATAGTCTTATTATTTTGTCATCTTGCCTTGTATCAACATCCTGTTCATCTTGTCTTATTTCATTCGCATCATTTTCCTAATTATAGTCATGAGTCTAATCTAACTGCATACCTTGTCCAAGTTCTTATCCTTGATCCAAATTCACATCATGATCATCATGACCAACTTAGTCCAACTCATCACCTGATCTATCTTCCTATCAACTCCCATCCTTATTCATTTAGACAATAGACAAGACCCTATTTGCTTGATGTGTATATATTTACGTGTGTTATTTATATGATCAATGTGTTTTTATTTATCTTTTTGTATATATTTTCATATCTATATATATATTTTTTTTTGTAGCTTAAATCTTTTCATCTATTAGACAATGAACAAGGATGCTATGATGACACTAAAAGATATAATGATGCTTTTATGTGCCCTCAATGATGTAGAGTTCATCATTTTCCACTTTTATAATCATTCACTTTGAAATAAAAACCTCTTGGTCATACATATATCATGGGGCATATTGCCCAGTGATACATTTAACATTGGATTGCTTAGACTATGATGAGACCTACCATGGTAATGATGTCTTGATAATGGACTACACTCATCATTTCTCATATCCTCTATCACCTACCTAATCATTTATTCATCTTCATCCCATAATCAATTTGATCATCTAGGTCCAATCATCTAACCCAAACACATGTCATAACATATAAGATCTCATATCCAATCATCTCTCCTAGACCTCCATATTCACATCTAACATCTAAGTCATATCCTCTATCTAACAACTAACATGTCTAACATCCATCATCATCCTCCTCCTCTAGTCTATCTTATTATCTAGTTTGAACTACATTAGCCTGAGGTCTTTTTAGACTATATATGTAATGCTCAATCACATGGTGTGCCTAAGGTCAACTCAACCACTCTTTCTTCATTCCCCAACATTCACCATCACATATCTATGGTCCCTATTCATCCTCAAGTATTGCATCATTCAAATACTTGAGCTCTAATGTCAATTATTAATAAACTAGTCTATTGATCAATCACCATCCCCACAATCATATCCCTAATATTTTCATCAATCACCTGCCCCTGTCGATGAGGCCTAACAAATCACAACATCCATCTTTTCTTCCATCAATCATCTATTATCACTGATTGGTTAATTCATCAATTGAAGTTCACAATTTCCTCCTTCAATTAAAGCATGACTAGGATCATAAATTTATTATCATCTATTATTCCATTGCATGTGTCTTTATTAGGGGCATCATCACTATTAATAACATTGTGGCTCATTGGTTTGATGCATTGAAATACAATTCTTCCCCTTCATCTTTTGGTCACTCATTCATATTGGTTCTTCTCTTGCATCTCCTTCATCATATCATTCAACTTCAACGTTGAGTTACACTCATCATTAATCATTATCTTATTTTGGCTTAATGCTCTCCTAATATGCATCCTTTTTTAGGATATGTTGATAACTCATGACCTTTTATATCAATCATATTGGTATGTATCCCTCACTAGGATGTGTCCTTTCCCAAGATATGTTCAAATCTTATGACCTTTCATCATCATGTTACGGTTACTTCCCCCTTTGGATGTGTTGACAACCATGACACAATCATTTCCACTCCCTGTGCATGTGTATTTTCTAGGGGAATCATCACTTTGTATATCACTACTCATGTTGGGTTCATTTCTTCATCATCAATCCCCCATCTATCAATCCCAAACCCTTATCTTTTTGCACATCCTACCCTCTTGTTTCTTCTTTTGAGTGGACATCTGATTCCTTCCTCCTCGGATGTCCCTTCGAGGGGGAATCATGTGTTTACTAATATTATTTACTAGCATTTATCCATGAGTGTCTTTCTTATTTGAAAGATTATTACTCATTCCACTTCATCCACTCATAATACCATTTCAAAGAGGAAAAAAATGTATGTATCTAAATCCACTTGCTTCATCACTAACATCACTAATTTCATCTAATTTTCACTAATCTCTCCCAACTATGTCTAATTAATAATCTCATTCTAATAATTTCTATAACATCCCCCTTCATTATTATTTATCATACTAACCTTACCCCTTCCCATTTCTTCATTAATTCATTTAAATCTCCATTATCTATTAACTAATCCCATTTATTCATTCATTCTATTTCCATTCCTGAATTTGAAACACTTCATTCTTAGTACATTAGTTTAATTTTATTTTCAAGTTGAAATTTATTCCATACGATGTTGTTCCTCCACCCATTGAAAATGATTTGGGCTCTATTCAGATTGGATTTATTTTTCTCACTGAGTTTAACAATTTTGATAATAAAGTAAATATTTAAACCCTCCATAGCCATTTCACCTAAAAATTCAAAAATATTATCGTTTCATTCTAAATAAATTAGATGTTTCTTAATCTTATCATAAAACATCATATAAATTTTTAATAGGTTGAGAGTAATTACCAAGCTTCATTTATATATAACCAAAAAAAATATTTTGAGCGTGTATTAGAACATATTGGGGATGGTGTTCAATCATGTGCCTTCCAAAAATCATGAATCCCATGTACAACTTTGGGAACTTAAAATACATCTATATCTCTTTTGGGTTGCGTATAATGGCTTCATAATGTTCACACTCCTTTTCCCCTTTAGAATGACATGTTTTTGTTCACAGATGCATTCAAAAAAAAATTATTTTTATTTAGAGATGCACTCAACAACATGAAGTTTAGACACTGAGGGCCAAAATAGATTGAGAAAATATCTATATTGAATTTATATGTCATTTTGGGTGTAATCATGAAGTCTAATCATCAATTAGGCATGTGGCTCAAAACTTTCTTGCACTATTGTGTAATTTTGGCCTCATTTTTTAGGTTTTGGATGCGAGGGGAAATTATTGCATGGTAGTCCTTGATTTGAGTGGGTTCACAAAATCTTGGAGATGTTTAGAACACATTAAATTTTTATAACCTACATGTCAACATATTATTTAATTCAAGTGTGTGACATTTAATGGGTGCTTGGGTGATCAGTTATCGAGGCTAACAAAATGGTAACACTACCTACTTTAATATTCTTTTATTTCATGACATATGTGAATAAATATGTGGTAGTTCATTTATTATCCTTTGGCCATCATTCATCCCTATTTAAAACTATGTGCCTATTCCTTCCTAGTTTGTGTGAAATGGCATATTAATAGTATTCTTTAACTTAAGTACTAGGACAACTTTCTCTTAAGCTTATCATAGCAAGTTGAGAAATAAAAACACCTAAACGAGAAAAACAAGGCGATCAACTAGTAATTTTCATAGCAATGTACATGTAAACACAATATTTAATTCAAGTATGTGAAATTTAATGGGCGCTCAAGTGATAAATGATTTAGACTTTAAAAATGAGGGCACTGCATACTTTAATACTATTTTATTTCATGTCCTTTATGCATAAATGCATGGTAGTTCATTTATAAACCTCGAGCCATCATTCATTCAGATTTAACCCTTTGCACCCATTTTGTCCCCCTTTTTTAGAATGGCATGTTCACACTATGCTTTGAATTAAGAAGGACAACATTCTCTTAATATCCTCTTATCAAGTCAAGAAATAAAACACCTCAACTAGCAAAACAAGGGGGTCATCCTAACTATTACCAGGGCAACATACTTATCGACATAATATTTAATTTAACTGTGTGGCACTTAATGGGTGCTCAAGTGATCGATTACTGAGACTTATAAAATAAAGGCACTACCTAGTTTAATATTATTGTCTTTCATGTAATGTATTTCATGTCCTTTGTGCTTAAATATGCAGTGGTTAATTTATAGCATTTTATGTACCATTCATGCATTTTCGACCCTTTATGCCTATTTCAACCTAGTTTATGTGCAACAACATGATAACACTTTTCTTTTCTCAAATTAGGATAACTTTATGTTACTTATTATCTTATAAAGTTGAGAAATAAAAACACACAAACTAGAAAAATAGGGTGATAAATCTAGTAATTATCAAGGCAATGTATGTGTCGACTCAATATCTAATTCAAGTGTGTGACATTTAATGTGTGCTCATGTGATCATTTATCAATGCTTGAAAAATGATGGCACTACGTAGTTTAATATTCTTTTATTTCATGTCATTTGTGCATAAATATGTAGCAATTAATTTATTACTCTTTGGTGATCAGTCATGCATCTTTAATCCTTTGTACCTATTTCCTCATTTATGTGCAATAAAATGTTCACACTTTTCTTCATCTTAAGTAGGACAACATTCTATTTTAAGTTTATCTTAATTTTGAAAATATGAAATTCTATACTAACACTACCAAACACATGAAGGTGGAAGCTTATTTGGCAATAGTAATCTATAATAAATGTGTTAGTAAATAATTAAATTGAAAATTATATATATTATCTTCAAAAGAAAAAAGACCTTTGAAATTAAAATAAATTTAATCACCCAACATACCTTAGAAATTCAATCCAATAAACCACTTAGATGGATCTAATTTCAATAATATTAAGAATTGCTTTATGTTCAAACTCACTAAACTTCCACAATTCCATGTTATACGGATTCCCCTAATATTTGAGCAATTGAACATTTGTTTCAAGAATAAAATTTGAATAGTGGGGTATCTACTTATTAGTTTCATAGTATTCAAAAAACCATACATAAGACTCTTTGATAGGATATATTTGAATCAAAGTTCTACAAAAAAACATATACCCAGTGGGATAGTCAATATGTTCACCATCTATGACTGGAGAAGTCAGTTTTTTTCCCCTACACATTGGCACAAGCATTAGTGAATCATAAAAAACCCTGCTAATCCCTCTAAACCCTCTTATAATTCCACAAGACCCCAAGGTAGTCAAGAGGATTTGGTATCTTGTATAATGTAAAATAAAATTTAGATTGAGGAATTGATTAGGGCTTTGAGATACTCTCTTTTTACCAACACTATAGTGTTTGTTTTGTAAATACATTAGAAATGTTGGTAAGTAAATTTGACTCAATGATAGGAAAAATTTATAGGTGGGAATAATTTAGGGAATCATGTAGGGTTTATTATGTAAACAAATTTTCATCTACTAAAATAAATCATAGGAAAATAAAAAAATATTTAAAAAAGTACATTTTTCATCAATCCAAAAACTAATGCACCACTTCCATTGACATGCAAATATTTCCCAATCCATTGGTGCCACTATGATGAAATTAAAAATAATTTTTGAGATCGAAGGATGATGGTGTTCAATCATATGTGTTAGAACAAGCATGAGGTCACACTATATTTTTAAAGGAAACTCTATTTTGAATTTATTCTTAATGAAATACCAAATTACTTTGATCACTCTAAATTTCAAGGTTGAGGAAAAGGATTTGTATAGGATAGTGAGGTTTTACACCATGCAACTAATCATCATGGTAGAGTCCCCATCCAAAATCTCATTCAACCAATTACAATCCAATCTATATTGAATGAGACTATGGAGGTTCACATATTACATGCATTTATGATGCTTAATTACACCCTTATTGAGCACACCACATATATTTCCTGTAGTGATGCTAGTGAGGATGTGCATGGGGATGTACTTGCTATATCTCATGCTCGGGTACACTTGTGTAGTTCTTATTGGGATATTTTTACTAGATCTTCAAAGGAGGACAATGATTTGATGCATGATTATGGTTTTATGTTGACTGAGATTGATGATGTGATCATGATTGATGACTTATTGAGACATGCATTTACTTATGACACTTTGACCACATCTTCTTAGGTGATTTTTATATGCCACACAATGTAAATATTTGAATTGTTTTTTAGATTCCATATTTATATATTTAAGTTAATGATTAAATTACACATGTAAATAAATAATATATATGTATTTTTATGTTCCAATCATACAGTCCCAGCTATTTCACAGGGATATCTAGGAATTCTAGTTACACATGTATTGGTGCTACTCACCCTATGTTTACATATACTGAGGTATTTTTCAATTTTTTAAGTTCTCTATTTTTTTAAATTAATGTTATGGTTCATACATATGTACATGTACATATATGTTAAAATAAAAAAATTATTTAGTTTATTTAGTTGATGACTACAATGGAGATTCCTCCCTCTTTATAGACGATAGAAAACATAAGTTTTGCTATTGTGATATCATCCAAGAAACAAATCATAGAGTAATGAAATATTGTAATACATGTTAAAATGTAAAAATAGGTATTTTCAAATAATTTTCCTTGATACTTATGCAAAATTTACAGTAGTGAATTTTTTTGTATATGTAAAATTTTCTAATTGTGTCTAATAGTCCACTTGAAATGATTAGTAGGGGTAAAGCTATACAAGAAAAATAATTAAATTTAGTTAGTCTATTTTAATTATTTAGTTAATTAATTTAAATATTTATGCATTCATGTGTATATAATTTGGTATCAAGAACTTTGAGATAATTTTGAAATATTATTTTGTATATATACGTGCAAGTTTCAACTCAAGGGATCATCTTGAGCAAGTCATTGAATCATATTTGTTCTCCTTTGAACACTCTTAACATGAGCCACATCATTTCATTAAACTTGTTGAGTCTCAATTGAAAATTATATCTAACCATGAGTATAAACTATGTGCACGCTTAAATAATTTATTATTATTTAAAAATTAACTTCTAAATTTATTTGTATAGCCACAAATATGGGGTAAGTATAACTTTTTTTTACCAATGTTTTTATGAATATTTTGAGTTACAAGTGAGATATATGCCTAAAGTGACTATACATCAACAAAACAAGGATAAATTAGGGTCAAAGAGATCTCCATCAAGGAGAAGAGGGGGGATTTTTCATGATAAGGATTTGTCTAATGACATTTATTTATCTACATTTATGAAATTGTATGATTGTATGGAAATCTAAGCCTTTATGACATTGTATTCCTCTATGGATTTTATGGGATGACACACACACACACACACATTATATATATATATATATATATATTTGTGTGTGTGTGTGTTTTGAAATAGTTAAATTTTTAAAAATACTGTGTAAATATTCAATTGTTATTTGACATGTTTCAATTTTTGCTTTATTGTCTATTTAGTTCCTCTATTAGCCTTTATTTTTCTTTTCTTATTTGTTGGTTTGCAATCATTAGTCTTTACTTGTGGCCACAAATTAATTCTCACTCTAAGTCCTAGTAAAAATAATATTTTGTTATCATGATTCATAGCTAGCTACATGTCCATTAGGCAATGATAATATATGGATGTAGGTTGTCATACCTAGGTGATGTGGGAAGGGTAAATTTCATCAATTTTATAAAGATCACACTCTTTTTCCCTTAGGAATGGGATATTTAGTTTTAAATACATGTCTAGTGATGTATAATTTATGAGTTTGGGTACCAATGGAGACTGAGAGAAGGTGTATATTTCATTTATATGCCATTCTGGAAGTGATCACAAAGTCCATCATTGATTTCATGCATAGTTTAAAAGTTATCACCATTTACTCATCAATCTATTGGGTTCACAAAATCCTAACTATGTTTAGAGGACTCTCATAAGTAGTTGTAAGAACTTATAGTGTGTCTCTTACCCTCTATGTTTGTGTGCAATGGATTCATAATTTTCACACTATTTTTTCCCTTAGGAATGGCATATTTCTATTTAAAGATGTGTTTCACGACATGCAATTTTGGATTCTAAAACCCAATGGATATTTGGAAATGATTTAACTTGTATTTATACACCTTTCTAGATGTGACCACAAAATCCATTCATCGATTAAACACATGGTTTAAAAGTTTCTTGTTGTCCAAAGAAACATTGGACTCATTTTGTAATTTTTACTGTGAGAGAAAAGATTCCACAATTTAATCCTCAATTTTAATGGGTTTTATAAATATTTTTAATGTTTATAGGTCTCCTATAATAAGCCATCAGAACATATGATGCACTTCTACTATTATTGGATTATGTGCAAAGGGTTCGTAAAGTTTGTACTCTTTTTACACTTAGAACCAATATGTTTATCTTTAGAGATGAGTCTAGAAGCATGAAAATTTGGAGTCATAGGTCCAATTAGGACCAATATAAGGTGTATCTTAAATTTATATGTCATTCTATATGTGACCGTAAAGTTTTCTCATTTATTGGGTGCACGATTCAAAATTTGATTACTCTACTGAGCAAATTTGGACTCATTATCCTAGTTTTCATTGTAAGAGAAAAAATTTCACCAATAAGTCCTCTATTTGAGTGGGTTTATAAAATAATAGGGATTATAGGATTCTCATGTGTATATGTGGGAACTTATAGTACATTCATACTATTTAAGTATTTTTGTTCATTCTTTATATAAATTAAACTACTTAAAAGCATAAAGTAAGATACATGGTTTTAGGATTGCCTATGATTAGAAATGAAGGTGCACTATTTTATCCAATGATGTGATCACTCATTTTTATCTTGAAAGGGCTACTTGCACACAATATACAACTCAAAAAAAGATAGATTAATAGGATATATGAGTGAGTTTCCTAGTACTAGACCAGCCCCAAGAAGTGGTACACTTCCTAATAAGGATGTCAACCCACTTTCTAAGAACTCAAGTAGATAAAGGTAATAAATAAAATTATAATAAAACATGTAATGTTATAGGTAATAAAATTAAATGATTTAAATCTAATCTACGTTCATTGCATGAATATTAGCAAAGTAGGCATTCCATTAATCTTCAGTTGTATCTTCTTCAGATTAAATTACTTCTACTTAATCAACAATGGATCATAAGGTGGAGGCAAACACAATTACACAAATTCATAATTTGAAGGAAGTATCACTTTTGTTTGAGAAAAGAGGATGTGGGACTATGGGCAACTCTCAAATATTAATCACGTCATGAATAACTTCAGCTAGAGTCATTTACAAAAAACTCATGGTTTTAATAAATAGGTATTAAATATTAAATTAGATTACTAACTAAAAAGGATTTTCATTACAGACATAATGGGATTTTAATAGAGATCAATGTCGATCTACATTATCGATGTTGATTCAGGGAATTGATGTTGATTCTAGTAGTGTGGATTAGGCTATGAGGATAGGGATCTAAGGATGTTTTTTATTGGATTTATGATGGTTTAAGATGGCTCATGATGGCTCAAGATATTATAATTCTAATCACAGAGATAAAACTAATGTAAAATTAAATTAAATTACAAAAACAAATAATGTATTAACCATTTACAACACTTCTAATCTATGGTGGACTACAAAGTTGGTGGGAAGGTTCCTAATTTTTATATAAGTGTTGAGACATTGATGTAAGGATATGGTTTCCAAAAGATGTGCAATTAGTTAACTAAAGTTCCAGAGAAAATTATTCAACATTACACTACAATTAAAAATGCATAAATTTGGTGCTTTATTCTAGGGGGACCTATAGTTAAATTGATGTCAATTCAATAGAAACCTATTGAAAATGATTCAATAGGGATTGACAACGATTCAAGGATAAACTTACCAAAGCTATTGAAACCTATTCAACCATGAATTTAAACTAAGACTTAAGTTGTTGAAATGATTTCTAGATAATGAGGGGGTTATTGGTGGTTAAAACAACTTAGCTTTATTATGATTTGGGTTGATTTGGATAAATTTTATGGTTGGTAATTAGTTAAAGTAATTTACTTAAGTGAAAAAGTAATTAATTAAATTAATTACGCAAGGTAAGGATAAAATGGTAATTAGGTATTTACACGGGGTAAAATAGGGATGAAAAAGAAAGGGGACCTAAGACCTAGACTAGCACAAATATTATTGTGCAAAATCTTAGTGCCTATATTTACCCCTTCTTATTGAACGGTATGTAATAACCTATCGCAAGAAAAAAATTAAGAGAGTTATAATGCCCTATGTTTATATGGTTGGGTGAATATTTTGTCACCAGCTGACTGATGGGCAAAATAGGTCTCTTCAACCAAAGCATAGGGAGATTGGTCAGCCAAATGTGTAGGTTACCACATCAGAAGGCGACAAATCTCTCCTCTCATTAAGGTGAGGTTCCTTATAAAATATGAGGGGCTATATACTATATATATGAAAAAAATAACACTTAGGGGTAGGATAACACCATCCATCTCTCTTTTTTTTAGAGATGATGTTCACAGACAAAGGAGAAATCCTAGTGAAAACACTGAAGGCACTTCTCTTCTTTCAAAAGTGATCTTACAGCAAATAGTAGGAGTCCTATCTGATATTTAACAAGTAAATAGTAATAGGGGCCGTAGTAACCAGCAAAAAGAGGTGTAGCATAAAGTCTCCATCTCGACTGCCTAAGAGTGAAATATGAAGGATAATGGGGGCACGAAGTCATCCCAAGATCCTTTACACAGAAACACACTAAAGACAAAGATGGCAGCACAAAGTCTCTCCACAGTTGGCTTTAAGACACCTTCCTAATTACTTCCACTAGTTCTACTTATTTCATTAAAATGGACAAGAATGCATTCAAGAAACAGACATAAGAATAATCTCCTAAATGACACAAGCTATTACAACACAAAGTCTAGAAGTAACCTGCTTTCTCATTCATACAAAGAAATATGATCAACAATCTGAGCTCAAAGTCTCAGTAATCACCTTTCAATTTTGGTAGAGTTTTTCCCTTATATAACTAAAAAGATCTCCCTTGTGAAAAGAAGAGATTTACAATATATAGTAGCTAAGAAAGGCTTGGCGCTTTGTTTCATGGAATGGCCCATGTTGCATTCAATGCCTTCAATGCATCTTCAATTTTGTCAAAGAGGGCCATGTTGGAACAAGGCATCTACCTTAACTATGGCTTGTCGACTCATCTCAAATGTCTTCTCTTGGGCGTGGGTCATCTGGTCCTTTTTCTGATGTCTATGCAGCTATTCACTTTGCCTTTACTCTAAGGGAGGAAAAATAGGTCACGCTTTTAATGTTTTCAAGCTCAAATATCTACTTAGTGGACTGTTCCACCTAATGGAATAACTCTTGCATAGATATTTTTGGTCTTTCCCTCTTTCCTATTGCAATTTGAGCTCTTAGGCTATCTTTTGCCCCTTCTACTGGCCTTTTCAGCTCCTTCTTCAGCTAGTTGTTGAGTTCATTTTCAGGTTCCACGCCACATATTTGAAAATTAATAGATATTTCATTACCCTAAATTTGACATCCACAGGGATGTCATTGGTTCACTATTTCAAAGGTTTAGGTGGCCTCCTTGGTTCCTTGGTTCCATCGCTTCTTTGGTTCATTCGCTTCTACCGTCTCTTTAAACTTGTCTCTGGAATCTTCCACTTCTTTCCTTTGCTCGAAGATTTCTTTGTACCATTGAACCCATTGAACCTTCAAACCAATTTGGTTCAAGGTTCAATGGTTCATCCTCTTTCTTAAAATCCTTTGTTTTCTCTAAGTCTTTTGAGTCCATAGAAATAGGCCTGCAGAGTCTGTAGAAACCAACCTGCGGAGTCTATAGAAATAGGCTTGTAGAGTCCATAGAAATCAACCTACAAAGTCCATAGAAATGAGTCCATAGAAATGGGTATGAAAATTTCATAGAAATTTTCCTTTAGCTTAACATCTTTGGAACCTCCCAAAGGGAAAGTGTCCTTTCAGGCCTTGAGAAGGTCCACTTCCTGGTCGCTAAGAGCCCCCTGCAAGGGTACCTACCCTTCGGGGTCCTTCTAGTGGTCTTTGTCTTTAATTCCTTTAGACATTTTGTCTGAAGGAAATCTTCCCTTGCCTTAACCACTTTCTATCAGGCTTTTGATCATTATTTTAGACAAAATGTCTGAAGGAATTCCTTCAAACATTTTGTCTAAAGGATTTGCCTTGTAAAATTTGCTGCAAAAAATCTTTCTGAAAGATATCTCTTTGTCCGCTTTTACTCACTGCCCTCCGCAAGGGCACTCACCTTTGGTTCACTACCCTCCACAAGGTCACTTGGCTTTTGTTCACTTCTCTCTGCAAGTGCACTTGGCTTTTGTTCACTTCCCTCTGCAAGGGCACTTGGCTTTTGGGCTTTGGGGGACTCCTTCAAACCTTATGATTGAACTGACCAATGGTTCAACAGTTCAACGGTTCAATCTTGTGTTCCACTCATTCAATTTACCACTTGAACCAAATGCTTTAAACTAACCACATTGAACCTTTTAACCTTTTTGGTTCAAGGTTCAACAGTTCAACGGTTCAATCTTCCTTCTTTTTGCTAAGTCTTTTGAAACTATTAAACTTGCTGAAGCAGTTGAACTTTTAACTTTTGCCGAAGTGCTTAACTCTTTAAGCTTGCCAATGTCATTGAACCTTTGAACTTGTTGAACCATTTTATTTCAAGGTTCAATGGTTCAATGGTTCATTCCTTTGTTTGAAGATTGTTGATGGACCTTTTGGTTGAACCTCGGCATTGAATCAACCTTGAAATTGCCTAAGTGTTGGAAACTTGTTTCTTTAAGAGAGCCCACCTATTAAAGCCATTGAAATTATTGAACCTACTAGTCCCTTAACTAAAAAATCTTGAATAATGAAGATTTTGAATGCTCAGAACAATTTTTGAGAAGGGAAGAAAGAATTTTGGCCTGCAGGACCATAGTGGTTCATATGTTGTCCCAAAAATGAGTGACAGATTTTGGGAACAACATATATGAGAAGGTATCCCCCCTCAAACATAGAGTTGATGATGGATGATGAGGTAGTGATGGGTTTGAAAATGAGATGGTAATGGATAAGTAATCAAGATAACAAAGGCTAAGATGGGCTGACCAAAGCATCTGATGTGCTTGGTATATGTGTGCTACCTAGAGATGGTTGATCTCAAAATGAGGTACAATTTTAAAATCTATAGGGGATAGACTCTGAAATGAGTGAAGACCTCTCAAAGGTTGTGGAACCAATAGGGGATTTATGTCCACTAGCCAGTAATGCTAGGTAATAAGCAATGGGATAGTTGTAACAAAAAATAAATTAATTGGCCTTGGTTCAAGACTAAAGGGATGCAAAAAATTTACATGTAGTATAAAAAATAAGCCAAAAGGAGACAATCAACATTGATCCATAGGGATGGGCCTCGATAACCCATAATTAATGATATTATTAAATGAGTCAATGTCAATTGAGCTATAAATAATATGCCTGATGTGTTAGTCACTCATTTACACTCGATAACATGTGAGCAAGAGCAAAAAATATTGACACCTATTTTACACATCTGGACTAAGTACGACTGATGGAGGTGGTGACAATCTTATGATGAGGTAGGCTTTGGTTTTTACTATATTTTGGAATTTTTTACATGTTCTTTGAATTTTTTAAAATTGTTTGAATTAGTTAGATTTTTAGAATGTTTTTAGATTTTATTGTGAACTTTTTGAAATTTTGAGATTGTTTAGGATGTGTTAGAAGTTATTTTGAATTTTTGTAGTTTTTTTAGACATTTTCGGATATAATGGAAGGACACACAGGGATCAATGTCAATCATTAGAGATCAACCTCGATCATGTGTTGATCATCATTGATCAACACTCAATCAACCATGATCCAGAAGGATCAATATCAATCATTCAAGATCAATGGTGATTTAAGCTAGGATAAAAAAAGGTTAGGAGAACTTCAGAGTATAGGAAAGAAAATTACCATGGCTGACCTATATGGACATGACTCATGATGCACGATTAGGTTCCACCATTTTTGGAGTGATTATGTGATCAAATGGGTGATGATGACTGGAAGCATTTGGAGGTTATCAGTTTTGGGGGTTTACACCACTATCATTGGGTGCATAGAGATGTGAGGATTTTGGTAGTGTTGTTAGAGAGGTGGGATGTAGCTACAAGGACTTTCTAGCTACCTACCAGGGGGATTACCATCATAGTGGAGGACATCTACTATATATTATGACTACTATTATAGGGTACAATGATATTACTAGTTGATGAGAGTGGACATGCAATGGCACTGACATGATTATATAGAGAGGATACACTGTATATCACCTTCACCACTTAGGGTTTTATTTTGGAGGGTTTATATGAAGAGGATGTAGAGGGGTGAATATTTAGTACCATGATGATGATATTCATCTCCTTCTATGCATTATCATATTCAAGGGGAGGATGATTTATATGGAGTTTGACAGATGTAGTAGAAGATATGTGGGAACATCATACAATATTTATGTAGGCTCTGACACTTCTTGCACAGGTATATAGGGAGTTGTGGGGATGGAGGACACAGTGGATATTTTGGTTGGATGTGACTTTTATGCTCTAATTTTGGGATTATGAGCACATTAGAGTAGTGCACCCAATTGGCACTCCGTGGGCATGGTGGCACCAAATAGCATACAGTGAGGGATTCCTTTGATGGAAGGAATACCTTGTTAGACCTTTCACTGATGGAGTTATATGTTACCTGGCATACTATCAATGGGTATTGGAGGGATTGTAGGATGGGGACATGATCTAGAGGTTGTATGTGGGATTTATAGCATGGATTTAGGTAGAGGGAGATCTATCTAAGAGATAACTAGACAAATGGCTATGGGGGTGAAGAGTGGATAACCTAGAGTACTTTTAATTTGAGAATATGTGAATATAGTTTGGATTGATATAGGGTATCCTATATGCACCATAACTATGTAACATGGATTAAATAGACACTAGGATGCCAAAGGCATACTATACTAAGCCACACATAGGACCAGAGTAGGAGCAAATGGCTACAGATGTAGATGATGCATATTTTACTTTGGCATATTCATTATGGTGGGTGGATCAACTAGGAGTGAGGTAGGAGAGAGTAGTATGGATTTGATAGGATGTATGGGATGTGGAGATGGAGGAGGTTGGGGAGGAGGAACCTGCAAAGGAGGATCCAATGGAGGAAGATCTAGAGATAGATATATAAGAGATTATTTTAGAGTGT
Source organism: Torreya grandis (assembly GCA_037957365.1). Taxonomy (NCBI): domain Eukaryota; kingdom Viridiplantae; phylum Streptophyta; class Pinopsida; order Cupressales; family Taxaceae; genus Torreya; species Torreya grandis. The sequence continues at coordinate 782,874 of JARHVA010001751.1, read as the reverse complement.
GATGCACTGAGGGTAGAGTAGGATGCATTATAAGGCCAGGTGACCACACTGTAGGAGACCTTGATAGAGGTACAAAGGAGTTATGATGGTTTACAGGTCTAATGGAGATATTACATGGGGGTCATAATCAGACAATGTAGGATCATGACAAGTATGGGGTAGAGAGGGATAGACTGAGGGGATGGATTATGGTGGTAAGAAGGCAGTCAGGCATAAGAAGAGCATAGCCTAACATAGGGTAGGTAGGGATAGTTAGCCTAGAAAGGTACTAAGATGTAGTCATAGAGCTATGATATTATGAGAGGATTGTACTAGAGCAACTATCATAGGTACCTCAATATACTACCTATATTTTGACATAGGCGAGATCATCTAGATGATCATAGGGTGGCACACCCAACTTGGGCAGTATAGTACAAGGGAGAAGTGGCGAGGGTGGAGATGGGGGTGGAGGTGGGGATAACATTCATTTGAATTGTATCCACTTTAATGATAGTCATATATTATACATTGTACTATCTATAGATCCATTTGTATATTGTTATTGATCAAAGAGCCATTTTGTATACTTATACTTTGAGACATTCATGGGTTATATATATATATATATATATATATATTTACAGATTTTTTATTATGAGTTAGCATTGTATATTTTTAGATTATGATGATGTGATGTGATTTATAGATTTAGATTATGGGATGTATTTAATTTTTGATATGGTTATGGATTAATTATGTGATTTATATAATAGTGAAAAATGATGTATTTTAATTTTTTGCTTTATGTTTTTATGGAAATTTAAAGTGATTAATGATTTTATAGTATGACATTATGAGATGTGTGGATGGATAATTAGATTAGTTTTAAAAAAATTAATGATTATGATTAAGAACAAATGAGGTATTTCTGAATCATTATTGGCTTGGATCTTAACCAGAGATAAACAACTTGTTGCATCAACATGTTTGTCCTTTATTTACTATTAATAATGACTTTTAACAATATTATGTGAATTAAGTTCCTGACTTAATAGATGGGAATTAATATGGATTTGATTTTTTATATTACGTAGGTCAAAGATTATGTTTTTAGGAATATAAGTCTCATCTTATGTTTTTAGAGCTATAAGGCTAACCTTAGAACCTTCATATGTAGACTAATCAATGCAGAAAGTCTATGACTCTTGAGAAATCTGATCAATGCAGGGAGATTTCTTGGGATAATTTATATTTTTCTTCAGGACTTCTTAGTTTAAGAGGCATAATTTTTAGAAAATTGATCATTTCAAGAAGTTTTCCACTATATTTGATATTTTAGATAGCCATCCTTCGAGGGAGTGGTCTATAATTTTGTATATATGCTTGCATAACTATTCTTTAAGGGACCAGTCTGTGATTTTATGTTGTCCTTCAAGGGAACAGTCTATAATTTTGCCTTTTTACTTTGATACATATTTGTATCCCAAATTACTAATTTTTATTAAGGTAAATAAGTCTAACTTCAAGCTTGTTTATAGGAGATGATATTTCTATCCCTAAAATAAACTTTTTTAGTTGAGATATTTTAGGAAATAATGATTTGGGACTCCTTCCTATGATAGGTAGAGCTTATCCATTTCAAACATGGTATAAATAGAGTCAGGGTATTCATATTTATTTTGAGGATATGCATGCTACTAGATATCCACATTATTCTTTATCATTTTTGGGTATTTTTAAATTGATAGAAGGTATGGTTTTAGTTTATTTTGAAACCAAAGGAGGAGAACCCATGTTGACTATAGTTTTTTTTTTAAGTTTATTAACAATAGAAAGGATGTAGATGCAAAGCATTAAGAGGCTCATGTTCTACTTTTATTTCAAGAGAGGCCAAATGATATGCCACATATCCCTATTTATGAGTGATAATATATGGTCCAAGCCAATTCAGAGCAAATTTTTCTCGCTTAATTTTTCCATATTTGTTACATGCTAGTTTTCTTTAAGGGCAAGGTCACCAATATTAAATTTTTATTATTTTAGATGTTGATTATATGCACACTTTATTCTTTCTTTATATACATGGATATGGTTGAGGGCCACAGATCAACACTCATCTAGAAGTCCAAGTTGTGCTAAACACTCTTGATAGTAGTCCTCTTCAGAAATTATGTCTCAAAGAGAAATTTGTAGAGAAGGAATTTGTACTTCCAAAGGGAGTGCAACTTATGTGCCATAGACTAAAGATAATGGGGTAACACCCATAGAGGTTTGAAACATAGTACAATAAGACCATAAGGTGAAGGTAATAATCCCTTGGTTAGCATTTTAATTAGGGTTTTATTAGATACTTTGGCCTATACATTATCTTGCAGATAATAAGGCAAACAAAAGCTTAACTTAATGTCAAAAGAGTCATAGAGTTTCTAGTCTTACTTAGTTTTAAAATATTTTCCATTATCTATAATTATCTTATGGGGAATATCAAAGTGACATATAATATGATAATTAATAAAATCAGCAATCTCGTCTACTTTGGTTGAAATAAGGGGAATCACCTCCACCCACTTAGTGAAGTATTCGGTAGTGGTGATGATAAAATTATGTCCTTGGGAAGATTTGGGATTAATTTGTCCTATAAGATATAGCCTCCACCAATAAAATGGATAAAAGTCTCTAAGCACCTATAAGGAATGACTAGGGATGTGTGATAGATTAACATGTTGGCATTTCACGTATTTTTTGACATATTCACAATAGTCCCAATTTAAAATAGGCCAAAAATATCCTATTTGAATAATTTTCTTAGCAATACCTAGACCACTAAAGTGTCCTCCACACAACCCATCATGTGTTTCTTAGATTATGAGGGTAGCCTTAAGGTTATGGAGACATCAAAGGAGTAGACCATCAAATCCTCGCTTATAGATAACACCCACTAGTATAACGTAATGGGTGGTGCACTAGTGAAAAGCACACTTAACATTTTTTAATAGATTAGGAGGGATAATACCTTTATATAAGTAATCGAATATCTATTTATACCACAGGTCTAAGTGATTTTATTTCACATTGTGGATAAAAGCTAAATAAATTCTAGTATAAGAGGGTAGGTTGATTTTGTAAATTAGTATGAAAATCTTGGATTCCTGAGGGGAGGATGGGATAAAGGAAGTTAGGGAATCTGTGGTATCTACAAATTTATTAGTTGATTGAGGAGTGGTTTGGATGATATAATGATCAAAGGTGGATAATAAATGATCTACCAACATTTTGTATTTTTTAAGGATGTCATTTTTACACCAACACATGTCATTTATTTGATTGACAACTAACTGAGAGTATCCATAAATACAAAGTGACTTAACACCTAGAGTTAAATAAATTTAAATCCTTATGACTAAGGCTTCATATTCTTCCATGTCATTAGTATAGTATAAATTGAGCTTGAAGGATAAAGGCATAGGATTAACTTCAAGAGGTATCAGAATAATTCCAACACCCCCTCTCCCTCCCCCACGTGCTCACATTTGGATCCATTAAAGAATAGTCATTTGATAATTAGGATCCTCCTAGGATGTGGAAGTGACAGATTCATCATGGAATTTTAAATTGGATGGTTAACTACCTACAAGAGGTGCCTCAACTAATTTATCAATGATGATCTGGATTTTAACTGATTTTTGATGGAGAAACTCTAGATCAAATTTTGCTAAGAATATGAGCCACCTGGTCATATGCTAATTCTGGTCAGGTTTCAAATGCATAAACTTGAGATGATTGGTGTTTTTAATTACATATATCTTGTGATTAAGCAAATACTGGTAAAGCTTAAAATCCACAAAAACTAAAGGCAAGCATAGGTTTTCTATATGTGTATAATGTGCCTCATATTCAATGAGAGTATGACTTATGTAATACAGTGCATGTTCTATGTGTTGATCATCGTGAAGCATATTCCCCAAAACATGATTTATGGGTAAAATATACAAGAATAAAGGTCATTGTTATTTAAGAGGAATAATAACCAGTGGGGAGAGGAGATAGTTATTGAGTACTTCAAATTCCTCTTGAAAATTAGAATCCCAGATGAACTAGGTATCCTTCCTCAAAAGGCGATGGAATGGTTGAGATCGATTGGATAACCTAGAGATAGAACATCGAATGGACTACAATTTTACTTGTAGGCTATGGGTTTAATTAAGGTTGGATGGGGGTGGCATATCTATGATAGCCATAATCTTAGTAGTATCAAATTCTATACCATGGATGGAGATGATAAAACCTAGGAGCTTACCGGTCAAGGCTCCAAAAGACACTTTTTGGAGTTGAGACAGACACAAAACTAGATTAGGTAGTTAAAGATTATTTTAAGAATATAAAAATGGTCTTTTAGAATATTTGACTTACCGATAAGGTCATCCACATAATCTATGACAACTTTATGGATAATATCATGAAAGATATAAATCATAGTTATTTGATAAGTAGCTCCTAGATTTTTTAGGCTAAAAGGCATAATATTGTAGCAAAAATTCCCTCAAGAAGTAATAAAGGAAGTCTTATGCTAGTCCTTTAGGGTGATAAGGATTTGATTATATCCAAAAAATCCATCCATAAGTGATAACTTCTTGTGGCCAGCCATTAGGTCCACTAGTTGATCAATGTTAGGAAGGGGAAAGTCATCTTTAGGACAAGTGAGGTTTAGGTCTCAAAAATTGGTACAAAGATGGAGACCCCCCATGATTTTTGTGACATGCACAATATTAGACACCCATTGAGGGTAATCAATTTACTAAATTATTTAACAAATAAGAGGCAATGTAGTTCCTCTTTAACTAGAAGTGCAATGGGAGGATGCATCTTCTATAGTTTTTACTTCAATGGTTTAAATTCTTAGATAGTGACAATATTTTGAATAATGATATCAAGGTCAATACCTAGCATGTTGCTATACTACCAAGTAAAAACCTCATTATGTTATTCTAATAATGTGGTGAAGTCTTGATGATCTTAATGGTATAGATATTTACTAACATTAATTATGCATGGTGAATCCTGAGACCCTATGTTAATGTCTATGGTGTCTGCATTCAACAAACTAGATGTTTCAAATGGCAGATAATTATGTAAGTGTGAATTTTATGCACCTAAGTAAATCAAGATAGACTCATCATCTTGACATTGAAGAATGGGGATGGTAGGAGAGTCTTTGTCTACCATAATAGGGTAGATAAGGGGAATGGACTTAATTTCTCCATTGATATGATAAGTGAGAGGTCCTAGGTTAATTGTATTGACTAAAAAAATGTTTAGGGGGATGGACATGACATCATCTATTTCAGGGAGAATGCTATATGATGATACCTACGACATTCTCTTTAGGATTGGATACAGCGGTGACTTCAAGAATGGTTTTAGGAGTTTTATTAAACCCAAGACCATGTTTTTCTTGTCATTTCCTAATATCTCCCAGTGTAACATCATGTGGTCCTTTCTCATAACATATCATACCAAATCCTTCCCAAGTGCATCATTGTAAGTATATTTGAGCAAAGTGCAATTTATCTAGGAATGAAAAGTTCAAGGAAAATGGTTTGGCTTGAGATGGGATATCAAGATATGAGGATGATCAATCGATCCCTCTATATACCAAATGATTTTTTAGGAAAGGGGGGCTGAAAGGAACAACATACCCAAGGTTAGGATAATAGTCACATTATTTATCTAGACACCCATACTCTTGAGGAGTAGGAAGGGTATTAAGTGATAATAACTAGTATTATCCTATTATGGAGTCCAAAGAAGCCTTATTAGGGACTCACGATGAAGGGATTGTTGAATTATTTGGTGCTTCATTGGATGATGGTGATGGGGTTGTGTTTTTTAAAAGGAGTAAAATGTCATTAGGTTGAAAGGTTAGGTTTTAGGTTTTAAATGGATACAAATCAATGGGGATAATGTGGACTTTGCATTTGTGTTCATATTTGATACATCAATTTTAAGTGGATGGAACACAACACATATCATGGATACAAGGATGTCTTAGGAGGATATTATATTATAATTCTCATTCTATCAAATAAAATAACTCATGAAGGACATAATAACCTACCTAGATGGGGAGGATAATGATTCCTAGTGTAGGAACCATTGTATCATTAAAATATCGTAATATCATTAAGGATTGAGATACAATTATTTTTAGAAGTTGTAGTTTTTTAAATGCATGTGAGATAATATTAATACTATCCCATTTTCAATCATCACTCTTTTGATTTGGGTTTGATTAATTTGTGTAGTGATAAATAGGGGCGGGTCTTGGTCTTTAGATGGTAATAGAACTATTTTAGAATCATTAAAACTAACAAATGAAGCCATCTACAAAGATCTAATAAATGCCAACATAGGCTAGGGTTCGTCAGGTTGCACTTGTATAGCTTGAAGTGCTTCTATCATTGCTTGATGATGCTGAGGGGAATTTTTAGTGAGTTTGTAGAGGGACATTTTGACTGGGGTTTGGTGGAGTTGATTTTAAAATGATATCTATATGAGTTTTTAGGAATTATTCTTCTATGTTTTCCCTAAAATAGAGATTTTAGGTTTGCAGCAAAGGGTCTAGAGGTTTTTACAGTTGGGATAGGGGCTTTAGCTATAGAATCTTTGGCTTTGTTTGATTTTAAATTTTTGGGGGCTTGCACTTGATACCATGTGGCTATGTTTATTGTATCAATCTGAAATAGTGAGGGACTCATCAAAGTTCTTGAGTTATCCATTTTTGAAGGTCCTAAGGGTTGATTAGGAATCAAGTCATAATTATTAATCATACTTTTTAATTCTTATTTTGATCTACCTTGTAAAGGGTTTAATATATTAGTATCAAGGATAGTTATAGTTTTAGTGGTTGGATCAAATATGGATCATGTTATTCAATTAATATATCATCCTCATCCAAAATATTCTAAATCACAACTTTTAGATCATTGAAGCTTTCATTGTCATGTCCAAGTATCCTATGGTAAGCACACACTTTGTTTTCCCTGTACCATGCAAGTTTTTGGATACAAGCACTAACTGGTTTGATAGGAGGCAGTTTGATAAGAGAGGTTTTTAGGAGTTTCTCAAGGATAGTGGCATAAGATCCTCACAAAATATTTTGGTGTGATTTTTTTATCTTTCAGGGCATTGGCTTTTGGGTTGTGCTTACCTTTGTACCTTCCTTTTTGTGTTAATGGTATGTGCAGTTTTAATGGGTGGTAATGGTGTTTTAGATAAGTTTTGAGGGTAATAAAATTTATTAGGATTAATACGAGGTTTATGCACTGATATTAAAGGTGAAGGATTTTGAGTTGACTTAGATCACTTGACAGAAGATTTTGTAATTGATATCTTAAGTTAGCAGGAGTAATAGATGGTTTAGTTTGTTCTTTGGACATGGCCATCTTTACATTTTGATCATTTTTAGAGGTTGTGAGAGTATTTTTATGAAGATATTCATTTTGGGAGAGCTCAAGTATTATACGAGTATGTTGTAAATCTTTACCTTTTGCAATGCCCATACACTTATCCCACATGGTTGGAATAACTTTTTTATCCTCCATTTTTCATGGATAACTTTCAATATGTGTGGATGATCTTTCTTCTAGAGGATCCCATGTAATGAGATTCAAAAGACTCGAGTGAATAGTAAAAATGGGCTTAGTTAGTTTGACTAGTTCAAATGTATCTTCTATAAGGAGATCTGGTATTCTTATTATTGTAGATGATGATTTAGATGTGTTAACTTCTTTAGGTAAAATTTGATTGTGGATGGTATTTATTACATGGGTGCCTTGATCTGGGGTGCTTCCCTTGTTTATTTGTATGTAATTAGATGAGGATGAATGGTCAGGGAATGGTTGCCTAAATATGTTGATAGATTAATTTTGAAGAGCATTCAGATTATCCAAGTATAGCACCCCTTGATCAATGAGGTTATAGACTAGGCTTTTGAAATATTAACACATATTAATCTCATGATGGGGCACACAATGGTAAGTGCAAAAATCACTTTCTTTAGACCAACTTGGTTTTGATTGGGAGTCATCAACAGGTTTGATGGTAGGTAGGTCAATAATGGTCACTTTTAATAGTTTGTCTAAAATATTAACATAATATTCCTCCAAAGGCATGTATTGCCTAGGTTGGAATCACGTTAGGTTTCTTTATGGTTGTGTCTGAGAAGATATCGATTGGTTTGTCATGGATGGGGAAGCTAGCTTCAAGACAACAAAATTAACTATCCCTTTAGGATTCAAAATTTTAGTTCTTTATAAGGGTCTGGTTTAAATTTTTTGTTTCATAACTTAACTTTTCCCTCTTCTAAAGCTCATATTTCTAACTTATGAGCCATGGTAAAGGCTTCGTCAAAAGTTTTGAATGACTAAACTTGCAGTGTGGATGAGATATGTTTTTCACATGATCTCAAAAATAATTCAATCAGTTTAAGTTGAGGTAGGGATAATGTTAGTTGGTTTATAAGTCCTCACCACCTAGCAATAAAGTTTGTAATGGATTCATCTTCAAATTGCCTAGTGGCATAGAAGTTGGTAATAGTTACTCTTCTAGCGATATTAAATGAGAAGTGTTATAATAAGGTTTTAACTAATTGCCCAAAGGATAATAATGAGTGTTGAGGGATTGAATTATAACAATCTAGTGTCAGTCCTACTAATGATATACAAAATGTTTTCAAAATGAGGTCGTCATCATGGGTAATGAGGTAACATGCATGCCTAAATTCCCTAATATGTTGTTGGGTATCTTTTTTATTTTGAAATTTTTTGAATTTACGAAGTTTCCACTACAAAGGATATGGTTGATTTAGGATAATGGGGTTAATAGGTTCATTGTAAATTTGTTCATATGTAAGCATGTTATTCTGCCCAAAGGTAGAGGCTTCTACATTTGTCATCCTATCCATAAGGATGCACATGAGGTCTGGCTAGGCATTGCATTGGGGGATGCCTCCTAAAAAAATTTGTTACAAATGTTGATAGGAAGGAAGCAACATTGGGAGAGGTTATGTAAGGGGATAGCAAATAGATCTGGTGATATTTGGTTGAGATGCAGCCACATGTTGAGGGAATTATAAAGGTAAACTTTGTTGTTATGATGGTTTAGGATAGATATTTACAAGGGCTTACGTGGGAATTTGGTATTGGGTAGTTAGAGGTATTTGCTATTGAAAAGTTTGACTTATAAGGATTTGATGTGTGGATGGTGGAGGTTGGGTGGTATATTGAGGACTTGAGGTCATGTAGGTTTAGATAGGAGTAAGAGTTGCTAGAATGGACATCAATAAATTTTGAAGTTTGGGAGTATGTGATTAGTTGCCTATTGGTTGTGGTGTAGTAACATTTTATGTTGGAATGATGGTTATGGGAGACTACTAGACACTAAGGGTGGTTGGTATCTAGAGGTTGTGTTGTGTCAGTATTTTAACCTGAGGGTGGTGGTGGGTTAGTGTCCCTATTTTGGAGGTAGTGTCCTCTGTGCATGACTATCTTGAGCTTCTAGGTGTGTTGGGTGAATATTTTGTTAACAAAAAAATAGTAACAAAATGGTAATTTCAACCATAGTGAGATGAGATAAAATCTCTCCTCAAGGAAAGGGGAGGCTCCCTTATTATGGCTAACTAAAACAAGTAATTATTTATACTTAATTACATTATTTTTATCAAAGTGGGTGTTATCATATCATCCAATTCTCTTTTTTCAGAATTGATGTTCACTTACAAACATTTCTTCTATTCCTTAAAAAGTATTGTAAAAATATGAAATTACTTGGTGGAGCAATAATAATTGATATTCAAATTAGTTAGTCAAAAGAATAACTAGAATAATATCAGTAATGTAACGTGAATGAATGGAACAAAGTGCAGCCCAAAGTCTTCACCTTATTTCTAAAAAAGATAGAATCGCCAAAGAAAGCAACTTGTAGCTCAAAGTCTCAAAAATCACTCTCATTAATGAACACAAATACAGTAATAATATTTTAGCTCGAAGACTTTAAAATCAGCTTCTTGGCACCTTCAAATTTATAGAAATTCACACCACAATTCAATTGAATACACAAGAAAATGTAATGGAAGAGACATAAGAACATTCCCAAAACATCACAAGTTTATTCTAACACAAAGATTGAAAGACCACTTGCTTTCCCATATATTAATTGACAAGAGATTTACAATATGAACCACATCAAAATAATCAAAACAATCATCTTGACCAGTATCCCAACCAACATATCATTTCTCTTTCATCATCTTCGCCCAACATCAGGAGATTGAGTGCACAAGGTTAGCATGTCACTTTCCATGTGTATAAATACCTCTTTGTTATATCAATTTGTAATAATTACAAAAACATGATCTAGACATCAAAATATATAAAAATTAATCATGTTTTCGATGTATATAATAGTACATAACTCTTATAAAAACATTATTAACTAAAATATTAAAAAAATAATCTTTTACATGGTTGCACTATATCATATACATGGTTAAAGTCATTTGATGATGTCATTTACGCAAGTTGTAATGTTTTATGAATTTGATATTTGTCAAAGGGACTTAGAGGTTCATAACTCCATTCATCCACAAACTCTTGTAACTCAATCTCAATTCAAAACATATTCTAAAAATGTAGAACAAAATAATGTCATGTGCCTCATATGAATTTTACATGAACCTGCATTTGAGTTGCATAATGAGTGAAAGTCACTCAATAATATTATTGTCATATAATTTTCATATTTTTCCAATTGTTTTTTCTTCATTAACCAAAAATATATATGAATAATATATTCTTATTGAGCACCATGATCCATTTTTTATTACATCATTCAACAATTGTTGTTGTATCACTCAAATCGACATCATCTTGGAACTTCAACTCTTCTCTTGAAAGGGCTATTTTCACAAATTATTATGCACCATTATGATCCCATTTTACATGGTCAACCTTAATGAAATTCCAACTAGTTTTTACACTGGTATTTACATGCATCTTTCTCATCTGTGCATTTTTAAACTGTGATGTGCAATTTTCTGACCAAATATAATGTTGATTGAAAGTAATGTTTATTTCAATCAACATACCGTAGAATATATCAAAACAAAATTGTATATAATCTATGGAATGTGTTAAATCATCACTAATATATAATATATACTCCCTTACTACCTTTCAATATTTATTTCTATTATCGAGTGCATGCATAAAAACTATATGCATGAGATATGGAAACATGTATTGAGTTGTCATACTATGACTGAACCTCATTTTGTGGTTACAATGTGTAATTATTTAAAATAATATAATAAAATAATAGTACTAATTGGGAATGTATCTTTACATAACTTGAATTGTTCATCCAACCATAAATCTCTCTGTGTTCACCTTATATACTCATTGATAATTTCTTCTATGAATTTAGCCACATGTTATAAAACATTTATGTGATTTGTAACAAGATCACATAATTTAGATTCCTTGACATATTTTAATGTATATTAAATTAAAATATGTAATTATTTAAAATAGGATACTAAAACAATAGTACAAAGTGGAAATGTATCTTTACATAACTTGAATTTTTCATCTAAATATAAATATCTTTGTGTACGCCTTACATACTCATTGATAATTTCCTTCATGAATTTAGCCACAAGTTATAAAACATTTATGTGTTTTGTAACAAGATCACATAATTTAGATTCCTTGCCATATTTTAATGAACATTCCATAGATTTTTAATTACTGAAACCAAATAATTCTTTCCTAATTCCATGTGTATTTTCCTCATGGATACATTTTTTCAATTTTGGAAAGCCACCACAAATGTTGCATGTTCCATCCAAACATGTTTTGTTATCAAAAAATGTCCATCTGGTCTTTGACATTAAACAGTTGAAATAAATTATCTTGCTAATTTTAGTTGAACTTTCATTCCACTATCCTAAAACTTATTTTTAGTATAAAAACTATAATGTACATGATGAAAAACATCATAATGCATTTAAAATTAAACATGCACCCTATAAAAAGTGGTATGTGTGTGATTATTTTGATATATAATGGTGTGGTAATCTCAAAATATATCTAAATAATAGATATTTGTGGATATTTATATGAAAAATTAGAGCAAAATTGTGTTTGGGTCATAGTTAATAAATGTTTTGGACGTGTTTCATGGTTACGATAAACTACATTTATTTTCATTACATCTCTTCTATTGGGTGACACCCTTATATTGTCTTTCTAGAGTTATGAAATTAAATATTTTAGAGTGCCAACTATAACCATGTATTTCTTGTGGAATCTACCAAAGAATTCAAATAATTCATTACTATTGGCATCATCAAGCCTTTGACATCTCTTCATTGCTTTCATTAGTGTTTTTTATTTATGTTAAGTGCTCTACAATATTGTCCAATCATTTTTTTCCTATTTGGTTACTTACTATACTTGTTCTAATTATGCATTGGGTAACATTTCTATCTTTGGTGCACTTATTTACATCTACATAATGCTATGATTTATGTATATTTTATGCAATCATCTTGTTTTAATCATTAATAGTCGACATTCTTCATCTTAGGGTGTTCATAATAGGACTCATCATAATAAATTTCATTATTGTAACAAACAATTGAAATCTCTTAGTATCATTTTATTTTTAAAGTAATAATCCCAAATTTTAGCATCTTTCCTTCTCAAATGACATTCAAACAATTTTTTAAGGCATTGGTTTCAAACAAAATTCATGAATTTCCATTAAGTACATGGGTATTCTATATAAAATTTTAGTGGGTGTTCTTATTGGTAAAGTATTTTCATTCAGTATTACAATAATGTTTTCTTCATTTTTAGTTTCTCCATTTGGTGCTTTTAAACACGTTTCCTCATTTTTAATTTACTCATTTAGTGTTTCAAGCGGAATCATGCATATAATCATCATCACCATTATTAAAAACTTCAAAATATGAATGTGTGCTTGCATTATAATCTGGTATGACATTAGAATTTGTAATTAGAATTTCATAGGATCATTCATCATCACTATTCATTTAAACATTCCCTATTAATAATTCCATGATATAATTTGAATTTCAATATTCAATTTGTGGGTAGTAAATGGTGTACCTTAACCTGCATACAATCTTTGCATCATTCTTTTTGTCTCTCTCTTTAGTTGTAATTGATGCAATGTTTTACACTTAAATTTATTATTTCATTTACAATGAATACCATCACCCATGATGTTTATTTGATAAATATCCTATGCGAAGATAGAAAAGGTTGACAATTAGAAGAAGATAAGTATGATTATGTAATCAAATGAAAGTACATGGAAAAATCACTCAATATTCTTGCAGTACCACAAATAAAGATTTAGAAAAAATAGAGTAGGGATAATATTCTTGACAAGATGAAAAATTAGTGTTGTCCTAAGGTTAAATTCATATTTTAAGAACCTATATGCACTATAGCGCATACACATTCTTATATGCATTTTTTAAACCCTTAATGCAAGGCTTGTATAGCTCAATGGTCTACCACAAGAAATCACATTTTTTGAAATAATTACAAATGGTCATCAAATTTGTACATACTAATGGTCAAACATGGATGAAATTCGCATTATCAAGTCACAAATAAGTTGTGTTGCATATGTATACAGTGTTGCTCCTCCACCCATTGATAATGAATTGCATGTAAATTTATATTGTTATTTTCAAATTGGATTTGTTTTGTTCATCTAGTTTCATAGTTTTGATAGGAAAGGAATAAAGTAAATATTTAAACCCTCCATAGCCATTTCACCTAGAAGTTTTAAAATATTACAATTTCATTGTAAATAAATAAGGGGCTTCTTAACCTTACTATAAAATGTCACATAAATTTTTTCATAGGTTGAAAGAGTGATAGGATGCATTCAATTTCACTAAATCAGTTGGAAATAAGTGAAATAATTTTGTGCATCTTTGCAATCTGATTCTTGAATCCAGTTACGGCTCAAAAAGAGAGGCAGTTGGGAGCATGGGAAAATATGGAAATTTATAGTTTCTTCTAGGTATAAAATGATACACTGGGATATCCCATGCAACTTAAAAATAAGCTAAAAGTATAATTTTTCAACCTTAGCTACCTTGAACACAAAACACTGGTTAAACATAAAGGAAGAGGTGAGAAAGAAGTCTTGAAAGTAATTTTAAAATAAGATATTTCCAATTAATTTAACTCTTTAGGGGGTAATGGTGTATAAAACCCTAGGTTGTTAAAGGGCTGGAACAATAAATTAGGGAATAAATATGCAATAATTTGAGCAATAATTGACCTAATTGATTATTGTAAAAATAGCGATGGATTACACAATGATATATTTAGATAGAAACTGATTGAGATAGATGAATGAAAGGATAAAAAATATTTCATAAGCTACTTAGAGTGTTGGCAACTGGAATTAAGACTCAAAACATCTCCCAGATAGAAGCACAATCCTTTGAATAGTGGCACACTGTGCTAGTGCCCTCAAGGGCATGACGCTAACCTCTTTCAAAAAATAGCATGAAATTTTAGATATGCCTTTGTTTGAGTCTGATATGCCTGTGCCTATGTAGACGAACACTGATTCATTATCTATGACTTATTTTTGAGTAATTTGGAATCAAAACCTTAGACCTCCATGTTGTTAGGGTATTTGAGGAGCACAAATAGAAAAAGTGTGATGTTAGCTGGATAGGTTGTGTATGCATATAATTTTGATCGCTTCATCACTAACATTTGTAATTTCATGTGCAGATGGGGTTGAGAGGGTTTTGTATATTTTTTAATGGGTCTCTAGCCTATAGCCTCACCCATAAAACTATTAGATGGTGTAGTGATTGGGTTACACTCCCAATCAGTTTACTAATAATGGGTTTATGATTTGCTTGATTTGGTGTGTGTTGTGATAGACCAATGTTGTGTGTGAGCTGAGTCAACCTTTCACCTAAGCCTATACACTATTATCTAGGACTTATATCATCATCTTGTATATCCTTGCCTACATCATATTTTCTTCTACATTATAGCCTTATTCTTATCTTGTACATTCTTAGTCATCTTAAACATCCTTATCTACTTTACATGTCATCATATCCTATACATATTTAATCTTGTATAATCTTATATATGTTGTACATCTTATAATCTCATCTTAGACATATTCTAAGTTAGCTTTAGCTTAGCATCCTAATATTTCTTTATCACCCTATCTAATCTTGATGGATCATCTATCCATCACATATTTAATCCTTCATTCTACATCTTTGTCTAAGACATCCATCTTCAACTTATACCATATAAACATAATTATAACTTGGTATCCTATTTATTCTCCTTCATCATCATCATCTCATATTACATTCTTAATCAGTTTGTATATTTGTATCTTATACATCCTTCTCTTATCATTATCCCTCATATCATTTTTCATGTCTTAATATAGTATAAATTTATCTAAGCAGCTCCCATATTATTTGTATTGCATTTTTATCCTACAACACATCTAGTTGGATTTTGAGGTCACACACTTGTCCAAACCATATTTGTTAGGGAAATAGTTAGTCCTCACAGTAATTTGTATGTCATAATATGAATAATTATGTGATTAATAATTCATTATTATGTACAGTCACTTAATTATATTTGGTATTAATTGGTTATCAGAATATTATTATAAATAATATTATGATAATAGATTAGTATATATTATTTTTTGATATATATTGTTATGAGTTATAACAATATATCATATATAGAGTTTGCATAATCAAAGAGATTTTGGGGAGAGAGAATGATGGAGAGAATATAGTAATGGTGTTCCTATATATATGTTAACTCTTATATGGTTTAATAATCAGTGCATGTGGAATAAGAATATAATATTATTTAAAATATTTCTTGTGTTTGGCTTTATTATCTCTATGTATACTTCCATATTTTTGCATGATTTGGTGAAAACTCTGATTAACCCCATCATTTGGTATCAAAGTCTTGTTCTATCAAGAATGGGTTTGTGAAAATTTATGAGGGTTTGTCATTAATTTCTTCACCCCTATGAATGAGAAACAATTAGCAATAAGCTACATAAGAGCATAAAATAAAGTTTTATGTTAAATGGCTATATATAGTTGTATATTTTACCTGAACCCTACATGGTCTATACATATATTAGATCATGGGTGTGAATTGAATAATAGGCTTGAATTTAGTCTCAACATTTCATAATAGATTAGGGTAATTTATCTCCTTATTACATCGTAGATAGATTCATCAAATTACATACACATGGTTATAACTTCATCAAATCTATCCTTATTTACAGATTTATCTCCATGCAGACATGCACTAAGTTGGTTATTTTTATACATCAACATGAAATCATTGAAGGACTATTATTTTTAATTAGTAGATAAATTTTGAATCATCAATTTCTCCATCACTGTCACCATCTCTATGTATTGAGGAGCAAGCAAGAGAAATATATATAATATTTTGTACACAGATCTGCATCATTTTGTGACCTAAGATTTGAATTTACAATTACATCTTGTTGGATCATAGATCCATTTAAAATTGAATAAGTTCTCATATCAAATATCCAATGAAAAGATGTCGATCCACTTGCACAGTCTGACGCCATCTAACTTGCCTCTTGAATCAAACATATTGAATGATCTAAAAGAGATAAGACTCGATCAAATTATGTGAATGGTTTGTGTTCAATCTCATGTTGCTCAACATTATGGCTTAAATCACTCATACTATAGATCACCTTTTACTCATTTCCAAAGTCCATGCATTGCATGTAATATAAGGTCAAGTCAAACATTTTTTGAAATACATTATTTTTTTAATATGTTATATGTATTTCATTAATATTTTAAGTGTCTTTATATATTTAGGTTCATTAAGTCTTTTATCAGGATTAATGAATTTGGAAAAGTCTTGAATCATTATTTATATTTTAGAATTCAAAAATATTAATATTAGTGGATTTTGAAATTAGGTGTTCTTTCCTATATGGTCTGTATAGTCATAGTTTGTGTCATAATTTATCAAAAATTAAAGTGTCAAAAAAAATTATCTATAGTTTTTTGGTTATTTAGTGTTAGTTGTATAATGTCCTCAAAGTTATTTTTATTTATTAAAATTCCTCAAAAGTGTCAGTCATTAATTATGTCTAGATTCATTTTGAGTTACTTTTATATTGAGACCAAGTTAAAGGTTGTCAAGTCAATAGTAGAGTCGCCATGTTTTAAAAATTGTAAAATGAACATATTTTTTCTTGTACGCAATGTCCAAACTATGGGGGAGTTTCTCCTCAAGAAAAAAATCATGAATCTGAGCTTCACTAGAGGTTGAAGGATACTAGAGGATCGAGGCTTTCTACACCTTTCATTAGCCACTAATGAAAGGAAAATTCTTGTTATAATGGCATGTATATATATTTTCCTATTTTCAACATTTATTTATGTGTGTCAAATAAGAGGTGAATTTCCTATTTTATCAAATAGGGTATTACATAAAAAATGTGTTTAGAAGAAATAATAATGTGGTAACAGTTAGGAGAACAACAACTATAAATATCCTACAATTGTCTTACTTTTTTATGGAGATAATCCACCAGTGACACATCTATATCATCACGTAAAGTAAATGCAAGATGCATTCCTTCATATAGTAGTCATCATGTGTAGCAAGATTACATCAATAGTATGCAGACCTAAGAGTATGCAGTGGCATACAGTTCTATTCATGCCAGTTCTTAGAGGTAGGAGTGAAATTTGAATAGATGGTATTCCTATCATGGCTCTCACACTATTAATTTGATGTGTTCCCTTAGTGAATGGTTGATGGTAGATATTCATGTTATAAGTTCCCACACTAATTCGATTGATGTGCTCTTGATAGTGAATGGTAGATAAGAAGTTGATGTGTTCCTTCATTACTTTCATTAAGTCCTATTAAACACAAATTACCATGTAAGGCCTAAGGGGGGGAATGTTAGGGAAATAGTTAGTCCTCAAAGTAATTTGTATGTCATAATATGAATAATTACATGAGTAAGAATTAATTATTATGTACAATCAATTTGTTAGTTATATTTGGTAGAAATTGGTTATCAAAATATTATTATAAACAATATTATGATAATAGATTAGTATATATTATCTATTGAGATATATTGTTATGAGTTATAACAATATATCATATATAGAGTTTGCATAATCAGAGAGATTTTGGGGAGAGAGATTGATAAAGAGAATATAGGAATGATGTTCCTATATAAATGTAAACTCTCATATGGTTTAATAATCAGAGTGTGTGGAATAAGAATATAATATTATTTAAAATATTTCATATGTTTTGCTTTATTGTCTTTGTGTGTGCTTTCATATCTATGCATGATTTGGTGAAGAATCTGATTAACCCTATCAATATTCACCATAACCCCAATCATCATTACATAACCACCCTTATAAACTTATCCTGATCCTAATCCCATCATCTTTGATTCCTCCATTTATTCCCAAATATCCTTCATCACATAATCTTATATCCATCCAACCTTGAGCAAATCAGACTACAGTTTGAGATAGTCCTTTTTTTAATCTCACGTATCATATTATAAATTTTTATCATTATTTAGTCCATCACCAATTATTATGTCAAACTCCCTATTAAATCAATACCTTGTTAACAACCTATCACTTTGTTGATTTCAATCTAGCATCTAGTCATACTTAATCTAATTATCTATAATCTAGTCATCTTGATTATTCATGATTAGCACCCATTTAATCATTGTCTTGTTAGTTTGAATCTGTCATTAGTCAAATCCCCATATTTTTAAAAGCTTGAAAACTAGGCATTGTCGATAGATCATTAGCAACTATCATACTATAAATTTGAAATCTAATCCTAATCTGACATCATAATCCATTTAGTTTATCTCATCCTCACCCATCACCAATCATACTAGCTCAATCAATAATACTTACTTTGTCTAAGGACCATACTTTTACCCAAGACCTATTCTACCTTCACATAATCCCCCTTTTGTCATCTGACTACGTTTCATCCATCACCCATTTATCATCTACCCACATGAATTTGGGCCCAATTCTTGTAGAACAATATCTATTTGCCAACAAGGATGTGATCCTTTTATAGGCCCTAGAAATGGGTACCCACCTACCTTTAGACCTTGATCCCATCAATCCTAAATTAATGTCCCCTATCCTTCCCCAATATCCATCTACACCTAGCTTGCATGTTGTCCCACCATGGTCAGGACCATTTTCCATTCATCATAACCATAGTCATAGCATCCACCAATATACAAGTGATGAGGTCACCCTATTTCAAAAGTATATCTTTTATAATGAGAATGAGTGCCTTTTACAGCTATTGGAGATGGGTGCCTACCTTCCTAATTATTTTGAACCCCTATACCTAAGGTCACCTACCAAACAAGTGTCTCATTAACCCTTATCTATATCTATTTATTATGATAACTAATCCCATTCTGATCCCCCATCCACTATTCCTAATCTTGGTCATGACCTTCCTAGTCAGTATACTAATAAATAGATTACCTTATTTAATAAATATATTATTTCCAATGAGGATGAAATCCTCTTGAAAATTTTATAAATGGGTGTTCAACTTCCCATAGGATTCAAACCCATACAAGTAATCTTACCTCCAATTCACACCCATCCATAATTGAACCCTATATTTACTAGTCATAGTCCATCACAAATCCCCCATCAACACAGGGAAGCCTAGCTTGTCAACCTCATCTAATTCCCATTCATATCCTAAAAAATCACACACACCACCATCCCCTAATATCACGACACCACCACTACATTTTTCCATTTTTGAATCCAACACTTCTACATTCAACACTATAGACAAGAAATATGCCTCTCTCCCAATATCTACATAAGCCCTATTTTGGAAACTAGATGCCATAGGCATGATTTTTTACCCAAAAATAAGACCTCTATATTTGTATAAACATATGACCTTATGGTATCAAGCAGGACAATTTTGTGTATACCATAAAGTCCCTGGACATTCTATTAATAGATGTCACACTTTTAGATAGTATGTATAAAACTTAATTGATAATGGTGACATTGAAATTGAGGCTAAAATCATTATATCTACACCTAGGGGTGTGTAAAAAAGGGTATGCCAATAATTGCTTCCTAAGTATGATCAATATTATTCCCTCTTCAACTGATGTTATGATCCCAATCCTTTCCATTCTACAACCATCCTTGATCGAACCATCCCTATATCCTATTCACATCAAATCCCCCATTTCATGAATCCTTTAAGCCTAAAACATCTATTCACAAACCCAAGGTGAAGAAGGTACTTATGGATAATAATATGGCTACTATCAAAAATTCATCTATTAAATACATCAACTCATCAACATCCCTATCATAGTCAACATTAGAATGGTTAATATCATATCCAACATCAACATATGAATCAAAATCCAAATTAGAATCATTATCCCTTATAGATAATGAAAGTCATGCTGACACCCATCTCTTTAAAGATGTCTCTAATTTAAATGTTGACCAATTGTAAGGCATGACTCTTGATATGTCTCAGGATGATGAAATCATAACACAATTCTTGGATGCTTTATTAGTCAAAGATCATCAAGCTAGATATAAATCAAATTTAAATGTTAACTCTACAAAGAGTCTTAGTGATCCTTTTGAGATTCTTGAGGACACTTTATCCGATGTTGAGGTTGGGCCTCCTAGTAAATTTTATAAGGACTGTGTTTCTCATCATCCCCTTGATATACCCTTTTCACCACACATCCCTAATCATCCACCTCCTCTTAACAATCCCATCATCTCACTCCCTAAATGGGACTAATAGGAACACACATTGTTGGATTTCCCTCAAAATGCAATCCTATGTGATGAATCTACAAGGATCCAAGCCAATAATCAATTAATGAAGCCAAATAATCAAGTCAGTTATGATCTAAAAATAATTAATCAAAGTCAAGAAGATTTTTATAATCATCCAAGTTAAAAGGCATCATCCCCTTGTAAAAATATCCTTGAGGTGCTAAGGGATCATCCAAGTCAAAATAATCATCCTCCAAGTCTAAAGACAAATATCCCTAGTGAAGCTTAATTATAGGCACTAGGGGGAAATACAAATTTAATAGCAAACCAAGAATTCATTATGGCACCAACTACCACACAAATCAAACAATTCAAAATTAATGTGGTTGATCATCCTTATAATATTTGGATCAAAGAGCAAAGAAGTCAAACAGTCTTGGATCCCTTAACCTCACTTAACATACAACACCAATAAAAAAGTGTCCCCTCCACCATATCCAATGGTGTATGAAACCATTTAACCCCATTTACACTCTCTTCCCAATCACACCATTCATCATCATATCACTCAAACACATCCTCTACCTCACTATCAACATCATCCAATTCCATCCCTACCACACATCACTTTCCCAGGTAGCATTGTCTCTCATAGGGGTTTAAAAGATACCTAGTCTAGATGTCTAGAGGGGTCTCAATCAAGATTCAACAAAAGACACCAGAACATTAATACATCCAGTGGTGATAAC
Source organism: Torreya grandis (assembly GCA_037957365.1). Classification (NCBI taxonomy): domain Eukaryota; kingdom Viridiplantae; phylum Streptophyta; class Pinopsida; order Cupressales; family Taxaceae; genus Torreya; species Torreya grandis. The sequence continues at coordinate 761,157 of JARHVA010001751.1, read as the reverse complement.
ATGATTCTAATATCACATCTCTTCAGAATAAGTGTTGGTTAAAAATCAATAAATTTTTAGCATTCCTACATCTTGTACCCATATCCAATAAATCAAGATGTTAAAAGTCAAAAAAATCACTCATCTAATAGTGAAAACTAGTCTTCTAGTGCCTTGGACAGGTGCCATGATGAAAATCAGTTTTTGAAGTCATGGTAAAATAATCTATTTTTTGCATTGTGCCTCAACACTTGGGGGCAAATCCATTTCATGTCTCCCTTGTCTATCTTATACCTTTGTCCATTGTTCCTACCCATAATCTACCATCATATCTTGTATCCTATTATGTCCATCATTCCTTCCCATCTTGACCTTTGTAAAGACATGGAATATGTCTTAAGAAATGTTTTGGAATCATCTTAGCATATCCTCCAATGGACACTCGGGCAACTAGATTTTTGGATCCCTTTACAACATGGTCATTGTAAATCCCTTGTCCATTCTTCCTTGGTCCTTATCCCCTTTTTAGTATCATCCTCATCCTTTTGTCATCCCATCCATTATTCCATCTATCCTTATCTTGGTTGTTAGGCTTGGTATTCCCTTTGCTATTAACCCCATTTGTATAGTGTACATACATATACCAAAAAGACCTAAAAATGAAATATTTAGAAAAACCCTAAAAATTATAAACTCCATAAACTTCCAAAACCTTTAATTTATCTTATCTTATGTCTTGAGTATCCGAGTCATTTTATACTATGTCCTATGTGATCCATCTCATTGTCATCCTCCCTTGTCTTATGTCTTTAAAGTCTTATTATTTTGTCATCTTGCCTTGTATCAACATCCTAGTCATCTTGTCTTATTTCTTCCACATCCTTTTCCTAATCATAGTTTCTAGTCTACTCTAAGTGCATACCTTGTCCAAGTTCTTATCCTTAATCCAAATTCACATCATGATCATCATGACCAACTTAGCCCAACTCATCACCTGATCTATCATCATGTTGACTCCCATCTTTATGCATTTAGACAATAGAAAAGACCCTATTTGTTTGATGTGTATATATTTGCATGTGTTATTTATATGTTCTATGTGTTTTTATTTATCTTTATATATATATATATATATATATATATATATTTGCATATATGTATATATCTTTTTTGTAGCATAAATCTTTTTATCTATTGGATAATGAACACGGATGTTATGATGACACTAAAAGCTATAATGATGCATTTAGGTGCCCTCAATGATGTAGAGTTCATCATTTTCCACTTTTATAATCATGCACTTTGAAATAATGACCTCTTGGTCATACATATATCATGGGGCATATTACCTAGTGATACATTTAACATTGGATTTCTTAGACTATGATGATACCTACTACGGTATGATGTCTTGATAATGGACTACACTCATCATTTCTCCTATCTTCTATCACCTACCTAATTATCTATTCATATTCATCCCATCATCAATTTAATCATCTAGGTCTAATCATCTAACCCAAACACATGTCATAACATATAAGATCTCATATCCAATCATCTCTCCTAGACCTCCATCTTCAAATCTAACATCTAAGTCATATCCTCTATTTAAAAACTAACATGTCTAACATCCATCATCATCCTCCTCTAGTCTCTCTTATCATCTAGTTTGAAATTCATTAGTCTGAGGTCTTTTTAGACTACATAGGAAATTATCAATCACATGGTGTGCGTAAGGTCAACTCAACCACTCTTTCTTCATTACCCAACATTCACCATCACATATGTATGGTCCCTCATCATCATCAAGTATTGCATTAGTCAAATACTTGAGCTCCAATATCAATCATTAATAAACTAGTCTATTGATCAATCACCATCCCCACAATCATATCCCTAATATTTACATCAATCACCTGCCCCTGTCAATTAGGCTTGACAAATCACAACATCCATCTTTTCTTCCATCAATCATATATTATCACTAATTGGTCAATTCATTAACTGAAGTTCACAATTTCCTCTTGTAATTAAGGCATGACTAGAACCATAAATTTATTATCATCTATTATTCCATTACATGTGTCCTTATTAGGGGCATCATCACTATTAATCACATTGTGGCTCATTGGTTTGATAAATTTCAATACAATTCTTCCCCTTCATCTTTTGGTCACTCATTCATATTGGTTCTTCTCTCGCATCTCCTTCATCATATCATTCAACTTCAGCTTTGAGTTACACTCATCTTTAATGATTATCTTATTTTTGCCTAATGCTCTTCCAGCATGCATCCTTGTTTAGGATATGTTGATAACTCATGAATTTTTCTATCAATCATCTTGGTATGTATCCCTCACTAGTATGTGTCCTTTCCCAAGATTTATTGAAAGATTACGACCTTTCATCATCATGTTACATTTACTTCCCCCTTCATATGTATCAATAACCATAACATAGTCATTTCCACTTCTTGTACATATGTATTTTCTAGGGACATCATCACTTTTTAGCTCACTACTCATGTTTGGTTCATTTCTTCATCATCAATTCCCCATCTAACAATCTCAAACCCTTACCTCTTTGCACATCCCACCCTCTTATTTCCTCTTTCGAGTGGACATCTGACTCCTTCCTCCTCACATGTCCCTTCAAGGGGGAACCATGTGTTTACTAATATTATATACTAACATTCATCCATGACTATCTTTCTAATTTGAAATATTATTACTCATTCCACTTCATCCACTCACAATACCCTTTCAAAGAGGGAAAAAATGTATCTAAATCTCCTCACTTCATCACTAACATCGCTAATTTCATCTAATAATCACTAATCTCACCTAATTATGTCTAATTAATAATCTCCTTCTAATAATTTCTATAACATCCCCCTTCATTATTATTTATCATACTAACCTTACCCCTTCCCATTTCTTCATTAATTCATCTAAATCTTTATTATCTATTAACTAATCCCACTTGTCTAATATTTGGGAATTTAAAATTCTCTTCCACTTACCATAGCCTATGAGTTGCCTTTCTTATTCCCCTAGATTATTTAGAACCCCCTAATCACATTACTAATCATCTACTAATTATCATTAAGTTTTCAAAAAGACACTAGAGGATTCTACCTCTTGAACATTCCCTCCTCTAGAATCATCCAAGGAACTTTTAATTCCTTAAATAATTTTCCATCATTGATCTTCCCACACCCAACTTTGAATTATGTCCATTGATTATCCCTCCTTCCTCTATTTAAATCAGCCACCCCTCCATTTCCAAACTAACTATGAAATCTATGATCCTCTCATGCCAATATTATCAACCAATCCATGAATCAATCACTAGTTTAGTAATCAAAATATTGTCAAGCTAATCACATGTTGTCCAAGAAAATATGAGTCTACAATCAAGCAATCAATTAAGCATTGAATCTTTATTCTATTGGATCTTGATTTGGATCATTTGGCTAAAGGATTATGATGCAGATATGAATGTTTCAATATTTTGTGCACTATGATCCTTTTGGATATAAATTTTGATTGTGGATTGATGTTTTGAGTAGATTTTGGTTTAAATTGCATAATCATAATCCATTGCTCAAATTTTCCATCTTACAAGATGGACATGACCTCAACACCCCATTGTGGTAAGTCTTGCCTACATACTAAAACCTTGAGAAGGGATCAAGCCCAATGCATTTATTCTAATCTAAGTGTCGGTGTATGTGCAAGTGATTGCTAATATGAGTGTTGAATTGAGTGCTTTAAGTGTGACTTGAGATTAGAAATATAAGTAATCTAAGTTTAATATTATTGTAGATGGTTGTATGCATAAGTAGGGAAGAATAGGGATCAATGACCTTGATTTGCACAACTTTTTTTGAGCTTGTTTGTGTGTATTTTCATCTAATTTCCATTTAGTGGGTAAAGGGTAAAATTGGTGTATATAAACGAATCTTGTGCTTGTCTAGATGTGGAATAGGTCTAGGATGACCCTAAGGTGTATTGATAAATAGAAATATCTCCAATGGAGAATATAAGAGGTAATGGATAGTATCACAATCTCTAGGTCACTAGCATATTGTACTACTATTTAGGTGGTAAAATCTGGGGCACTAGGGTCCTGGATGCCTACGATATGGTCTAAGATTATTTTTGGTACATCTAGGGATGGGTTAGACCTATATAAAGGCTAGATAATGATCTAAAGAGGCCCTAAGATAGGTCTAGGGATAATATAAATATAGGGTGGTCTCAAGTGACACTCATTGCACTCAAGTGACATTTTATATGACTACATTTGACCCCCTTTATTCTAGAAATGTAGCAAAGCAAAATGACTAGGATAAAGGAAAAAGAAGCATACCTAGAATTGCTTGTGAGGTGAAGCCCATGAATATGGGTTTGAGTTTGTGAAGCATGTTCCATTATGTATCCTACAAATGATACATGGATGAATCAGTCCTTACTTAATGAATATCAAAAGTAAATACAAGACTAAGTAAATAGATGAGAGAGAGGAAATGAATGAATAAACCTCATTAGGTATGAGAACTAATGTAAATTCATGGTGACATCCTCTGTGTGTGTAGATGGTGATCAAATCAGTGAATAGCTTAGACTAAGTTGATGGATTGCTCAATCCCATGTGTGGGTAGCTTAAGAACTCAATTCAATTTTGACTCTATCATTTTTTACCCCTATTCAGTGGATCATAATCTATGAATAAATTGGATTGGACTGATGGATTATCCAATCCTCTTATATAGGTGGCTCAAGAACTCAAGTAGATAATGACTCCATCATTGCGTACCCATGTGTAGTAAATACATCTACAAATAAAATTATATGATGTTATGAAACTATATAAGATGGCCCTAGGCTACTTAGGAACTCTAAAATGTAAAATAGTTTAGGGGACACTTGGGCACTCGAGAATGTAGATTACTACTTAAAAATGCCAACCACTACAAATGGAATAAAACATCAATCTAGTGTGAAACCTAGTGAAAATGGTGTCTGGAGTATACAACATTGATAATGACATGGATCATCCATTTCATCTGAGTAAACTGGTACAAAACTAATCATATGAAAATAATGTGTCGTGAACATGCCCCTAGTTATGATATCTATGCATATGGATTCTAGACTAAGTTATATCAATTTGTATCTGAGCATATCTAAAACTAAAATGGGAGTGATCATGCACACATGATGCCCCTAATTTGAGAAAACTAGTATTATTTTATCAAAATTGAGAATAAACTAGGCATAACTGATGATCTATGACTGGTATTATGCAAACCTAAACTATAATTATTGTATCTTTTTGGCAATTTTAGAATTTCATGTTTTTGGGGATACTAGACAATAGTGTGATCCCTTGGATAATAATGCAATGTGATAGTGTCCTCTATGTCATGATAATGTCCTTATGTGCTTTTTCTATGCCAAACTGAAACTAATATGTCTTACTATTTTTCACTGTGTTTTCCTAATTTTGAGTTATGTAATCTGTGTCTACGTGTTGAAAACTATGTTTTGAGTGCACACAGATGGCCTAATCTCTATAACAAACCCTTGTGAATGCCTTCTCTTTTGAGGGGAGTTTTTAAACCTATGTAATAATTATCCTCAAAATAAAAAATTTGCATCATGTGTGTCAGACTAAAAATATATGATATCTATGTGATAAACCAATGTAATGTGTATACATGGCATTGGAATGTAAAATTGATTGAGCATAAGTTGACAATATATGATGTATGTTACATCTATCATTCACAAGGTTGTCAAGATATTTATAATAATGTAAGTATGTATATGACCAAAAAATATAAGTATAATATGAGTAACTTCCTAGGGGGATGGGGCATGATATCCATCAAGGCACCCAAAGAGGAAGGAGAGATGCATGAGGTCCCTCACGGCATAAAAAATTGAGTGTAAGTATAACAAGCAAGAGACAAGTGTCATTGCCATGACACATACATGAAAGCAAACATATAAACACATGAGGTAAACAAAGTAGGCCAAGGGCCATAATACAAGGGACATGGGAATGTGTCACCAAGTCTAAGAAATACAAAACATAAAAGGACATGTTTGAATTTACACATATGCATATAACAAGTAAGGTTGGCTTAAAGCCACATGGAAGGACATGTGAAAATGTCCACATATGTAATCAGGAGAGCACATGTAAGGACATGGGAACATGTCCAAAACATACACAGAATGAAAAGAAGAGGCTTAGAGTCCTAGAAAAATGGCATATTCAAATTCCCTCAAGTGGATGTAGAAGCAAAGAGATACAATCAAATCTAAACTAAGAAAACTATAATTAAAAGTATGGATGAACATGTGGTACAATTTCATATAAGATCAAAGATGTACATAAACTAAGTCTATAGTAGTAGTAGTAGTTAGTAAAAAATTAATGTAGTATAAAATGATATAACCTAGTAAAGCAGAAGCTATGTATAAGATGCACCCAATGGGTGAATATATCAATGTTGAATCTATATATTTGTGTATGTGCCCTTAGTGGGTAGATAGTAGCAAATATGGATTTGTGTGATGGACTTGAGTAGATAATAGCATATAAGAATTTGTGAACAATCGAAGAGAACAAGTGAAGCATGTATGTAAGATAAAACTAAACTACACTAACATAGATAACATATGTAATGCCTAGAAAATATAAGTAATGTAAACATGGAAATGTATACAATCTGAAATGTTGCATTTTGTTAGCAATATTTGATTTTTTTTGTATGTTTTGAACATATAATAATATTTATATATTTTTTGAATGTAAGATATGTACAATAGGAGATATACTACTAACTGATGAGTCTCGCAAGAGAATTTCAATCAATGTGTCATGTATCAAAGAGAGGAAGAGTGATTGTGCATGTTGTGTGATGAGGTATCTAAGATCAGAGAACTAGATGTACTAAGTGATCTATAGTTGAAACTGCCTATGGAGTGGGGCTATGAATTTGTGGAGTAGATTGAATAGGCTAATGAACTATGGAGTGCTTGAAAACCCATATAGTAGAATAAATTGTAATTAAAGTGGATGCTCTATAGTGTAACACTGATCTATGTGGTAATGGGGTAGAGAGTGGCTCTCTAGAATCCATAACATGTCTCTGATGCAGGGGTCTCTCTAATAAAGGTCTCCATAGTAGAGTATGCATATATGGTAATGTTGTAGGAGTAGACCTCACCTACATTAGTGGATCAACTAATATCTAAAGTTTGCTAATAGACTCTATGTTTAGACTTGTAACTGGTGACTACTATATAACTAATTATAGAATAGGTAGAGGATTCTCATATGGAAGGCCCTCAACTGTAACCACCTAATTAACATGTATATACTTAAAACATGTGTATGGTGGATGGAATGGATTGAATCTTCTTTATCCAAGGCCTACCCAATAACATATCAAATGTGTCTAAACTAGGCACCACTGAGAATCAGGTGCCCACATCTATAGGACCAACTTGTAATAGAAGTATTATCTCCCTAATGGAACTTTGGACATGGCCACTAAATCCATAAATAATTATATATATCTGAGAAATATCCTGATCTGAATAGCCCAAGTTATGTAAAAGTGTCATAGTACACATTGATTCTTGACTTGTTGACCATTTTTTAGTCATTTAGAGTAAAAAATGGGCACCCCCTCTTTTGTGCATAAGTCGTCAATCCATGTTTTGGCTAAAATCATTCATCAAGGTTCCCTATCAAACCTATTCCATAAAAAAAACCAAGTGTTTATCTCATTTTGTTTAACCAAGTGTTTTTTAGGTTTGTCAAGAGGCCTTACTTAAGGAATTTTATGAGTAAGTTCTTTCCAAGGACTCGATTTAATCTAAGCAACTCACAAAGGCTAGGAATTTCCTTGGAGGGCACTTTCACTGTGTGTAGGGAAATTACAAAAGTTCTAAAGGGTGTCTTTATGGAGGGAACTTGGTCGAGAAAGTGGACCATATCCACTTTTCTGAAGGGTACATCTGAGCTCAAATGGCCCTTCTAGAGGGCACTTTGAGAAAGACAAGGACCATTTTCATAAGCCCGAAGGGTATTTTTGGATGGGAGAAGCCTTTACAAAGGGCATTTAAAAAAAAATAAGGGATGAAGATAACAGCTTGAAGGGCACTTGCCCTTCAAGAAAATCCAATGCCAAAAGAAAGAATTTCTTTAGGCAAAATGTCAGAAAGAATTCCTTCAGACATTTTTTCTAAAGGAAAGTTTAAGAAAAAAAGGCTGAAATAAAAGAGAGATCAATGACAAATTCCTTCAAACAAAATGTCTGAAGGAATTCTATTAGACATTTTCTTTGAAGGAATTTAGAAATAAAAGCCTAAAATCTTGAAGAATAAATGAATGTGCAAACAAGAAAAGGAACCTGAGAGAAAATAAAAGCCAAGCCTAAAGTAAAATTATCCCAAACAAAGGCAAAGCAGAAAAGATAAAACTTAGAACTGTTCTGCTGTTGATAAAGATAAAGGGTAGAATTAAGGACCAATCAGAATAAGAAAAGTGGCATGAACAATTTAGAAAAATGAGTTAATACATTTGGGTGGAAAATATCTACCAAAACCCAATATATATATTGGTTTTCAAACTATAGAGCAAAGTAGCCCATATTTTCATGCTTCACCATTAATGCACAGCCAATTGTACCCAGCATTGAAGAGAGCATGGTCCAGCCACAACAACTTGAAAATTGCTTTGTCAGTTGCTAGAAGGATTATCCCATGCTTTTATAGGCATAGGATAGCAAGGGTGGTGGCTTGGACATCTACAACATGGATCTCCCATACACAGTTTGAAGAATATGGTAATAACATGGTCTCTTATCTCAGAAGTGTTTGACTCCAGCATGGGTCTCCTTTCCTTGTTCCATCAGCATCTTGCTCTATATAATTATAACTTCTCATTATGAGAGGGGATCTCTCAGCTTGTATGGTGAAGCCCTACAGGAATTTACCTTGAATCAAGACATAGAATTTTTACCTCCATTTGATTTTGCACTTTTGCATGTCTATGGTTTTGTCTTGTGTGAAGTCATTTTATTTCATGCTTTTACAGAATGATTCTAGCATGTCTAGTGTATTGTGAGTTCTTCTTTTTTAGGTCAACAATAAGTGTCCACAATAGATTATAGGCACATGTGAATAGGATACCATAGTGTGTCTTAGAACACCTTTGGTAGTTCTTCCTCCATGTATCTTCATAGGAACCCCTATTGAAACATTGATGTAGAAGAGTTTCTCATGTCAAATGAAGTGTATATCAACTTATTCTTGGTGTAAATTATATGTCAAATCTGAGTAGACCAACCATTTTGGTGCATCACCACTTTAGTTTAGGTTTTGATTTTAGTATTTCTCTCCCTTTTCATCCCCCCATAATTAGCAGTAGGAAATCTAAAGCCTCAAGGTGCATCAAGGGGAGCTAGCCCCTAATCTACAGATTCATCCCTCATGTTTGCCACCCACATTAGGAGGGATGTCTCCACTATGTCACATGGATGAAGAGAGCTGAGCCTCCTTTTAGAAGGTACAATCCACCACATCAATATTTTTTGGCACACCTGGTGGGATAATTTTTCCAAGGATTTGAAGGATTTTTATGGTGTGTTCTTCAACCAATCAACCTTTGGAGGCATTTCAACCAATACTAATGGTGGCTCCAAGTTAAATCATCTGGTTAAGTAGTCCTAGTGCCATCAATAAATCACATTTTGGTATGTATAATCCCATTACTCAGTAGCATGGGCCTTGTGTTCTTTCATAACTTTGATCAAGCTCAGGTTGTTCATAAAATCACCTCAAGCAGCTCTCTTGGTTACCCTTCACCTAGTGTAAAAGAAATAATGTTAGAGTTTGAGAAGCAAGTGATGGAGATAAATAGATTGGAAGAGCAAAATAGATATTAGCAAGAGCTTATGTACAAAGAGGAGTGCTTGTTTAGGCAAGCTCAGGCCTTGTAATCCATGAAGGAGGAAGTAGCTAAATGGAACAGTCCATTCATTCAAGGCAATTAGCCTTGTGTGCCTTCTTCCATTCCAAAGCAATCCCTTCATATTCTAAATAAGTCCCCCTCTTTTGCACAAAATCCTTTCTACCAAATAGCACTTGCTCACTCTAGCTCATCTGATGCATTAACCACTCCTACTCTTAATCCCTTGATCCTAGATTTTCAACACCAAAGGGCATTAGAGTAGCCTCCCATGGAAATCAACCTTCTCAATTCCTTAGATTATGAATCTTACTTTGAAGGGAATCATCATATGCCTTTTAAAAAATAGCACATCTCTCTTCAAGAATCTCTTCCTATGCATCAACAGTCTCTTCCTAGTCTTCCTGAACCTCCTCAAGTCTTTCAACATGATGTTAAGATTCCAAGTTGGAGGAGGGAATAACATGAACCAGCTCAGGGCCTTAGAAATGATGAAGATGTTTCCCATTCTCAAGAGAAGATTTTTATCCCCAAAGTCATGAGTTGGAAGGAAACAATGGAATCATGGGGCAGGAAGGAGGAGGAGAAAGGTTTTTCTCAAAACCTTGAAGAAGGTGAAGCTGCTCCTACTCACGGTGATCCTCATGATCTCCAAGAAAGGATATTTATTTACAAAAATTGTAGAGTTAGAGTCTAGAATGAGGTTCCTCAGCCAAGGTGTGATGGATGGTTTAGACCAAATAGCAGATTCCATGTCTAAACACACCCCATCTACACTCCTTAAAGAGAGCTATCAAGCCACATCTGATGTAGATAAAGTGCTAGCCAAATAGAAGGAAGAGAATCATTCGATTCTAGCTCAAGGATTTCATCCTCTTCCACATGAGTTTGTCCATCAACCATCCACTCCATTCCTTCTCAAGGAGGAACCTATTTTGAAAGAGGAAAGTAAAGAAGAGAGGATCCAATTTACAACTACCCAAGAGGATATCATGAGTGACAATGAGGATGAGATCATCATTGATGCTCCCTTTGAAGACATTATCAATGATGGAGAAGACATAGGTCATGCATACATGCAGATGTTTTAGCAATATGAAGAAGAGGTTGACAAACTTTATTTTTCAACAATGGATGATGAGGAATGTAAGAATGGTGAGCTCTCTCCTCCCTTGTTTGATGAACTTCCTTGTTGCTTTGATTATGAGAATGGCCATGCCATGGCACTCGAGTTAGAAGAGGATCAAGAGCATGTCTTTGAACAACTAGAGACTCTTATTTTTTAGCAAGAAAAAGAGAGGCCTATTCATCTTGATGAAAGCTTTGAAGAAGAGAGCCTTCAGTAAGAAGGTGACATTCTATGGGATGAGCAAGTAGTTTTTGATCTCATTTCAAACATCACAATAGTCACCCTTGTTCAAGAAAGCCATGATGAAGTAGAAGATCAGTTTAACAAGATTTTTAATGAGGTACAAGGGAAAAAGTCAATCCATGATGCATATCAAAGGGGTTATGAGCTAGATGAAGCCTATGGTGATGAGCTAGCAGCCATTGATTTCTTGGTGAGATACACTAGCATGAAGGACCAACATGAGGCAAGCTTCCAAGAGAAAGATGAATACATATATGTTGGAAGCATGTTTAACCTTGATTCATTTGGATATAAGCCAATCAAGGTGGCAGGCAAGAAGAGCAAGTCACCAAGTCTCCATTTCATTTAGCCACTTATCTATCACCATAAGTTTTTTTGCCATGAAGGAGACTTAAGAAGTTTTTCCTTTGATCTAAGAATAAGGAAAATGTATCTATTTAGTTTTACATAGTATTTTTTTTTTAGTTGTGTGTCTTTCATTTCCCCTAAGTGTTGTTGGACACGTGTGTGTAGTTTTTTAGCCTTTGGTATGTGTGTTTTCCTTTGTGTATGAGGTAAAATCTCTGTTGGTTCATAGGTCCTTACAAGGTTGTTGTTAACTTCTCCAAGATGCATCCTGACTCCATGCCCAATGGACTTAGAGGCTACCAGTCTTCCCAAGCATAGTAGGCATGATTTCCCTATGAGTCACTAGTTTATTAACCATTTTTTGGTCATTTAGAGTAAAAAATGGGCACCCTCTCTTTTATGCATAAGTCTTCAATCCATGTTTTGGATAAAATCATTCATCAAGGTTCCCTGTCAGACATGTTCCATAAAAAAACCAAGTGTTTAACTCATTTCATTTAACCAAGTGTATTTTGGGTTTGTCAAGAGGCCTTACTTAAGGAACTTTATGAGTAATTTCTTCCCAAGGACCCAATTTAGTCTAAGTAACTTGTAAAGGCAAGGAATTTCCTCGAAGGGCACTTCGACTGCGTGTAGGATAATTACAAAAGTTTTGAAGGGTAAGTGTCTTTATAGAGGGCACTTGGTCAAGAAAGTGGAGCATTTCCAATTTTTGAAGGGTACTTCCAAGCTCAAATGGCCCTTGTGGAGGGTACTTTGAGAAAGATAAGGACCATTTTCATAAGCTTGAATGGTATTTTTGGATGGGAGAAGCCTTTGTGGAGGGCATTTTTAAAAAGTAAGGGATGAAGACAAAAGCCTGAAGGGCACTTGCCCTTCAGGAATATCTAGTGCCAAAAGAAAGAATTCCTCCACACAAAATGTCTAAAATAATTCCTTCAAACATTTTGTTTGAAAGAAAGTTCAGGAAAAAAGGGCTGAAATAAAAGAGAGATCAATGATGAATTCCTTTGGATAAAATATCTAAAGGAATTCATAAACAAAACCCTAAAAGCTTGAAGAACAAATGAACGTTAAGCAAGAAAAGGAACCCAAGAGAAAAGAAAATTCAAGCCCAAAGGAAAATTATCTCAGGCAAAAACAAAGTGGAAAAGACAAAACTCAAAATTGTTCCAGTTGCTAACAAAGACAAAGGGCAGAATTAAGGACCAATCAGAATAAGACAAGTAGCATGAACAACTCATCAAAAGGAGTTAATAAATTTGGGTGGAAAATATTTATCAAAAACCAATAAATATATTGGTTTTCAAACTATAGAGGAGAAAAACCCATGTTTTCATGCTTCACCATTAATGCATAACCAGTTTCACCCAACATTGAAGAGAGCATGGTCCAACCACAACAACTTGGGGATGGCATTGTTAATTTCTAGAAGGAGTATCCCATGATTATGCAGGCCCAAGAAAACAAGGGCGATGGCTTGGACATCTACATCATGACTCTCCCATATGTAGTTTGAAGAATACAATAGAAGAATGGTCTCTTGTCTCAAAAGTGTTTGACTCTAGCATGGGTCTCCTTTCCTTCTTCTATCAGTATCTTGCTCTCTATAATTGTAACTTCTCATTTTGATAGGGGATCTCTCAGATTGTATGGTGAATCCCTATAGGAATTTACCTTGAATCAAGACATAGCATTTTTACCTCCATTTGATTTTGCACTTTTGCATATGTCTATGGTTTTATCTTATGTTAAGTCATTTTCTTTCATGCTTTCATAGAATGATTCTAGCATGTCTAGTGTATTGTGAGTTCTTCTTTTGCAGGTCAACAAGAAGTGTCCACAATAGAGTATATGCACATGTGAATAGGTTGCCATAGTGTGTCTTAGAACACCTCTGGTAGTTCCTCCTCCCTATATCTCCATAGGACCCCTATTGAAACACTGATGCAAAAGAGTTTCTCATGTCAAATGAAGTGTAAATGAGTTTGTTCTTGGTGTAAAGTGTATGTTAAATCTAAGTAGACCAACCATTTTGGTGCATCACTACTTTAGTTTAGGTTTTGATTTTAGTATTCTCTCCCTTTTCATCCCCCCCCATTATTAGCAGTAGGAAATCTAGGGCCTCAAGGTGCATCAAGGGGAGATAGTCCCTAATCTAGAGATTCATCCCTCACATTTGCCACCCACATCAAGAGGTATTTCTCCATTGTGTCACATGGATGAAGAGAGCTAAACCTCCCTTCAGAGGGTGCAATATACCAAGTCAACATGACCTATTATCAACCATGACACTTTGAATAGGATGATGATCAATGTAAGCTCATACAAAAAGTGAATATAAATATATGTCATTGTCAACTATCTCATGCTCTAATAAAGTGATGAAATGTCTAGTTGGCACTATAGTATGATACACACCAATGATATTATGTAAAAGGTGTGTTTCCACTATATGAATATGATAAGATGTTGGTGGTGGAAGTGCCTATTGTATCATTAGTTATATGTTTTTGGAATGGTTATGAAAACATTTTCATTACTTTTGCTTCTATTGGTTGTACTTTGGTTGTATTTTTAGAAGTGATCACATCAATGATATTATCATCTATCAACTCATATGTCTTATGTCATAAGTTGAAGCACCTATTTTTAGTATGATTGGTGGCCCTATAATATTCATAAATTGTATTAAAATCATAATTATTTGGAAGAAGCCTAGTCATATCAACCTCTTTGATGGAAGGGAGAGATATGATTTTGCATTCCAAGAGTTGTTGGAGAACATGTACTAGTGATTCAAGAAGATTCATAAAAGGTCTCCTTAGAGGAGATGATAAAACCATGTGAGAATCTATTTCTAAGGCTACATTAATTGTTGTCTTTTGATCATTCTTATTTTTAGTGGGCATCACCTTGTATGGGGTCTTATTAGTTAAATCTGATCCAATTGTGTACTTTAACTTGCCCATAGAGATAATCTTGACTTCCCACTCTTTCACTATATGGCATAGATATGTGAATGATGGAAACTTCTTGAATAAGATAGTTTCATGTAATGTTGGTAATATACTCTGCTTGAATATGTCTTGGAGTTCTTTATCTTCCATAGGGATAGTCATATTTGATAATATAGTTTTATATTGTAAGATATATTCAACTAGTGGTTCATTATATTTTTGTTTGAGTTGAGCAACTTGAGCATAAGAAAACTTATCACTGATGTTAATCAAAAAGTGTGCCACAAAAATATCTTTCAGTGGATTGGATGTTGTGATGGATTGATTAGGAAGATCATAAAAACATTGTAATGCACAGTCTTTTAAACTACTAGGAATCAGCTTAGTGAGGAGCTAATAATTGGACACGTAGTCTAAACATGCTAGATGAAAAGCATGTAGATGATGCTCTGGGTCACCCTTACCATCATACAAATTAAGCTTGGGTGATATAAATCTATATGGTAAAGGAGTTAACTCTATGTGATATGCCAAAGGTGTATGTAGAAGAACATGAGAATCTAAGGCATGAGATGGCCGAGTGGCACCTACTCAAGATGTAACACCTTGGCCTACAAAGAATAAATCTCATGCATGAGGGGTTATACATTTGGATATGAGGAATGTGTGCTAGCCATAAGAGGTGTTGCCACTAGTGAACGTTATTAGGTTCTAACTAGTTATTGTAGAATTTGAGTTGCCCCATAGTAGGTGTAAAAATATTAGCATATGTGGGGCTTGAAGATTGACCAATAGTGGAATTTTCAAGCTCTTCATGGACAATAAATATAAGGCAATCTTGCATAAATAAATGCTTGGATATGAAATTTTGCAATTGTCTCTTATCGATCTCATCAAATCAGTGATCAAATTTTTCCATTGTAAATTTGAAAGTAGGAATACAAAATGTTGTATATTTTGAACCTTTTAAGAAATTTTATTTATGAAAAATTACAAAAATAAAATAATAAATTAGATCTAAGATTTTGGAATTAATGTTTAAGCATAGAAAATAGAAGGATACAAACCCTAATAGCATCAATGTTTAGGGTTTGGAAAGTATTGAAAGTCGGGTTCACCAAATGATTTAACTTTTTAGGGGACTATAGTGTATAAAACCCTAGGTTTTTAAAGGGATAGAATAATAAATTAGGGAAGAAATATGCAATAAATACAACCATTGATTTATGAAATAATTAATTATTCTAAAAATAGTAACAAATTACATAAAGATGTACTTAATAGGAAACTAACTGAGATAGATGAATGAAAGGCTAAAAACTAGTGTAAAAACTACTCAGAGTGTCATCAACTAGAATCAAGACTTAGAACCTCTCTTAGATAGAAGCACAGTCCTTTGGATAGTAACACATCATGATAGTGTCCTTAAAGGTATGACAGTGTCCTCTTGTAAAAAATAATATGAAATTATAGATATGAATTCATCTGAGTTTGATATGCCTATGCATGTGTGGATGAACCTTAATTTTTTGTCTCTGAACTATTTTTAACTAATTTGTAAGTGAAATCCTATATTGCAAAGTTATTAGGGTATTTGAGTCAAAAAAGTGTGATATTAGATAGATAGGTTGGACATGAACAAAACACCTCATTATGTTGAGATTTACCTATATACCGATACTTAGAGAGGGGATTAAGCCCAATGTAGTTCTCCAAAACTAAGTGTTGGTGTAAGTGCAAGTGAATGCTAGTATGAGTGTTGACTTGAGTGCTTTGAGTGTGACTTGAGATCAAAATTCTGAGTAATCTGAGCTTAAAATTTTTGTATATGGTTGTATGCAAAATTAGGGTATAATAGGGATCAATGACTTTGATTTTCACCACTTGTTTTTGAGCTTATTTGTGTGTATTTACATATGATTTCCCTTTAGTGGGAAAAGGGATAAAAGTGGTATATATATACTGATCTGGTGCTTGTCAGGATGTGTAATAGATCTAAGCTAACCCTAAGGTGTCATGAGAAATGAAAATATGTCCATTGGAGGAGAAAAGAGGTAAGGGATAATAGCATGGCCTTTAGGTCACTAGCATAGTGTGCTAGTGTCCAAAGGGCCACACTAGTGTCTAGGTGGTATAATTTGGTTCACGAGGGGCTTGTATGCCTAGGACATGGTGTGGGACTACATTTGGTACATTTGGGGATGGGTTAGACCCACATCTAAGCTATATAAGGATTAAAAGAGGCACTAATATAGGTATAGGTCTACGCTAGGGATAGGGTTATGAACAAGGATTATGTAAAGGGGAGGTTAGTCTTGTGTTAGTCCAATCAAACAAGTTAAAATAACACACTAAAATCCTAACACCTCTAGCCTAGACACTAGGTAGAGCATATGTAACAAACGTACAAATGAAATCACAACTAAAACATAAAATAAAACACTCTTTTACCTTCCTTGGAGCTCCAAATTGATTGTTGAAGTAGCTTACTTAGTTTGTGCATCAATAAATATTCATTAATGGAGCTTTGTTGGATTCACCTTTCCTTGGCACCTTGGCTTGGTTCTTGGCTTATGAATTGGGCATGGTAACACTACTTGCAATGCTTATCTCTCTTCAAATTATCATTACAACACTACACTATGAAAGCTTTGAAGGCATTTAGGCATAATAACTTTACACCAAGATAGCTTCTTAATCAATAGGTATGACCTTGATCAATAGGTATGACCTTGATCAATAGGTATGGCCTTGTATTTATAGCCTCAAAATTTAACTCTCACCTAAGGTGAGTTAAGGTTGAGTTTAAACATGGAATGGGTTCAAACTAACCCTAGGTGAGTTGAGGCTAACTCCAGTTAAGTTAAAATTTGTCATGTAATTATGATTTTTAATTGCTAGGCATGGATCTCAAATTAGATATTTTGGAATATTTTGGAAGAGCTTGATAACTCATAAAGGTGATGATGAAAAGGCTTGATATTTTGATTTTTGGAATTTCAATTTTTAGGTATTCATTAATTTCATATGGAAAATTATTCTAAGCATTTATTTTGGTTTAATTAGTGAATTTAATTTGACTAGCATTTTAGTTATTTTAATATATGATCAAGTGCCCCACTTAATGGGTCGATAGGCCAAACTATTAGTTGTTATACCACAAGGTGATTAGGGATGAATCCATGAGAGGTTATTGTTGCATACGTGATAGTATCCAAAATACGTATGCCTCAATATGATTCTGAGCTTTGATGAATGATGCATGGATGAAATTGGAAGATTTAGTGATTTTTAAGCTTGATTTTTAATGTTTAGTAAGAATCAGTCTGAAGTCTAATCGAAAGCCATTTGTGGAAAGAATCGGGTGTCTACAATTTCCCCTGATTAGGAAGGTATTTCAAGATATATGCATAAAGTCATATTCTAAAATAATTAAAAGGTCCTTTATGCCTAATGAAAGAGGATAATGATTGAATAATAATCTTCAAACAATGTTTGGGAGCTTATAATGATGCCCCCTCAAGGGAGTGGCTGACACATACAATTGGTGGATGGTCCCTCAAAAAGAAAGAAGAAAAAGAATGAAATAAACCCATGGGTGAGATTAATCCAATAGAGATAAATCTTGCATGCATTGATTTAAGAAAGTATGGATTTGCCTATAGGTAGTTATAATTAGTACCAAAGGTTGAGACACTGATTTGCCCAAAGGCAGTTAGAATCAAGGACAGGCACATGCCCCAATAGGGTGGATGAGTCAAAATAATGATTTTCCCATAGATGATTATAATTAATAAGATGACTTGGATTGAATAATGATTTTTGGTTATGCCCCAGTAGGGAAGATTAGAAGGCATAACTCAAGGATATAATCTGTCATATAGATTAAAGATGAGTGGGCGTAAACAGAGATGTGATGGTCCAATGATTGAAGAAACCAAAAAAAATAAAGCACATGAGGATACACAAAGTGATGAAAGAGATGATTCGAAGAATAAAGGTGGACAAGTTAACTTGAGATACATCATGTATCCAAGCATTGCCTATGTAGTTTAAATAGACCTCAAGCCAATATAGTTCACCCAAAAGTGGAAGAAAATGGAGTGAGGAATAGAAGAATAAGGAGTGATCAAGGTGAGTGATTTGGTTGTACCTTCCAATCCAAATATGCTCATCCTTATTAACATTGACACAACTAGAATTCTCAAGGGGTTAATTTGATCAAGGAGGGTGGGAGGATTTGCTAAGGTGAACCAGGAGAAGTTTCTATGGCACCAATGATTGTACGATTTATTGAGCTAATTTTTTATATAACACATGAAGGTATACATCATGATATAAAATACCATGATAAACTAGCCATAATGTGCATAAGTATTGACTCCCCATCTAATAAATAATTGAAAACAATGCACCAATGATAAAAATCATAATGACAATGTTGATGTATGAATATGGATAGACTCAAGAATAATGTGCAAGGAATCATACAATGAACACATATAGGCTAAGTTAAGGCACAATAATGAAATCAAACAAGACAAACAAATAAAAAAATAAACAACTAAGCAAACAAACAAACAAAAAGGCAAACAAACACATAGAAAGCTTGAAAGTAAAAGTAATAGAAAGCATCTTGTCATCAACCAAGTCAATATCTACATGTGAAGGCTCAATGGAAAGATAAATAGGTGGTGCCCCAAGTAAGGATACATACAAAGGGAAGGTCACACCCCCAATGGTAGGGGAATGGATTATAACTAACAATGAATTTACCCCATTAGGGTGGATTGAGGATGTTTGACTAGGTTTAAATATGATAAATGTTTTTGGATTTTGAGGCTATATATCTCTCTAAAATATTGTAAGCTGATTTTTAATTTTTAGGATTTTTGAAATATTTTGAATTTTTGTGAATTTTTATAAGTATCTCAAATCAATTGAGAATTGTGAGATACTAAATGGTCTAACTCACAAAATGATGAGAGTGTGGCTTAGGTTGATTGTAAAATGGTGAGAGTGCACAAACTTAAAGTGCTCAAAAAATGGTGAGAGCATTAGAAAAGGGGTGATAGGGCTGACCTTAATATGAATCGATCACTACCTACATAGTCCCAAAAGGACCTCAAGATATTGTAGTTCTACCTACACAAAAGTTGGTGATATTCAACTAAGTAACAATAAGTTCATGAATTTAGGCAATGGTAGGGCAAATGATAATACTAAGGGTGAGGTGATGCGATAATGCATGGTAAAGGTGTTGTTCCTAATTTTCTCATAGGCAGTTATAATTAGGAAATAATGACAAAATGTTAGTGGTACTAATTTTCCCATAGGCAATAATAAATAGTAACACTAGGTGGAACACTAATTTTCCTAAAGGTGGTTATAATCAATGGCATCAGTTAAGCATAACAATAAATGAAAGATGTAATTATCAAATCCACTATCATACTAATTTATTATACTACCATTTCAACACATAATTCTAAAACTACTAAAATTAGAACAAAATTCACTCGTGGAAGGTGTCTGAAGAACCAATGGAACCAAGGTCAAACAGGTTAGGTAGAGAGGGTAAAAATAACTATTTGGTCAATATGAAAGGTATGGTGGAATAATATAGGGTATGGTACAAGAAAAATGATAGGATGGTAATTAGATATAATGTTAATAGGGTTGCCCCCAAGTGATAAAGTAAAGTAAATGGTAGGGTATGAAACAACAACAAGGCAAATAGCAAATGAAAAAGGTAAGGTAAATAGTTCTAGCAATGTAAATGTTTCTATTATTCCTACTGATGTGGAGATGCATGTCTTGATCAACATATGAAATAACTATAATATTCAATCATGTAAATTACTAGCCCACACTATTCTGAATAGCTACTCTATTAAAAACATGCTACAAATTTAGACTCCAATGATGTTATTGTGGTCTTCGTTGGTCGTTGATTCTATTTCCTACAAACATTGAGACAAGATGTCTTTTTAGCTTTTGTAAAGGATAGTGTGTTCAACAATGGTAAATAAGGATAAATATTGGCTAATAGGTTTGATTTGGAAATGTAAAGGTGGATGATAATGGAATGTATAATGGATGGGAAATAAATGAAGAGTGGGATTTTCAAACACACAATGTTATTGATTCTAGATTCGATATAATTTTGGATGTGGCAAGGCTAAAGACTTTTGAATATGTTATCGATAAGATCAACAATTTTTTTTGTTTTTTGGGCCTTAGAGTAGGTACCATCTGATTATGTTATAGATTAGAAGTTGTATTGATGTTATCTTTAATAATGTCTTCATAAAGCAATGAAGAACTATTGTGCTCATTTATTGGTGCCTTGATAAAGTTTTCACCAATGAAGTTATCTTGATTGTCCCATAGCACCTCTAAGAAGGTTTCACTAATGAATGTTTACTTTTAAATTTGATTGTCTTCTAATGCCTCAAACAAGGTTTCACTAGAGGATGCTGATTTTGGATTTTGATTATCCCCTAGCACCTCTGAAAAGGTTTTACTAGGAGATTATTTTTCCTTTACATGAATGTAGTCTTGGCCTCCCTATTATTCTATAATTGATAGTCACCATGGATGCAGTTCAATAAGGTGTGATTCTATCAATCCTAATCAACAATAGTGGTAGATGGAATGTCAATATCGTGGCTAGGTTGGTTGGTGTTAATGGCATGTGGAATTGTAATATAATGGAAAGAGGCAACACAATTTTCATATAATATACTAGGATAACTTGTGTTGAATTTGGATTAATCATCCTCAAAAAGTGTGAAAGGATCATAAATGTTTTTAAATCGATCTACAGGGCATGTGTAACCAATGTTGTAACAACCACGAACGTATTCTTATTCTGAAGTTGAGTCTGACTCAAGGGACTCTGAATTTGATGTAGAATCTAACAATGATTCTACTTCTCATGTTAAATTTGATGTCAGTTCAAGAATAGAACCTAAATCTAATTTTTATTCTTCTTCATTTGTGGATGCTACTACAATGATGTCTACTAGAACATTTTGTAGTGGACAAATAACAACCTGTGATGACACAATGGGATCTTTATAATTAGCTAAGAAAGACTTCACAAAGATTAGCCTATCAAAGTGAGACTCCTCAATGAGGGGAAAAAGGTCAAGAGACAAATCCATAGAGACTAGCTTATCAAAGGTAGGCTCTTTAAAAATAAGATAATGGTTGAGATAATGATTCACCCAAAGGTGGTTACAATCACTAAGAAGTGACTCAGCAAAGATTGGCTTGTCAAACTGAGACTCCTCGATAACAATGATAGTATAAAAACATGATTCATCATAGCTTGACTCATCACAAATAGGTTTTTCAACAAAAACATTATAGATTGGTTGGTTCTCTTGGCCTTGGTTTAAAAAAATTGTAAAATATTAGTTTTGAACATATCTTGGTCTTTGAATGATGGCTCTTGGAGAGGTACTGATTGAATCTATTGTGGCTTAAAGACTAACATCAATTTTATAAATTGAGGCAAGGTTTACAATGGATAAATGAGGCTTAGTGATTGAATAACAATCTCTTCATAAATAGGCTCATTGAAGATGGGCTTAACATAGGCTAGTTGTAAGTTTAGGATGGTAACTATGACTCGTTTAGTCATAATTACACAACCTTGTTGGGATAATGATCTACCATACTTGTAAGTGCCTAGAATGGTAATGTAGGGCATTATAAATCTTGGTTGATTTCACAATATAAAGGATGAGGTCCCGTAATGGTAATGGTAGGGAATTGTAAAGCTTGGTTGCTCACACAAGCTAAAGGGCAAGGTTTGGGAATAGAAATGGTAGGTCATTATGAAGCTTGGTTATTATTATGAACCAAAGGAAGAGGACCTAGAATGGTAATGGTAGGGAATTATGAAACTTTTTTTCTATCGTGAGCCAAAGGATGAGAGCCTAGAATGGTAATGGTAGGGCATTGTGAAGCTTGGTTGCTATTATGAGCGAAAGGAGGGTTAATGTTATAGGTAAGGGATCAGGTACTATTAGAATTGAAAGGGTGAACTTGGTACATTAATTAGCCCAAAAAAGGTATCACCAAATATTGTGCTTGAGGATCTTGGATTTATTCTCCAGATTGAGTATTGTAAGAAGGATAAGGATCTATCTCACAAATTACACCATCACCATAGGGGTCTTAAATAAAGTCATCTTGTGTGACCACATTATCATAACCTGGATTGTATATGGATCTAATATGATTGTAACAAGATATATCCAAGTCAATAACTGATGTTCTATGAAGAAGGCCTAGAGTTTTATAAACTCTTAAAAATAAGGTCCCAAAAAGATAAATGGTCCAAACTTGGTCTAAATTGGTCTAGAAATTAGATCTGTATCTCTAAAAAGGTCAGTGCTAAACTTGGTCTAAAATAGTCTAATGTCAAATATCTAACATCAAATTTCTAATACAAAAGGTCAAGTGAACGAATAAAAACTAGAATTCCAAACTTAAGTAAAAAGTGCTTCAAACAAGTCTAAACTAGGTCTAAAGAAATAAATGTTTCTAGGTCTTTTGGAAAATAAGGCACAAAAACTACACTCAATTTATGCAATTTTTTGGTGTTTTGGGAAAAAGGCACAAAATCTAGACTTTAAACAAAATGAGGTCTAAAAGGAAAGAGATTTAATTTTAAAAAATTGAAACACTTTGACACAAACTAGGCATTCATATTTAAGCACACACTTGATCATTTGGCAAAAGACATTGAATTTTAGGCACATGGAAGATAGACTACTTCCCCAAATTTAGACACAAAAAATAGTCTTTAAATTGATCAGGTAATTAACCTAAGTTGCATAACCCAAAAGTGAAGGGTGAACACCTAAGCCAAAATTATGCAAAGCATAGGCAAAAATCAGTCAATATTTGGATTTAAACTTGTCAAGACTAATTTCAAACTCAACTTAGAAGAATAGGCTTTTCAAAATAGACAAGCTAGATGAGAATGAATGACATGACGGTACAAGTATTGATACAAAAGGCACATGTGGTTTTAAAATTGTAAACTTGAACAAAAGGCAATAAGTCTTTGAAATAATTTGAGCAGCGTAATGATGCTATAATTCTCTAAAGATATGAGAAATGTTTTTTTTTAAGTTTTTTAAGGCATAAATATTTTGGAATGAAATGGGAAACATAATGATACCCTTTTCAAACAAGTGACACACAAAAGTTTTATAAACGAGTAAGAAAAATGTGTGATATCAATTGGATGATGTAACTCTTCTTCAAACAAAGGAGTGATGTGTAAACAAGACTCATTTTAGATGTGGTATGACAAACAAATAGTTTTGAATTAAGACCATGCAATTAAAAAGGATAAAAATGACAAAAACACTTAAGTGTAACATCCTAAATAATAAAATTCACAACGTGGCATCATACTGTCAAATTCCATCTATATGATTGCTCTTGAAAGGATTTTAAATTGTTAATCCAAAAAGTAAAATCATATGAAAAGTAGTGTTTTGAGGCCTCCCTCGTCTCTCAATAGTTTTTATGGTGATATGGAACTTTGGGCTACTCGCCCTGCATCAATAATATGCCCATGACAAATAGGGTTATTTGAACTATCAATTTTCACTCATTTCAAAATGATCTCATATGTATGGCAAACATGAGGGCAAAATCACTTCATTTAGATCCAAATCAATTGGCTTGTTGTGAGAATGTCTTGTCCTTTTCATAATCAATACATCCATCAATTGCTCAGTGTAGTGAGATATTAGAGTTACCCATACATTATGAGGTTGAGTAACAATAATGGAGCTTGTTTTAAATGCTCAAAATAACCATCCCAATGGGTCACCCTCAATTTAGATATCCCACCATGGAGTGGGGTAGAAATGATGCCAGGAGGTGAATTCTCATATCAACACTTCCCTAGAGAACTTGTGAGGAGGTGATGAACTCCCACCCACAAGTCAAAATTTCATGAAAAAAAGACAAGTGGAAGAACTTTAAGGTCATGCTGGTGTCACCCAAATCATATATATTTTGGGGAGGGCCTTAAAAACATTCCTTCCAAGCTTTTGGACCAAAGTGACAATATTCAAAGAGTGAGTTTTTTTATCACCTAAGTTCCCTAAATGAGATGAGGGGAGAGCATACATGTGACACTAATTTTGATAAACAAATAATTACAACAAACAAGCATAAAAATGAAAATCTTACGAGTATTTAACTAAATTGAAAGTTCATTTTTGTAGCACCAAAATGAAATATGTTATGATGTTTGAGCTCCTTGGTTTTGTTAGTGATAATTGCAAAAACTTCAAAAACAACTAAGAGATGAAAATAACTAAGTACATTTTAATCACCAAATACAATGTGTTTAAGTTTTAACCATGCTTAAACTTTGATCTTTCCACCTAAAGCCCTGAAAATTGTTAGAGGGTTTGCCTTTTTAGAAGCCCAAAATCAAGTGAGAAAATAGCATTTTGAATTTAGCTCTTTGGTTTTTTTATTTTTTGTCTCAGAGATCAATCGCCATCGATCCACATAGATTGATGTCGATTACAAAAATCAATGTTGATTAAGACTATATCATCCATGTTTCTTAAAAAACACATAAAAATAGAGCTTATTTTGATGAGAAATGATTAATAAATGAGCTTTAAAACCAAAACATCTCACAGATTTTGTAAGAAATGGGTTATACAAATAACATATAAATCACCAAACACAAAATGAAGGAAATAAAACTCAAGTAAAACCATTTTTATCCTTGTTCCCTATCCTATTCTATTTTTTACATAGAGATCATGGTTGATTCCTGTAATTGACATCGATCTAGAAAATCAGCATCAATCCCTACAACCTGCAACTTGCTAAAAATAAAAAGATGTAAAAAACAAAGTTAAAACTTGAAATTTAAAGATTGTTATTCATCTATTAGAAAAACTAAAACCAACATATCAATCTCCTTGGCCATATGGGATCATCGGGTCTCATTGGGCATGTCATGATATGAACAAAGATTACGTAGAGGGGATGTTAGTCTTGTGTTAGTCCAATCAAGTAAATCAAAATAACACCCTAAAATTCTAACACCTCTAGCCTAGACACTATAAATAGCATAGGTAACAAACATACAAATGGAATCACAACTAAAATATAAAATAAAACACTTTTTTACCTTCCTTGGAGATCTAAATGGCTCATTGAAGTGGCTTTCTTAGTTTGTGCATCAAGAAATCTTCATCAATGAAAATTTGTTGGCTTCACCTTTTATTGGAACCTTGGCTTGGTTATTTAGCTTATGATTTGGGCATGGTAACACTACTTGAAAGGATTATCTCTCTTCAAATTGTCATTATAACACTACACTATCAAAGATTTGAAGATATTTAGGCATAATAAATTTAAACCAATGGAGATTCTTGATCAATAGGTATGGTCTTGTATTTATATCCACAAAAGTTAACTCTCACCCAAGGTAAGTTAAGGTTGAGTTTAAACATGGAATGAGTTCAAAATAACCCTAGGTGAGTTGAGGCTAACTCTAATTGAGTAAACATTAGTCATATAATTATGATTTTTAATTACTAGGCATGGCTCTCAAATTAGATATTTTAGGATATTTTGGAAGAGATTGACAACTCATAAAAGTAATGATGAAAGGCTTAATATTTTAATTTTTGGAATTTCTATTTTTAGATATTCATTAATTACAAATGGATAATTCAACCAAGCATTTAATCTAGTTTAATTAATTAATTCAATTTGATTAGCATTTTATCTCTTTTAAGATTTGATCAAGTTCCCCACTTAATGGGTCCATAAGCCAAATTACCAGTTGTTATGCCACAAGGTGATTAGGGATGAATTCATGAAAGGTTATTATTGCATACAAGCTAGTATCATAAATAGGGATGCCTTAACATAATTATTAACTTTGATGAATGATTCATGGATGAAATTGTGATGTTTAGTGATTTTAAGGCTTAATTTGTAATGTTTGGTAAGAATCAGTTTGAAGTTTAGTCAAAAGCCAGTTGTGGCAAGAATTGGGTGTCTACAGTTTCCCTTGTTTAGAAAGGTGTTTCAATATATAGGCATAGTAGTGTATTCTAAAAGAATGAAAAGGTCATTTATGCCTAATGAAAGAGGATAATTATTGAATAAGAAGCTTCAAACAATGTTTGGGAAACTTATAATGATGCCCCCTCGAGGGAGTGGCCGATACATATAACTGATGGATGGTCCCTCTAAAATAAGTAAGAAAAAGAATTAAATTAACTCATTGGTGAGATTAATCCAATCAATATAATGATTGCACACATTGATTTAAAAAAAGTATGGATTTGGCTAGAGGCAATTATAATCAGTAACAAAGGTTGAGACACTGATTTGCCCAAAGGTGGTTATAATTAGTGGCACAAGCACATGCCCCAGTAGGGTGGATGAGTTGAAATAATGATTTCCCCATAGGCAATTATAATAATTAAGATGACCTGGATTGAATAATGATTTTTGGTTATTCCGTGGTAAGAAAGATTGGAAAGCATAACTCAAGGATATAACCTATCATACAGATTAAATATGAGTGGGCATAAACATAGATGTGATGGTTTAATGATTGAAGAAGGCACAAATAATCAAGCACATGAGGATTCACAAAGTGATGAAAGAGATGATTGGAATAATAAAGGAAGATGACCTAACCTGAAATACATCATGTATCCAAGCATTGCCTACATAGTTCAAATAGACCTCAGGCCAATGTAGTTCACCTAAAAGTGGGAGAAAATGGAATGAGGAATATAATAATGAGTGATCAAGGTGAGTAATTTGGTTGTACCTTCCAATGAAAATATGGTCATCTTTATTAACATTGATACAACAAGATGGTCAAGGGGTTAATTTGATTTAGGAGGGTGGGAGGATTCACCAAGGTGAACCAGGAGAAGTTTTTATGACACCATTGATTGTAAGATTTACTGAGCTAATTTTCTATATAACACATGATATAATGCATCATGATATAAAACACCATGATGAACTAGCTATAATATTCATAAGAACTGACTCTCGATCTAATAAAAATTTGAAAACAATGCACCAATGATAAAAACCATAATGACAATGTTGACATATGAATATGGATAGAATCAATAATAATGCACAAGGAATCATATAATGAACATATGTAGACTGAGTTAAGGCACAACAATGAAATTAAATAAGCAAACAACTAAACAAACAAAAAAGCAAACAAACACATAGAAAGCTTGAAAGTAAAAGTAATAAAAAGCATCTTGTCATCAACCAAGTCAATATCTACATGTGAAGGCTCAATGGAAAGATAAATAGGTAGTGCCCCAAGCAAGGATAAATGAAAAGGGAAGGTCACCCCCAATAGATTATAACTAACAATAGATTTACCCCATTAGGGCGGATTGAGGATGTCTGACTAGGTTTAAATAGGATAAATGTTTTTGGATTTTGAGGATATATATCTCTCTAAAATAGTGTAAGCTGATTTTGAATTTTTAGGATTTTTGAAATGTTTTTAATGTTTGTGGAATTTTATAAGTATCTCAAATCAATTGATAATTTCAAGATACTAAATGGTTTAACTCACAAAATGATGAGAGTGTGGCTTAGGTTGCTTATAAAATGGTGAGAGTGTACAAACTTAAAGTGCTCAAAAAATGGTGAGAGCATTAGAAAAGGGGTGACAAGGCTGACCTAAACATGAATTGAGTACTACCTACATAGTCCTAGAATAACCTTAAGATATCATAGTTCCACCTACATAAAAGGTGGTGATATTCAACCAAGTAATACTAAGTTCATGAATTTAGGCAAATGGTAGGGCAAATAATAATAGTAAGGGTGAGGTGATGTGACAATTCATGATAAAGGTGTTTTTCCTAATTTATCATAGGTGGTTATAATTAGGAAATAATGACAAAGGGTTAGTAATACTAATTTTCCTATAGGCAGTTATAATTATTAACACTAAGTGGAACATTGATTTTCCCAAAGGTGGTTATAATCAATGGCACTAGTTAAATATAACAATAAATAAAATATGTAATTGTTAGATCCACTATCATACTAATTTCATATACTTCCATTTAAACACATAATTCTAAAATTACTAAAACTACATCAGAATCCACTCATGGAAGGTGTCCAAAGAACCAATGGAACCAAGGTCAAAAGGGTTAGGTAGGGAGGTAAAAACAACTGTTTGGTTGATATGAAAGGTATGGTAGAATAGTATAGGGTATGGTAAAAGTAATATGATAGGATGGTGACTGGCTATAATGTTAATAGGGTTGCCCTCAAATGACAAAGTAAGGTAAATGGTAGGGTATAAAATAATGACAAGGCAAATGGAAAATGGAAAATGTCAGGTAAATAGTTCTGGCAAGGTAAATGTTTTTGTTGTTCCTATTGATGTAGAGATTCATGTCTTGATCATCACATGATATAACTAGAATAGTCAATCATGTAAATTACTATCCCACACCTCTTTTGAATAACTACTCTATTAAGAACCTACTACAAATTTGGACTCCAATTATGTTGTTGTGATCTTTGTTGGTCGTTGATTATATTTCCTACAAACATCGAGACAATATGTCTTTATAGCTTCTATAAAGGATAGTGTGACCAAGGATGGTAAATAAAAATAAATATTGGCTGATAGGTCTGATTTGGCAATGTAAATGTGGATGATAATGGAATGTATAATGGATGGGAAATAAATGAAGAGTGGTATTTTCAAACACACAATGTTATTGACTCTAGATTCGACATTATATTGGATGTGGCAGGGCTAAAGACTTATGAATATGCTCTCAATAGGACCACCAGATTTTTCTATTGTTTGGGCTTGAGAGTAGTTACCATTTTATTATGTTATAGATTTGAAGTTATATTTATGTTATCTTTAATAATTTCTTCATTAAGCAATGAAAAAATTTTGTGCTCAGCTATTGGTGCCTCGATGAAGTTTTCACCATTGAATTTGTCTTGATTGTCCCATATCACCTCCAAAAAGGTTTCACTAAGGAACATTGACTTTTAACTTTGATTTTCTTCTAATATCTCAAACAAGGTTTCACTAGAAGATGCTAAGTTTGGATTTTGATTATCCGGTAGCACTTTCGAAAAGGTTTCACTAGGAAATTGTTCTTCCTCTACATGAATGTAGTCTTGACCTCCCTAATATTCTAAAACTAATATGTCACCATGGATGTAGTTCAATAAGGTGTGATTTTATCAGTCCCAATCAACACCAATGGGATGTGGAATGTAAATATAGTGGCTAGGTTGGTTGGTGTTAATGGCATGTGGAATGGTAATAGAATGGAAAGAGGCAACACAATCTTCATATAATATACTAGGATAACTTGTGTTGAAGTTGGATTAATCATCCTCAAAAATTATGGAAGGATCATAAATGTATTCAAATTGATCTACAAGGCATTTTTAACCAATTTTGTAACAACCATGAGATTATTTTGATTTTGAAGTTGAGTCTGACTCAAGGGACTCTGAATTTGATGTAGAGTCTAACATTGATTCTACTTCTCATGTTAAATTTGATGTTGGTTCAAGAATAGAACCTGAATCTAATTTTGATTCTTCTTCATTTGTGGATGTTACTATAATGATGTTTGGTTAAATGTTTGGTAGTAGACAAGTAGCATCTTGTGATGACACAATGGGATCTTCTTAAATAGGCTTAGCTAAAAAAGATTCCATAGAGATTGGCTTGTCAAAGTGAGACTCCTCAATGAGAGGGAAAAGGTCAAAATACAACTCCAAAGAGACTAGCTTGTCAAAGGGAGGCTCTTTAAAAATAGGACAACGGTCGAGATAATGATTTGCCTAAAGGCAGTTATAATCGCTAAGAAGTGACTCAACAAAGACTAGCTTGTCAGAGTGAGACTCCTTGATAACAAATATAGTATCAAAACATGATTCATCATAGGTTGACTCATCACAAATAGGTGTTTCAACAAAAACATTGTGGATTGGTTGGTTCTCTTGGCCTTGATTTACAAGTAGTTTTAAAATATTAGTTTTGAACATATCCTAGTCTTCTAATGATGGCTCTTGGAGAGGTATTAATTGAATTTGTTGTGGATCAAAGACTAACATCAGTTTTATAAAGTGGGGGAAATTTGGTAATGGATAAAGAAGGATCGGTGATTTAATAAGAATCTCTTTGTAAATAGGCTCATCTACGATGGGCTTAACAAAGGCTAGTTGTAAGTTTAGGACAATAACTATGACCCATTTAGTCATAATTACACAACCTTATTAGGATAATGAGCTAACATACTTGGAATGTCCTAGAATGGTAATGGTATGACATTACAAAGCTTGGTTACTTTCATAATCTAAAGGATGAAAACCTGTAATGGTAATGGTAGGGCATTGAAAATCTTGGTTGCTCATACAAGCTGAAGGGCAAGGTCTAGGAATGGTAATGGTATATCATTATGAATCTTGGTTATTGTCATGAACCAAAGGAAGAGGTCCTAAAATGTTAATGCTAGGGCATTGTGAAGCTTGGTTTCTATCACAATCCAAAGGATGAGGGCCCAGAATGGTAATGTTAAGGCGTTGTGAAGCTTAGTTGCTATTGTGAGCCAAGGAGGGTTAATGGTATAGGTAAAGTATCATGTACAATTAAAATTTAAAGGGAAAAATTGGTACATTAATGGCCCAAAAAATTTATCACCAAATACTATGCTTGAGGATCTTGGATTTATTCTTTAGATTGAGTATTGTAAAGAGGATGAGGATCTATCTCAAAAACTACACCATCATAGTAGGGGTCTTGAACAAATTCATCTTGTGTGTCCATGTTATCATAACTTGGATTATATATAGATCCACTATGAGTGTAACAATACATATCCAATTCAATGATTGACGTTCTGAGAAGAAGGCCTAGAGTTTTTCAAACTCTTAAAAATAAGGTCCCAAAAGGAAAAATGGTCCAAACTTGGTCTAGAAATTGGATTTGTATCTCCAAAAAAATTAGTGCTAAATTTGGTCTAAAATATTCTAACATCAAATGTCTAATACAAAAGGTCAAGTGGACGAATAAAAACTAGAATTTCAAACTTAAGTAAAAAGTGCTTCAAACAAGTCTAAACTAGGTCTAAAGAAATAAATGTTTCTAGGTCTTTTGGAAAATAAGGCACAAAAGTTAGGCTCAAATATGCAATTATTAGGTCTTTTGGGAACAAGGCAAAAAAGTTAGACTTTAAACAAAATGAGGTCTAAAAGGCAAGAGATTTAATTTAAAAAATTTGAAACACTTGACACAAACTACGCATTCATATTTAAGCACACACTTGATCATTTGTCAAAAAACATTGAATTTTAGGCACATGGAAGATAGACTACTTCCCCAAATTTAGACACAAAAAATAGTCTTTAAATTGATCAAGGAATTAACCTAAGTTGTACAATGCCAAAATTATGCAAAGTATAGGTAGAAATTAATCAATATTTGGATTTGAACTTGTCAAGACTAATTTCGAACTCAACTTAGATGACTTGGCTTTCCAAAATAGACAATAAGCTAGACAAGAATGAACGACATGATGGTATTAGGCATTAATCCAAAAGGCACACGTGGTTTTAAAATTGAAAACTTGAACAAAAGGAAACAAGTCTTTGAAATAATTTGAGCAGCATAACAATGCTATAGTTCTCTAAAGAGATGATAAATGGTTTGTTTTAATTCTTTTAAGGCAAAAAGATTTCAGAATGAAATGGACAATGTAACAATACCCTTTTCAAAGCAGTGACACACAAAAAATTTATAAACGATTAAGGAAAATGTGTGATATCAAATGGATGATGTAACGCTTATTCAAACAAAGGAGTGATGTGTAAACAATACTCATTTAGATATGTTATGACAAACAAATAGTTTTGAATTAATACCATGCAATTAAAAAGGATAAAAATGACAAAAATACCTAAGTGTAAGTCCTAAATCCTAAAACTGATTAGGTGGCATCATACATTCAAATTCCATCTATATGGTTTCTCTTGAAAGGATTTTAAATTGTTAATCCAAAAAGTAAAATCATATGAAAATTATGGTTTTTAAGCCCCCTCTTCTCTCAAGAGTTTGTATGGTGACACGAAACTTTGGGCTACTCGCCCTGCATCAACAGTATGTCCATGACAAATGGGGTTATCTAAACTATCAATTTTTACTAGTTTTAAAATGGTCCCATATGTGTGACAAACACTAGTGCACAATCATTTCATTTATATCTACATCAATTGGCTTGTTGTGAAAAGGCCTTGTCATTTTAATAATCACTACATCCATCAATTGCTCAGTGTAGTGCAATGTTTGAGTTGTCGTTACATTATGAAGCTGAGTACCAATAATGGAGCTTGTTTTAAATGCTCAAAATAAGAATCCTAATGGGTTACCCTCAATTTATATACCCCACTATGGAGTGGGGTTGAAATGATGTCAGGAGATGAATTCTTGGGTCAACACTTCCCTAGAGAACTTGTGAGGAGGCGATGAACTCCTGTCCACAAGCTAAAATTTCATGAAATAAAGACAAGTGGAAGGAATTTAGAGTCACATTTGGGTCACCCAAATCATATGCATTTTTGGGATGGCCTTAACAACTTTCCTTCCACACTTTTGGACATAAGATAAAAATACAAAGAGTGAACTTTTTTATCACCTAAATTCCCTAAAGGAGATGAGGGGAGAGCATACACATGACACTCATTTTGATAAACAAATAATTTTAAAAAACAAGCATGAAAATGAAAATCTTACGAGTATTTAACTAAAGTGAAAGTTCATTTTTATAGCACCAAAATGAAATATGTTATGATGTTTGAGCCCCTGGGCTTTGTTATTGATAACTGCAAAAACTTCAAAAACAACTAAGAGATGAAAATAACAAAGTACATTTTAACCACCAAATACAATGTGTGTAAGTTTTAACCATGCTTAAAATTTGATCTTTCCACCTAAATACCTATAAATTTTTAGAGGGTTTACCTATTTAGAAGCCCAAAATCAAGTGAGAAAATAACATTTTGAATTTAGCTCTCAAGTTTTTTAATTTCTTATTTCAGTGACTGATCGTCATCGATCTACAAAGATCAACGTCGATTACAAAAATCAATGTTGATTAAGAAGATCATTGATGTTTCTTAAAAAATACATAAACATAGAGCTGTTTTTATGAAAAAATGATTAATAAATGAGCTTTAAAACTAAAACATCTCATAGATTCTACAAAAAATGGGTTATATAAACAACATGCAGATCATCAAACACAAAATGAAGGAAAGAAAACTCAAGTAAAACCATTGTTAGCCATGTTTCCTATTCTATTCTATTTTTTAAATAGAGATCATGGTTGATTTCTGTAATCAACATCGATTTACAAAATTGGCATCGATCCTTGCAACCTGCAACTTACTAAAAATAAAAAGACATAAAAAATAAAGTTAAAACTTGTAATTTAAAGATTTTTATGCATCCATTAGAAAAACTAAAACCAACATATAAATATCATTGGCCATATGGGATAATCGAGTCCCACCGGGCATGTCATGATTTGAAAAAAGATTACGTAGAGGGGATGCTAGTCTTGCGTTAGTCCAATTATACAAATCAAAATAACACACTAAAATCCTAACACCTCTAGCCTAGGCACTAGGGAGAGCATAGGTAACAAACATATAAATGAGATCACAATTAAAATATAAAATAAAACACTCTTTTACCTTCATTTGAGATCCAAATGTCTTGTTGAATTGGCTTGCTCGGTTTGTGTATCAAGAAATCTTCATCAATGGAACTTTGTTGGCTTCACCTTTCTTTAACACCTTGGCTTGGTTGCTTGGATTATGATTTGGGCATGGTAACACTACTTTCAAGGCTTATCTCTCTTCAAATTAACATTATAATTCTACACTATCAAATCTTTGAAGGCATTTAGGCATAATAACTTTACACCAATAGAGCTTCTTGATCAATAGTATGGCCTTGTATTTATATCCTCAAAAGTTAACTCTCACACAAGGTGAGTTAAGGTTGAGTTTAAACATGGAATGGGTTCAAACTACCCCTAGGTGAGTTGAGGCTAACTCCAGTTGAGTTAAAAAAATTCATGTAATTATGATTTTCAACTATTAGGCATGGCTCTCAAATTAGATATTTTGGGATATTTTGGAAGAGATTGACAAATCATAAAGGTAATGATGAAAAGGCTTAATATTTTGATTTTTGGAATTTCTATTTTCATATATTCATTAATTACAAATGGATAATTCAAATAAGAATTTAATATGGTTTAATTATTTAATTCAATTTGATTAGAATTTTATCTCTTTTAATATTTGATCAAGTTCCCCACTTAATGGGTCCATAAGCCAGATTACTAGTTGTTATGTTGTGAGGTGATTAGGGATGAATCTGTGAGAGGTTATTATTGCATATGGGCTAGTATCCCAAATAGGTATGCCTCCAAATAATTATTATCTTTGATGAATGATGTATAGATGAAATTGGGATGTTTAGTGATTCCTAAGCTTAATTTTTAATGTTTGGTAAGAATCAGTCTGAGGTCTAGTCGGAAGCCAGTTGTGGCCAGAATTGGGTGTCTACCTCAAGTGACACTCATTTCACTCAAGTGACATTTATATGACTATACCAACCAAGTTTGACTTCCATCATGTCAATACAACTCTATAAAAATTACTAAAAACAAAATTCAACAATGAGAGGCAATGTTATTAGAAACTGATCTCTTAATAGGTAAGTGTATCTTTTGTTCTTTATCTTAAAAAAACTAGGTCTTTGATTTTAAAGTGAATGTATTATTTTTTAGGTTTTTTCAAATTAAATATTTATGGAGTAGGTATCTGATTTTAAAGTGAATGTATTATTTGTTAGGTTTTTTCAAATTAAATTTTTATGGAGTAGCTAGAGGTTATCCTAGGGGTTTTGGGATAGTTTGTGTCATCTGGGATTACTTAGGTTTAGTGATTTAGACTGTGCCTACAAAGTTTATTAACAATACAAATAACGAGGTTGAATCCCAAGTTTTGGTCCCTATACTTTGGCATCCTACAAAAAAGAAGCAGATAAAAATGTAGCATGAAAAATGTAGCGAGGATAAAATGTAGCAAGGAAAAAATGTAGCGAAGACAAAATATCATAGGAACAAAACATAGTAAAGGATGCACTCAAACAAAAGATGACACAACTTTTAACTAAATGTCCAAACTCATGAAATCACATTTTCCTCTATTATTTTTCTTGTAAATTTGGTTCATTAATTTTCCACAATGAAATGTTAACTACTATCCCAAAATGAACTAGACAACAAATAAACAATGTGATAATCACTAAAATATCCCAATTATGCTCTTTGCGACATTTTTATGACATCACCAATACCACTACATTTTTCCTCACTATGTTTTGTCCTCAAGATATTTTTTTCATACTAAATTGTTGTCATACTACGTTTTTACTGCTACATTTTTTGCCATTACATTTTTGTCCACTACGTTATCACATAGAGCCTAGAATTTAGATGGAAAAATATTATGGTATTTATAATCTCATCAATAAAGGAGACTGTGATTATTGTAAGTAGGTAAATGCAAGATGATAGGGGAAAAAGAGGAATTTTTTTCCATCAAAATGTGATTTATGACAAAACACATACGAGCTTTGAAATAACATGTACAGGATTCTAACATCCAAGATTGGTAATTACCAAACTTGATTTATGTACACACTATATTGATTTATATATAACCCAAAATAATAATATAAGCATGTATTTTCCATTTGCGACAACCAAAACATGATTTTCCCATGTTATATGTCATTCATGCTTTGTTTACTTGGTGTTAGGTAGTTAAATTTAATCTAAAATTTTGTAGTGTGCTCGTGAATCAAATTTTATAGTGGAAAAAAAACTTAGATTAAGGAATTGATTAGGGTTTTGAGAGACTCTCGCTATACCAACGCCTATCATGCTTATTTGAAAAATACATTAGAAACATTGAGAGGTGAAGTTGATTCGATTACATGCCAAATTTATAGGTGGGAATCATATATGGAGTAATGTAGGATATATTATGTATTAAAATTGTCATCTATTTAATTAAAATATAGTCAAATAACAAAATATAAAATGAGTGCATCATTCACCAATCCAAAATCCAATGCATTACTTCCATTGGCATGCAAACATTTCCTAATCCAATGATGCCACGATGATGAAATTAAAAATAATTTTTGAAATGGATGGGGGACGGTTTTCTATCGTGTGCATTATAAAAACCATGAAACCACATTATATTTTTAAAGGAAACTTTATTATGAGTTTTTTCTCAAGGAAATACCAAATTACTTTGATCATTGAGAATTTTTGGGTTAAGGAAAAAACTTTTCATAGGATAGAGATGATACACATTGTGTGCCTAATCAACTTGGTTAAGTCCCTATCTGAGAACTCATCCAGGGAGAGACAATACCATCTATAGTGAAGGAGACTATGGATATTGACACATTATAGGTAGTTATCATACTTACTTACACCATCATTGACATACCACATAGATTCAGAAGTGATGTTGGTGAGGGTGTGCATGGGGATGCACCATATAGACGTTGCACTCGTACACTTATGCAATTATTATTAAGATCTTTGTACTAGAGCTTCAGATGAGGATGGTGATTTGATGCAAGATTATGGTGTTATGTCAACTAGGCTTGATGATGTGGTCATGACTGATGAATTATTGAAATAATACATTAATATTTTTTATGTTTTAGTCCTTAGTTTTAGTGATTTAAATAAAAATTAGGGATGTTTAAAGGTCTCCTGCATGCAACCATAGGGACATATATTGCATCTCAACCACAAAAAATACCTCAACCAACCAACACATCACCTAAAGTCACTCAACCCACTTGAAACCAACGTAAACAAACCATACCATATCAACATAAGTTTAATTGTACCTCCAATGATACTTCCCAAAAGCTTTTGCATCACTATTCACCTATATCTAACAATCCTCTCATAGGTTATGATGAATGGGATCCTATTGCATAAATTACCCATCTCAAATCCCCTTCTTAGAAATAATGAGAACTTCTTCCCACCATCATAATCACCTAATGAATTTTTTTTTTGAAATGAACATCCCTCATCCTCCTCCTATAGATCAATAAGCTAACTTATCTAGATCTGAAGATAGCATACTTCAACAATGTGAGGAGATGTCCATCCATGTTGATGAAACAATGGACACTTCCCTCTCACTTATATCTTCTATGATTCCCAATGAGATATTACTTCATGCAGATGATATTCCTTTATTCATTAACATCCAAATATGTGATATCCAAGTTACATGTGGTTTACTTGAATAAGGTTTAGACACTTGTGTTACCTCCCTTGACTTTATTAAGACACTTGGATATTTTGAATGCAACCTTAAATCCACATGCAGTACATGTCAAGGCTATGACAAAAGATTATTGCCTTGTCTAAGTTATGTTTTGATTGCCATTACCATTTCCCCCTTTATCATACATTTGAAAATCATGATCTTTAAATTCTACTTTATTACAATATCTTACTCGATTGACCTTGAACTCATCATATGAGAACATTCACTTCATTTGCATGCCAATGTGTCAAATTTCCTCATAATGAAACTATCTACAAGATTCAAGGGGACAAGAATCCTTAGAATTTCAAACAATTTCAATAAAGTGGTGACTTTAAAATAACCACCCTTGAACCCTTACCTAGTGTTCCATTTCGATAATCCCAACACTTCAACTATCTAGTTAACTCCACTAGAGGTTATAATAGTCATACTACATTAATTAGGAATATTTCACCTAACCTCTTAGACTTTGATGATGATGAGACAAATGAGATAAGACTAAAGTCAAAAATTTTGATTTGTCTAATCACAAAATCACCCAACTTCCTCCTTCTCTTCAACCTCAATCCCGTTAGTAATCCTTTGATGACATATCGATTTCCTTAACCAAATCTTGACACTTCATTCACCACGCTTTCTTAGATGATAAAATAATTATTTCATATACTATCAACTTGCATACACCTAATTATGATGATGGTTATGCTTTAGATGAACCATTTTTAGTTGATTCATCCAAGATATAAATGTTGAAGTTCTTAGATATCACTCTTATTTATTTCAGCCTTTTCATTCTTCTTCTAGAATTCCTTAGTTTATAGTACCTAATATTAATTTTTTGACTACTATTCATAGGTTAGAGATTGAGCACTCATATGTATGCCTCCATTCATAGTAGAGCCTCTCAAGAGTATGGTCATGGATCATGCCATGATAAAACCTTATCATTTTTCTAGATATCATGACCCTTCTAGTCTAATTCTTCTCGATATGTTAACCATTATGCTTAGACCTGATACACATCTAACGTTACCTACAAATGAGCCTAGTTTGGTTTTCACTCCATCTCCTTCCTTTACTGGTGATGATATTATTCCCTTACCTCAACTCAATCCCTTACCCACATAATGGGCAGATCAGCCTTATTGCAATATTCATAGAGTTATTGTTCATTGGACCAAATATTACCATCTATATTAGTATCCCCATGCTTCTTCTATCCATTCATCTAGTAGACCCCCATAGTCTACTAATATATGTATTTATTGTTTCCATGGAACAAGTAACCATTCTTCTACCCACTACCAAAAACATAAGCAGTACATTGACACATTGTGACCCGTCACTACCCAACCCAAAGAGAAGACCATAACTCCTCCCAAGATACTTCTAGAGTACATCTCTAAATATGGGGAAGTCTATTTCCTTTGGCATCAATGTTCTACCCATCATATAGATTGAATCTGAGTGTTCCAGCAATATCTTTACGATTTATCATAGTCGACACTAACACTAAGCATACTAACTTCTGACTTCTCATTGTACTACTACTATAAACTTATCTATTTGGATCTTTTTTCTTCCCTTATTTCCCTTTCACAT
The DNA here is from genome assembly GCA_037957365.1 of Torreya grandis. Taxonomy (NCBI): domain Eukaryota; kingdom Viridiplantae; phylum Streptophyta; class Pinopsida; order Cupressales; family Taxaceae; genus Torreya; species Torreya grandis. The sequence goes on along the minus strand of JARHVA010001751.1, from coordinate 721,386 downwards.
ACTAAGCATACATATGTTTGAAACTTGAGATTACATATTAGTTCATAGGTAAGCCTAAGTTATTTAGTCAATCATATATTTGGTTACTTAGCCTCCTTTAACCAAATTCTAAAGATCATTCATGTGTATCACTTTTATCACTCATGTTGGTTATTACAAATCCATATGGAGGAGGAATCACAAAAGACATAAAAACATTAAAATCCAAATCATTTAAACAAAAGGTAATGATTCAAAAGGAAACATGCAATCTAAAAGTGTGATCACACTAAAAGACATGATTTACTATCTTTAGCACATCTCCTATTTCTAATCAAAGCTCAAACTCCACAGTTGGCCTCATGATAGAGTTGAGGTACATTAGGGTGCAATAGGCTAGTAGATTGGGATAGGAGAACAAAAATATCTATAAGTTCTACCTACTTTCTCACACAAGTACCCAATCTTCACAATAGACTGACGACTTTGTAAGAGGTCCCAAGGAATGGAGAATATGTTGTGGGAAGGTATGATCATTTTACTTTCCTTGTTCATATAAAATTTATGATTTGATCTTAGTATTACACCTATTTTCCTATACAACTTTGTGTTTATTGTGAGCAAGTATCCTTTGTATTTTTATGGTCTTTAGACTCTTAGTATCTTTCCTTCTTACCTAGTATGCCTCATGTTTATTAAGGTTTTCTCATAAAATCCTATGTCATGATTTTTACATGCCCTATTTTCATTACAACAATCCTAATATTTCCTCTTAAAGAATATTTTTTTGCTAACTGACCATACCCCCTACAGTTTCCCTTTGTGAGTTGCATTGTAAGACTTTGGATAAGACCAATCATTCCTCACAAAACATTTCCTTATTTTCCCCCTTACTATGTTTAACCTCATTGGTGTTCACCTTGTGATTTAAAATGTAAAACCATGGATAGGACCAGGATCTCCTCACAAATTACCACATTAAAACATATTTAAATTATTCCCACCTTTATCTCCACCTCATTTGTGTTCCCTTTGTGAGTTGCAATGTAGGACCTTGGATAAGACCAAGCCCTCCTCACAAAATCTGTCAATAAATAGTTCATACTAGAACCAAGTCACAATAAAATTACATGCTTCAAATTTGAGATAATTTGTGTTAGATTATGATTTACACATCATTTACATATTTTCCATCTTGATTTAGTATGTTTTATGCTTACTTCATAAACACTTCACTTTTATCTTCTTATTTTATGATTGCATGTATGGTTACAACTAGTTTATTAAATTACTCATACTTCCCATCTTGATTTAGTATGATTAATTTGATTTATACTTACATTTTATTTTTCTCTTCATACTTCCCATCTTGATCTAGTATGATTTATTAAATTTTATTGTTCATTTATTTTTATACCATTGGTTTTCCTGTGTTTTCCATTTTATTACAAATTTTCATACTTCCCAATTTGATATAGTATGACTTTTATTTGTTTTAATTTGGTGTACTTATTTTACATGGTTTGAAAACATTTGTTACCTATTACTTTTCCATTTTGGTTTCTTATATTTATTCATCTTTTCTTTTTACACATTTCCCATCATGATATAGTGTGTATTACAATTTATGATTATTTATACTTTTACAAATCATTTTACTTTTATTTTTAACCATGCATGTGTATTACATAATGCTATAAAATAAAATATACATCACATATTTCCTATAACATATACAATGAAAATAAAAATACATGTGCTAAAAAGGAAACACATCCATCCATAGACATATACAAAATCATAAACTAATAAATGTCCATATCAATATATATAACACGAGTTTAATATAATATAATACAAAATAAAATAGCTACAACTCTAAGGCTATGCTCCATCATGTCTATCCTGTGGCCAAGCCATGCTACCCATGGATGCATGTGACTAACCCCTTTGAATGGTACATTGTAATGAAGCAGTCTAGGATCACAAGCCATCAATTTGTCCCTATAGATTAGCTACCTAGGCTTGAACATGTCCAAGCTCTGCAATGGTCACCATATGGATGGATCGCTCCTATGCCAATGCCTACCATGCTTGAGCATCTCCCTTTCCTACTCCTACAAGTGGCTATGAACCATCTCCTCATCCTTACAATTCTCAAAAAACCTCCCCCAATAATCTAAACTAGCAAGCATAAGCTGAGGTAGATGGTACCATAGAGTCTACCAAGGTGGATGGCTCATAATGCAATAAAACCCCATCCAAAATATCATGGTGTGTGGCCATAATCATGGCTCCCTATATGATCTCATCCAATGTAATACCTACAAAACAAAAACCAAATATATATCAAATCTCATGTATATATCTCAAACCATCTATCACTAGATACAAACCACCAATACAACTAGTGATCTATGTTAAAAACTTAATACATCAAAACATTTCTCACCAACACTAGTATTGCTAACCATGGTCTCACTATCACCTTAACCACGAATCAACTCCTCTATTGGATACATCTATACAAGTGCAAAACTTGGATTCACCACCTACACCCATTGTTATCCCTTCCTTAGTGGCTTCTCTATCGACTAGCTACATCTCACAACTGTTATATAATTACCACGTGAGATTGATAACACCTATGTCCCTTCTCACTGATGGTGCCTCTATATCTTATGATATTGAGGTGGTCATTATTTCCCTTGATATGGTTTCACTCCTGCATCTTCACCCTCAGCATCCACAACCATAACATCCTATGCACTAGGCCTCATTACTTGCTACTACTATGCCTGACTTATCCATGGTCTCACTTACCAAGGCTTAGTAAAAGGTATCTCTATAGGCACCCTTGCACCTCCTCTCCCTCTCAACTCTCTAGCATATTTTGAATAATAATTAGGAACTACTAGATGGGCCATCAAATGTGGCAATCCTAGTTGCTTAAGTACATGAACTACTAGATTAGATCCACCCATGAAGTATATTGGCATGTGATCTAAACATATGCCAAACTAGTTGTAATAGTCACCCAATTCAGTCATGTGGCATCAATATCAGTGTAAGGCTACCACACTATCTACCCTTGTGTCATAAACTATAAATCTAAGACATGGGACATGACATGCACTACATGATCCTACCTCTATTTTACCACCTGAGGTAACCTATCATCGACCACATGTAGTAACCCAACTGATTGATACATATGGAATATCTCGTATATCTATGCACTCATCTAAATAATGGGTCCCATTATTTTTAACCCCCAAATCAACATCCCATACATATCATGCATGAGATTTACCGAAATTAAAAAGCCTAAATTATACAGTTCACTTTTTTCTATGATGAATGGACATAAGTCTATTATGTACAATAGTGCCTTCCCATCTGACTTGTGACATAGCACACGTTTTATCATAAGCCCTATCAAGGCCTTTCAGATATCTAGAATGGCTAAGATATATACATCAAATAAAATCACTCGTAACCCCAAGTGAATCTTAGCTGAGCCTATTTCCCAATGAGATAGGGTTTACCTCTCATACTTTGTCTTTGGTGCATCAAATATTATAGGAGTCATGACAATGACAATTCTAATCAAGGCATGGACATACTCTAAGGTGATGCCCACCTCTATAGTATCCCCCTCCACCTCCCATCAGAAAGTGTTAGCCAGTCACTTCCATACTCCTAAGAACATGACGACTAGATCAACACTAAGTGGGATCCTCCTCACCTCCATTATGCCTGTGAATCCCTAGGCAACCAGTTAAGCTCGATCCAAATTTGATAATCACTCCAACAAATCTAATAGCTAGGATGCATACATTAGGTGCCAAAATCTTTGTCATCTTTGTAACATATCAAACAATAGAGAATGTCTTAGATATCGATGTAATAATACTAAAATACATTATTAAATATTTTTAAAATAGTAAAAATTAACTACTTCATAAACCTATTTTTCTTATTTATCCTTTTTCTACATAGTTGACCCTTTTGATACTAAATTGGTCCTATCACCTCTTTGCCATACTAAGTTGGCCCATTGCTACATAGTCAACCCATTCTTGCAAACACAATTAACCTTTTTAATACTAAGTTGACCCTTTACTATCCTTTGTATACTATGTCAGCCCTCGACCACATATTCAACCTACTTTAATAGACTATATCGACCACCTATTGTGTACTGCATCAGCCAAAATATACTATTTTGGCCATATATATTTTTCTAACTAGATTGATCCTCTACTATGCAATTGACCACCCACAACAATACTTTGGCCACCTGATACACAGTCCACCACCTTGATTTATCTCACCCTTTATAACTGAGTACATAGGATCGACTTTGTTCTTTATTTGCAATGACTTTTCAACCATTTACCATAAATGACTTAGGCATTTATTGGTATGATTCTTTCCTACCCAATATCCCATTTTAATCCTAGTTTGCTTAAAATTTCTTAAGGTCATTTTCAGTATCTACATTTTACCTAATATCTATTTTTATATATCTAACTTAATTTCAAATAAAATTACCAAAAAAATTAAAATTAATGCATCACTTACCTAAGTTGCACTAGTTGCAGCTACTACACATCCTTCATGTCATAGCTATTATCTCCTCACCATGGCCACTCTTTGGGTTCAACTGGGTCTCTCAGAGAAATATTTTATTAGAATAGTAAAAATAAAAAATGAATTATTTTTCACCCTCTTTATATTTATTATTCAAAATTATTTACCTATCAATTAATTACCAATAGATTCCATTTTTTGCCCATAAATTTGTTTCAATTAACTCTTTTCACAAACTGAAAGATGTTTTGGAATGCTAATGTCGTAGGAATTTTTCCACATATTACATGTATATTTTTCAAAAACATTAATTTTTCACTTATTTTAAAGGTTTGCCTAATGTTCCCTACATTGAACACCTTCACATTTCTCTCACTTTCTTCCTCTTCTACATCACTAAGGGAAGTAAAGGTATGTATTTTTCAAATTTTGTCCTTTCATTTATCTTATTTGATTCTTACTACAATTTTCTTAGCTCAGCATTGTGTGTTATTGTGTTTTTTTCTCAAAGCACCATATTGTGTTTCTACTGCATGACATGTGATGAGATTTGAGTGGGGCATATGTATACACACAATATTTTTAAACTTTATCAATTACTAATGCTTTCTCTCTTACAACAACCCATCGAGTCTCAATATCTATGAGTGCATACCTTAAAGGGTACACTGAGAAAGGGGTGGGTAGACTATTGGTGCTTCACAAGATTATTGTTTCCTATAACACCACTTAAAACCGACATAAACCTCTCATATGCATTTACCTAAGCTATGACACCTCCCTTACACACTCCTCTAAGTAATTCAACGCCTAAACTAACCCCTACCTAAGTTAAAGCCTCTTTTAGACATTTACCAAATAAAGTCAGCCTAGGTAGACCTTGTTCTTAAAATATAAGCATGTTATAGGATTAGGTTATCCCTAGCCAAACTAGTTCAAGACCTAACTACTTTATTTATTAAAGAACAGGGTTGATTGGGCTAACTCTATTAGTTAAAACTTTAAAATAGTTTAGGGTTAGATCTAGCTATATAAACACATCATTTTCACCATTCTTAGAGAGAGATAGAGATAATCATTTATTTGTGCATCTGCTTATCCACATAGAGATAATCATTTATTTGTGCATCTGCTTATCCACCATTCTAATTGAGGAACCATTGCTTAGGGTTTCATACTACACTTAGAGAGAATAATCTTGTCTTGTGAAAACTTGGGATTCACTAAGAGGTCCTTGGATAAACTATAGTCCAATGGACATTGCTTAGGGTTTCATACTAAACTCAATTGCAAACTTTGATTCAAATAGAAGGAGTACACCATGCTATTGTGCCTTAGATGATCCACATCTCTGGGTCAAGCGTTGATGAGCACATTAAACTATCCATATGGCGAGTAGCCTTCACAACCCAGGCAAAGGGAGAGATTGAGGCTCGATAGGTTTGTCTTCAAGTAAGTATTCCTAACTTTTACTCCTCTTTATTAAGCATATATATTTGCATTTTTTTAGCTTATGAATATGTTTATATATCCATGCATTATGATTACCTCTACATGGACTTGAGCAGAGTTCTTCTTTGCATGTTTAATTTCATATTTATTACCCCCATTTTGTACCACAAGCTTTGGTGAACATTAGATTAGATTTACCTTACTTTGTTTTTTACTTTGATAAGAAAACATAGAACCTAGCTAAGGTTATTGTGTGGTATGACTTGACTAGAGGCTTTGGAACCCTCTCTAGTGATATTATGTGGTGAGAAACCCCTTATTTAGGTCTAGCAAATCCATATTGGTCATGACCCCAATTACCTAAATATACCAACAAACGGAAGGGATAGTTTGATGTGTCTTCTTTGAGCCAGGATTGATTTGTAAATCAATTTCACTTTTCCTTGTCATATAACCTGTGTTCGTCTAGGTGACTGCTACCATAAGCATATGGCCTTGCATGATATAATTTGTGACAAATAAGAAAATAATTATGTATGTTTTGAAAATAAGTCAATAAGTCAAAAAACCATCTTGGGCTTATAAAAGAATGAAGATGATGAAGTATGAAAGGGAATCAAATGAGAAAATAAGTTATTGTATAAACGAATTATATATTATGGCCTCTCAGCCATGGGAATGAGCAGATGAATCAATTTAATGGAGATCTTATATTTTATGAGTCATTTAATGTTTCCAAGATTCAATTATATTATTCCGTTGGGTTTTAAATAGGACTCAATTATGTAGCTTGTTTGTTATTTCCATGCAAGTACTTGTTCATTTTTATTATGATATTCTTCATTTTATACTATGTCAATAGTCTTTAATATTTACATTTTATTCCTAACAATATGTTATATGAATAAGTCTTCACTTTGACCAAGTTTGCACACTTAAATAAAATAATATTAATGGAGTCAAGTAACTACCTAAGCAATGATGTAAATTACATATCCCACACACTTTCAATTAGATATCTATGCAATTATATGGTGTATATATGGAATAGCTTGAGTAAGGGTTTCAACCTCATCTTCCATAAAAGTGATCAATACAACTATTGAATTCCAATTATGCTCCTTTGGCACAAGGAAATGTGTAAAGAGACCAAATATGGATACATGTCATAGGTGTTTAGTATTGTGAAGCACAAATTGAATAGAGAAGTTTGGCTCTAGGATTGACCATTAGTGAAAGTGCTAACATATTCTCTCATTTCTCTCTCTTGACTCCTAGATATTTGGATGGTTAAATGGCTAGGCAAGGCCTTGTATCTATAGGATGATTTAAGATTACTCATGTATGTTAGTCAACTTTTTAAAATATAAATGGGAAGAGTTTATGTGTAAGTTAGGGAGAATGGATAGAAGGATCCAAAAAATTGAAATGGATAAGCTTATAAGTCTACATGATTATCTAGGGTAGGCCCGTACAACCATGAGCTTGTCTAGGAGACAAGTAGGTTTCTATTTTTGAGGTAGCGTTGAATAACAAGTGATAAGTAATTCAAATGTACCAACATATACCTTATGGATAATTATTGAGGTGTTTTTTAGATTCTTTGGACCAAATCGAGACTTATGTGGGGTTGGGGCCATCTGAGAAATAAGTTAAAATGTATAATTTTACCAAATAATCTAAATTAGAAATAAAACACAATAATAAAAGTTTTGTGCTAAATTTGGATGTCTAACAAAATCATATAATTATTTATTTAGTGAAAGAGAATATTTATTCGATATATATTTATAGTTAATGAATTAATGTTGGTTATATACTATTAAGCAAAATATCTAACTTTGAAAACACATAATTATTCATAAGAATAGGTCACATGCACACTTATTGATGCTTCACATAAGTATATCAAGGAAAACCTATCGAAGAGTAATATTTCTAAATATTGACTTATATCTCTATTATTTTAGTATTAAATTGTAGTCTGATAATATGTGTATTATTACATTTTGTACATGTAAATAATGTATTAAATAATATAGTGTATTTTTACACAAACTTTACTAACACAATTACACCCACCACCATGTTACTTAAATAATACAAGCCATTTTTTATACAAAATAAATATTTAGAATCTACCACACATTTTTTTTGGGACAAAAAACCTTGTGATTATTGGTTTTGAGTAAGAAAATTATTTTCTACAACTAATATGTTTGATATGAGAAAAGTGGTTTACATGCACATACACTACTTCACTCCTCTACTTTGAACCCTCAAATTTAAATTAAAGCCCTATTAGAGCATAGACCAACACACAAAGGATAGAAAAGACAACCAAATAAGCACAAATAAGTGTGAGAGATCATAGAAAATGTTACAGTAAAACCCTGTGAGAGTTCTCGAAGTCAATATAATCAATGATAATGACATGAAATTCAAAATGAAATAGAGATTCCCTTATTGCCACTATGACATTAATATATTAGAACAAACATCCATGCTCTTAAATCTAGGACATAAAAGCCTTTGTACTTACAAACTTGTAGGAAATATAAAATATAGAAGATTGAAGTACCAAATATGGATATCTATTTTAACCAAAATATAAATTTGTAAGATATTTTTCATACATTATTTGTGCCTTATATGATAACACACCACAAGCTTAAAAGACACCACAATTTAATAATCACTAAAAACTATGGAGAATATCCAAAGATCAATTTGAGAACTATGATCTCTAGAAAGAATCCCGTTGGTGTTTTGTTTATTATCATTCTTGATTATAAAACATTAAAAAATAAAAAAAATCAATGATATTCGCACAATAACATATACAATGATATAGGATGTGAGATACAAGATAAGAATGCATAAAACCAATAACAATAGTTATGCAATGATATAACATACAAATCATATTGTTTAATAATAAATAAGGTTTTCATGGAAAACACAATGTGTATTTTACTATAAAATACAATGTTATCTCATATTATACCTTGCCTAGTTGATTAAGTTTACTTTTTCAAAGCAATATTGTCTCAGTGTGGATGTGAGATGTAGGCTAAGAATGTTGAAAATTAATAACATAAAATAAAATACATTTTATACTTTTTCATAATAAATAATATTTTTGTGGAATAAAAAGTGTTAAATGTGGGAGGTGTCAAAATGTATGGATTTTTTTTTTCAAAAATGATTTGAACATGAGGTTTTAATTTGTTGATACTATATTTTTATCTTTCTTCTCGACTTTACAAACATTAAATGTTTGATGTAATTGACCTATGAATGGTCTTTACATGCTGTTAATAAAAAATTATATTAACACGTAAATTTGTTAATTAGTGTATTGAATAACACACTTTCACAAATATATTTTCTTAGAGTATTTTTTAAAAATAAATTATAAAATTTGCTAATGTGTGTATTTTTTTTAATGTTTTAGTATAAAAAACTTTTTCATTTAATATAAAACCCACTTAATCATCACTTTTTGTGAATTTTATATTTTATTAAGCTTTTTTAAGGTGGTTGTTATAAACAAGAGTGTTCTAAATGTAAACAAGCCTTTAAAAAACTCTTTTTCACTCACATAACAAATCTAGTACATGTTGAATAATGTACACATACTAATTATCATGAAACAAAGTGACAAAACAATTCATGTACAATTGAAATCCACGTAAATAGGGTAAATTCCTTATGTGATATTTATTATAATTTGTGTGTTAAATGATGTACATATATTGCACTCATGAAAATAAGAGGAAAAATGAGGTTTTATAATTAAATGAAAAGAACATTGAATTTGATGTTTTTACATATGAAGTAAAGAACATTGAATTTGATATTTTTAAATATGACGTATTTCACATATATTGACTACTATAAAGTGAGGATAAATTTGATTTGAAATATTTCATTTCATTGGCGATGTGTATATCCTTCTCTTGAATCTCAATTTTATTTTTCCCAACACTATTTTTATATACAAATATAACTAATATGTTTTTTTTTCTTTGTAACTACGTAAGTGTGATATTTATAATACATTTTTATTGTATTTAACATTTTTTATTTTGTAAGGTTCTCTTCCCCATTACTTATATGCAATTATTATGTTTTTCTAAGTGTTTTATTTTGCATGTTCGTTTTAAATTCAACATTCAAACTTCTAGCACTAAGCAATTGTAGTTAAATGTATGGAACAAAGATGAAATAACATTTATCATAAGCATAAATATTTTTTTAGATATTATGTGTAAGACAATTATATATCACGTTGACAAGATCCACATTGACATCTTCCATGATATAACAAATTAACGGTGACATGGATAATGAATTCCAAAATATATAAAAAGATATAAAAAAGATAAATTAATATTCAAAATAAATTAAACCAATACATCTTCCATGATATAACAAATTAACGGTGACATGGATAATGAATTCCAAAATATATAAAAAAATATAAAAAAGATAAATTAATATTCAGAATAAATTAAACCAATTTATTGAACACATTATCAAAAACCATAAAACTTATTAGCTTGTCAGCGTATCAACATGTGAAAAAAATGTAACCTTGATGATGGAAATTTTGTCTACATAATAATCGTCACCAAAATCTCATACCTATACATGCATTTATTAGAATTATTAATGGGACCCACTTGATGACATGGATTTTGCATGAATGTAAATGACACGTTTTGCATGCAAATGACACGTGGAAAATCTTTAATTAATAAGATAGTGACATTAAAGGTATGGATGATTTTATGGCAAATTTTTAAAACTCGCACAATGCAAAATGGACTATGATTTCATTTTTTATATATATAAGGATTATCAATTTGCATAACATAGAATAAATGAAGGCATTATTCGTACACGTTATTTTATTTTAAGGGTGAAGCATGAGTTTAAAATTTCCAATAGTCTATACGAAAACTCAAGTTGCTCGAGACAAAAACAAAGAAAGTAAAGCAAGAAGAAAATAAAACCGGAATTTGTAATAATTAATCAAATTTATTGTTAAATGTGAGATAGGGATGAATGATTTTTAAGAAAGAGTGAGAGTAGAGATTTATTTATTTATTTATTTATTTATTTTATTTTTTTATTTTTATTTTTTTATTTTTTGGATTATATGGTAATAAAAATTGAGAAATATTTTATCTTTGAATGTTTAAATTATACAAATATTCGAATAAAATTTTAAGAATTAGATTTATAATAAAAATATTTGAAGATTCTAAAATAAGAAGGTTAAAGGAGATCAAGTGCGTTGTAGTCCAACGACAAGGATGATGGTGGAAAAGGTGCTATCTAACTATCCACTAAGATATAAATCCCAAGAGATACAAAAAAAGGATGAGGTTAGGATCGTACCCTAGGCAAATTTGGCGGATTAGTCTCGCCTTTGTTCGTCCCAATAAAGGTCGTTGGGTGGAGTCACAATGTCCCAATTGAGATCGAAGATACCTCTGGGAGAAAAAAAAATGGCAGAATAGATAGCCCTCAATCCTTGGCACTAAGTTGGAGAGACATTTTGTACACCTAATCCATGTAAAAATAGAATTTCAATACTAATTAAAATAAAAGGTTAAAGGAGACAATAACCCAAATCAATAAGAAAAGGAATAATTTTTTTAAATAAACTTGACCATTATTTGTTTGATCAATTTACTTGCTATCTACCCTTTCAAGTGCCTTGTTTGCTAAAAGAATATGAGTTACTGTTCATAATGACTTCTTTGATATTTTTGGACACTGAGTGTTTTGGAAACAAACTCTTTTAAGGTTGAATATTTCGTAATATATAATTGTAGAATCTTTTAGGCAGCGGATTATTAATCATTTGTGGAAGAATAGATACATAGTTGTGTTTAATAATTATTGTATTTCATTTACAGTTGCTATTAATAAAATTTACTCTAATTGTTTATAGTTGCATATTCTCACCAATTTTCCTCAGAGTAACATTGAACTAGCACAACAACTAGGAATTTTTGGAAAGCAAATTTAGAAGGTTGAAAATGACCATGCCAATGTATTGTTGAAATTGTAATGGCTTCTACCTTGTGTTTTTTTTGTTCTTTTTATATTATAGTTTTTGTTGATGATGTAACAGTTAATTTTATTTAATATAAAAATATTTGTTTGATCAGTTGAGATAGTTGGAACAATCTGTGGTCCTATAAACTATTATGTATCATGAACATAATTAAAATCATTTCATTTCCAAAGTGTGTATTTTTTGTAACATAGTAATTTTTGATATTTGAGGATTTATTGCATAGATTCAAGTCAATATCTTGACCCATTTTATGAAATGGTCAATATTCTTTAACCAATCACTCATGTGAATGGTCCACATTAGCACTCATTGCATCTAGGTGATGCTCACAGGGGTGAAGCACCAGGATTTCCCGAGGGGTCACCCATCCCAATACTACTCTGGCTCAAGCACACTTAACTATGGAGTTTCCTCCGTAGTTAAACCCACTTAACTTGTTACCCCATTTGCAAAACCTTCAACAAGTGTTGTGCCTTTGTGAACCATCCAATATGGAGCATCCTTTGGGCTCATTCATTTTCAAAGTGTGTAAAGTGTGTATTTTTCGCAACATAGCAATTTATAATATTTGAGGATTTACTGCGTAGATTTGAGTCAATATTTTGATCCATTTTATGAGGTGCTCAATATGCTTTGACCAATCACTCATGTGAATGGTCCACATTAGCACTCATTGCATCTAGGTGATGCTCACAAAGGTGAAGCATAGGGATTTCAATTCAACAAAAGGATGACCACAAGAAAGATAAAAAAAGCTTATAAGCACTTCAAATCATATTTTTTTTCAAAAAATAAGTAAAACAGTGACCACTAGAAAGCTCGTCAACAAATAACCCAAACAACTTAATATACAATGAAAGGACCTCACTATTGATATCAAATATGTGGAAACAAATAAACAATTGAAAAATAAAGAGTGATTATGGAAACGATATATAAAATAATATTTCCACACCCAATTAAAAAAGCCATAAGATCATTCACTTCTAATACAATGTTCAAAAGTGATTATGAAAGCAATATGTAAAAAAGGATTTCCACACCTTTAAAAAAAAACTAAAAAGTCTTTCGATTCTAATATAATGTTGAAGGATGATTAGGAAAATGATGTGTAAAAAAATATTTCCACTTCCAAGAAAAAAAACTAGAAGGCCCTTCAATTCTAATAAAATGTCCTTGCATAATAAAATGTCCTTGCATAGGGCATAATCCCTTAAATGTATTTGGCTCTAAAAGTTTATCGTTGAGTCATTGAACACTATAAAGATGCAAAAGGGTTGTGATCAATGATGTTGGGGGAGATATTTGATTAATCAACACAATTGACACAAGTAAAATGTTTTGTTTACCTTAAGGAGTATAAATCCTCTATCTTAAAAAAAATGCTACAATTTTATTAGGCTAATCTAGAAAAATGATACAAGTCTAATGCGGGGTATTAGGATTTAAAGAAAATTGAGGGTGTTTAGGTCCCTTATTCTACTACAATATTTTATAATTGATGATGGAGAACATGAACATAATGTCACAAGTGCTCATAAATCATGATAAGAGTCATTTTTGTAGGCACTTATTATTTATGTTAAATTTATTATATTATTTTTTATTTAGGTAAATGTGAGGTTTTTAACGGGGTTTATAATTCGAAATAAAGAAGTGTATAAATCATTAAAATTTACAAACTCTTCACAAACCAAACACTAGTTTGAATGGGGTACAAGACGAAACAAATTCCAACCTAACTATTTAAAATGAGATAAAAATCAGTGAACCATCAACAATAAGTCAGCCAACAATCAACAACCAATTAGTAAAGACAAATAATCATTCACAATCCAAACCAACATTGTCAAAACAACAAGAGAAACATTTGATTACTGCTCAAATAGATATAAAAGAGGGCACTAAATTAAACATTGCCCTGGTCTAGCCTTATACCATGACATGAAATAAGGCCCTCCATCATCCATTGAGTACCATCATTCACCATTTCCTCAGCATCAAAGCTCATATCTTCAACCTTTATTTTTAACTGAATAGTTCAATATGGCATTAAATCTCAACCCCAAAGCATGAGAAAGAGAAGCCCCATTATCCAGCAGAGAAAAGGTGCATAGACTCAATACAAGGGTAATATCTAAAGTTAGAGGGGCCTCCCTCCTAAGGGACGAAGAGACCTAAGGCACTTTATGAGTGGGAGAAGGCCATGCAAGATGGTATAATTATCCATGGTTGAGCCACATGTAATCTTGGTCAAAGGCCTCATCATTCTCCCTGTAAATAAGTCTCGGGTGAGAAGAAAAGAGTTGAAGGCCATGCAAGATGGTATAATTATCCATGGTTAACCCAGATGAAATCTTGGTCAAAGGCTTCACCATTCTTCCTGCAAATAAGCCTTGGGTGAGAAGAAAAGAGTTAAAGGCCCTTATAGAAACACCCCTCTACTTGATCCCCGTTGAGATTACAACAAAAACAATGGAAATAAAGACCTTCAAAATTGAGGAACTAAGTCCACAAACCACTGGATGAGCACAACTTAACTGAATGAAAGAGAGGTTCGGAGAGATCAACAATTGCACATGCTTTCACAAATCTTCTACCCACAAATATTTCATCCAGTGTCATGAAATAACCCACACAGATGATCAACAATTTGATGTGCTTCTCCTTCCTCAAGATAGGGGAGATTATAACCCTGACCCAAAGGAGAACAATTGTAACCTCCATTTTTGAGTCAAAGAAAGATGACCAAGAATAAAATAGTAACCCGTTAGTGTCAAAAAAATCAAGGACCTAAAAGACAAACTATACCCTGATCAAAAGCGCTTTCGAAAACAACTTGGAAGAAACTAAGATTGAGCATATTAAAAATAGGAGCAGCAATAACTAATTTGGCCCATTTGACAAGATTAGAAAGAGAAAATGGATCCCTAACGCACTTACCTTAAATATCCAATTCCATCTATTGAATCACCTGGTCTGAAAAACTCAACCGTTGGAATCTCCTCCGAGAAGGATACTAGAAAATCCCCAGTCAGAAAAGATAGAGGAAGATAACACTGGACAGAGGACAAGGGAGTAGGAATTCAAACTTCCATACTGACCATGGAAGGAGAAAACACGTTCGACCCAGAAGCAAGCTAGGATTTACAAAAGCTGCTACAAGCATGGTGGGGATTATCAGTATTTTTGTAATCAATGAAGATCTATATTTTCTTAGAGAAATTCGTTGTGGAACCAACTAGCAAAGGGCCATGTGCCATATTAGCAGATTTCATGGCCCTAACACCAGCAACCGAAACGCCCTTTCCAGAATGTTCCACGCTTACCCTATTGACATTCTTAGGCAAACCCAGTTGCAGATTAATCATCAGTGTCAGAGAAGGAGAAGGCACAATCAGAACACACTTAACCCCACGAAAACATCACGATGATTACATGTGCCTTTGGAAACAAGGTTCAGAAATCCCCTTTGAAGACTGGATCCACCACCTGCGAAAGAAAAGGGAGAGGTTGGTTCCACTCTGCAGGGAGATGTCTTGGAGGCAAGGATTTTGGAAGCATATACATCCAAACACTGTATGGGTGGATCCTCCATCTCAGCACCGTCCTCGAAGTCACCATCTGAATCAGAGGCGAAGCCAGAATCCCTCACGCCTGCAAAACTCTACAAATGACCATTCGAGGAGTAGGCCACACTTCTCAATTTGAACTTAGATTTCCCTAGCGTCACTATCTTGGCAACCAAATCCACTACATTTTTTGTACCACTTAAGGTGCTAATTTATAATTAGGATAAGGTAATTTAGAAATGATTTATTACTAGTAGACATTTAATTTTGATTCCGAGATTGTTTTAGATGTCAGTTTATATTGATTTATGGTATTTTTGTATTTGTCAATTATCAATTTAGATAAGGTTTTTATTGGATTATTTTTTTTTTAAATGTTGGGCCTTGTTTTTTCTTTTTTCATTTTTATACTTACTCATATGTTTCTTTGACTTCCCTATATTCTTTTGTATTTTATGGTTTATTGCCAAGTGCATAGTATTATGCTTTTGGTTGACCATGAACATATCACTATATTCTCGGTTGATTAGAAGCATAACATTATTCTTCTAGTTAACTAGAAGCATCTACAACTATGTCTTGGTCCCTCTTTTCTATAGGTCCCTTTGATCTTTCTATTTTTTTTTTTAGAGTGTTTTCTTCTTTTTGTCATCCTTTATGTTTGTTGTATTTTAGTTTCTGTGCTAATAGTGTCCTAATTTGAATTTGAGAAGTCTATAAATACATAAGGGCATTACTACATATAGAACATAAAATTGAAAGAAAGAGAGTTCCAAAAAAATGTTAAGTAGTGATAATTTTTTTCTAAAAATAAAATTTGAAGTGTCTTTAAGGAAAATTTTCCTTTAGAGACTTCATATTGCTTTATCTCCAAGTGTTCATATAATTAAAAAAAATAGATTTGTGGAAGTGTTATGGTGTGTGGATTTAGTATAGGTTATAGAATTTGTGAACAAACAACCTCAATATTATCACCCATGATTGCATGTACATATTTTTGTGAAATATTAAATCATTAAATACAAATATATCAAAGATAAATGACTACCAATATATTAATGAAGTTCACATGAGAAAGAGTGTCAATGGTCCTCCTTATATAAAGAATACAATAAAATGAAATAATTTAGATTCTAAAATGTATTATAAAATATCACAATACATGATTAACTTTCACCTTGCCCTCCAAATTTTTATATAAATAAGAAATAAGATTTAAGATTGGAAGGAATATGTATATTTTAGAAATATTAACTCAAAATAGACAAACTTTATTTTGAGGATAACCACTAAATATATTATTATTTATAAGTAACTTATAAATAAATATGGATGATGATGTGGACATAAATTGTGCTTATCTATCAAGAGTGCATCTTAGACAATACGAAAGTATATGTCATAATATACAATAACAGAAAATATATAATGGTTAGGGATTGCATCCCTTGATTATTTGTTGAATTGTATTGAGTGTTGGTTTCCAACTTTTTCTAAGACAAGGTTATGAGTGAGGCAGGGTTCTAATTGACTACATTGTTTTTAAGGTCTTACAAGGTTTTATGAGTTCATTAAAATTTCAAGAAAGCCAAAAAAATTGTGGGAGATGCGCAATGAGTTTTGAGAAACTAAGTGAAGTTTTCAAAGCCTAAACCAAACAATAAAAGTGATTAATTTTGTTTCATAATATATTATAGCTATTTAGGAGCGTACAATTGACTAAGAACATAAGGTTTGATCAAGAACATAATACTCCACTCCTAATTAAAAATTGAAAGTTATCACATCACTGAATGGTCTCTAGATATTGTTTGCCTTGATTCTTGGACTTGTTTCCAATTAATTCAAGCATCTGAAATTCTATAAATTTTCTACAATTTGCAGAATCCTAATTTCACATAGTGAATTATTCTAAAATATTCCTTTATGCAATTAAGTTTGTTTTTTAATTTATTTTTTTGGAATTAAACTTGTCCAAACTGCAACATTGTTTTCCGGTTAAGTGTAATGCATGTTGTTTTAAAACCACTTTCCCATCTTACATTGTTTAATGTTGAACTACTCATGTATTTTATGAAACTTAGTTAAATTACCTAGGATAAACATTTAAGGAAGGAAGCCCATTCATGTTGCCTGCACTCAACTACGTTAGAAACATGACCGTGGGGATTACGGGGTGCTCAACGACAAATTTGTTTCAAGCTATTCACAGTATCGTGTATGGAAATAGAATTTCATAATGTTTTTAATGCGGCATGAGTATAATGCAGCCAGGTAAGAAGAAGAAAGGTAATGACTGAGTATTTGCATATGAATATTTAAGGCAACTTTTTACAGCCGACAATCTTGGAAGGCAATAACTGGTTGGCCGATGCAACTACCTTCGACTTTTCTGGGCATTTGTGTGTAAAGATCCATCTACACTGTACTGTGATCGCACCAGACGTGCATAAAATATTGAGGAAATGGATCATTGACCCTATGACCCTGATCAACAAATCAAGAACTATCTCCAAAATCATATGTTGTGCTCAGAAACAGAGTTCGGGTGCTACTTTCATGGCCACCGCAAAAACCCTTCAACAAATTGAGCTAGACTTCAATGATGACCTGAGAAAATTTATCAGTGGTATCAAGACTAGGTAGACCGATCCATAAAACTTAGTAGAAATGACTGGATATGACGACAAGCGAGGAAATTATATCGATTACGAGTCCTTTGCCGTAGCGGGATAGATGTCAAGAGTGCTAATGAGTTAAAAGAAAAGATCTGAGCTCGCCTCACAAGATATTCAGGGTTTGAAAGAGATTCAATTTAATTTCAAAATATGACTTTGAATGATATTTGCTGAAATTCAAATTGATCGTGTGCCTCATGAAAAATGACAAAATAATTGTCGATCTCGAATCAAGGAGACTTGAATGGAAAACAGTCGCCATTGTTGATCCACAAACAACTGCCAATCTTGCGATCACTCAAGGCAGTTTGATGGAGGTTGAGGAAAAAATACAAAAAAAAAAAAAAAAAAAAAATAGACGCGCATGATAAAGCCTTGTCCAAGGTAATTAAGCGGCTTCCAACTTTCCTTCCTTTCTTTCTTTTTTACAGGGGAATCGGTAATGTCTCTTCATTTTCTCTGTCAGATTTACTTTACGACAGAGGTAATTAATGTAATTCAAGTTGTTCTCTCATTGTTTTGAGGGATAAGACCAACAAACAAATATAGGAAGAGCTATGTTGCACGGATCTTAAAAATACAAAAATAATGGTAATTCCAAAGATTAGATTATGCAAGATTTCATTTAGGAAACAACTTTGGATAAAAAACTTGGCACCATCATTTTCTTGATTATAAAAAAAAAAAAACTAAAATCATTTTACAATGTTTCAATAAATTGTAAGGTTCTATAATATCATATAACACTTTATTATATATTATAATACATACACTTGATCATATGTATTTAGCATTCAATTAATTACTTGCATTTCTCTATATGCTTACCATTTGTATCTAGCATTCATGCAATTATTTTCATCTCTCTATACACTTGACCATGTATGAGTTCTTCACATGCTTCTCAAGCATCCAACAACCCACAACATCATCATATTATCCATGCAAAGAATCGTTCATATGTCTAGTACTCACTTTATAATGTTTGTACAATAGAGAAATATGCACTCACATCTATTGCTACCCAAAGTGATCATTATGTAACTCTCCTCAACAACTTCATGTCAGAGCACCACTAAGACATTGCTTTCACTCTTCTAGTATAATAGATACATCAAACGAGTGTATCGTAATGCCTTAAATTAACCTTTATTGTTTGACATGTTACATAGCTCCTCGCAACACCTTATTGTGACTCAACCACTTTTCAACCTTCCATAGTGCAATGATACTATATAAATAATGTTGTGTAGCTCTACCATCATTCCAACATATGAAAAATCTTGCACCAATTTCATAGATAGTCTCTACATAAGCTTGTACAACCATCCCTGCTTGCAAAATCAACATACACAACATCTTGCATAAACATCTTGTGCACAATTACTATTACATAGACCCATGCAAAGTTGAAACATTTTCCAACAATCAACCACTTGTTGAACACTTTGCATAAAGGAATACATATCCATCCTTCAACAACATACAAGGATATTGACAATCACACAATATTTCACCTGGAAAAACCCTTTCGAGTAAAAACCCTGGCACTGTAACCTTCTTTATTATAACATAAATTGAAACCTTCTTACAATGATCCAATAAGTCATAAATTTATGTAACCTTCATACAAC
Source organism: Torreya grandis (assembly GCA_037957365.1). Lineage (NCBI taxonomy): Eukaryota > Viridiplantae > Streptophyta > Pinopsida > Cupressales > Taxaceae > Torreya > Torreya grandis. Next base: position 701,378 of record JARHVA010001751.1, on the reverse strand, counting down.
ACTTTAATATATATTACAATGCACACATTTGATCATGTGTATTCAACATTCATTCAATGACTAACATCCTTATATATACTTGACCATGTATATCCAACATTCATGCAATTACTTGCATCCCTCTATACACTTGACCGTGTCTTAGTTCTTCACATGCTTCTCAAACATCCAACAACCCACAACATCATCATATCCTTCTTAAGAAGAACTACGCATATATTTGTCACTCAATTTATAATGTTCGCACAATAGGGGAATCTGCATTCACACTTGATATTGACCAAAGTGATCATTATGTAAAACTCAACATCTTTGTGTCAGAGTGTTGCAAAGATGTTGCTCACACTCTTACAATCTACAGATACATCATAAAAGTGGATTGTAACACCTTAAGTTAACCTCCATTGCTTGACATGTTGAATAGCTCCTTACAACACCTTAATGTGACTCAATCATTATGATCCTCTTGGTAACCTTCCATATTTAAATGATACTATGCAGAGAACCCTACGTAGATCTACCATCATTATTGCACACTAAAAACCATGCGCAACTACTATAGACAATATATGTGCAAGCCTGCACAACCATCCCTACTTGTACGATCAACATACACAACATCATTCATACTCAGTGCTTGTGCATCACCAAGCTCATGTAAAATTACTATTGCACAAATCCATGCAAATTTATAACAATAGCAAACAATCTCCCAGTTGTTGAACACTTTTCATAAAGGAGCATGCATCCATCATTCAATAGCTTTGGGTAGCCAATCCCATATTTTTCCTACACCAAGAGAACTTTTCAGTACTCACTACATTTGATAATGAATCCACAATGTTTTCATTCATGTCCACCTTCTCCAGATGTATAATTATATCTTCCACCATATCCCTTACAAAATTATATTGCACATCAATGTGTTTCATCTAAGAATGATAATCAAGGTTCTTTGATAGACAGAATGTGCTTTGACTATCACATTTTATCTTTACAATGTTTTGAGTGAACTCAACCATATAACATAATCTTTGAATCCAAACTGCCTCCTTGCTCACATGAGTAGTTGTGGTGTACTCATATTCTATGGTGGATATCTCAACACTAGCCTACCATTTGTTCATTCAACTTATAGCTCCACCAAACAAATTGAACATATATGCACTAGTAGATCTACAACAATCAAAATCTCTCCCTATAGATTCAACGTCTTGCTTTCACCAGGTTTACCATGATATAAAATTACATAGTCAAAAGTCCTACACAAATACTTGAAGATCCTGTTCGCCACCATCCAATGCTTATTTCTTGGATTAGACATGAATATGCTCACTACTCCCACTATATACACAATGTCAGGTCTTATTCAAACCATTGCATACATCAAGCTTCTAATTTCACTTGCATATGATACCTAAACCATGTCTTATAAATTATCTTGTGTATTTAGACATTATGTAGTAGATGGTTTCTGAGCAATTAAAAAACGTGAGCACACAGGCTTATAATATTGCATCTTAAACCTTTGTAGTATTATCTCAGCATACTTCCTCTATTCTAGCCATAATTTTTTATTTGCACGATCTCATTTGATTTTCATGCCCAAGATGAATATTGTGGCATAAATATATTTCATGTCAAACTACATAGACAGATGAGACTTCGCTTGCTTGATCATGTTCTTGTCAATTTTGATCAGCAACATGTCATCCACATAGATAACTTTAATGGCATAGTTATCACCTTCCTCCCTGCATTAAACACAAGGATCAGCTCTACTACATGCAAGCCCAAGTCTAACCACATAACTGTCAAATTGATAATTCAACATTCTTATCTATTGCTTGAATCCATACAAGGATTTATTCAGTTTGTAGACTAAGTCATATTTATCTTTTATGTTGAAGCTTTGTATATTTCTTATTTAAGCTTTCCATATAAAAACTTTATCTTAACATCCATCTAATCTATCTCAAGATATAATGTATTAGAAATAGCTAAAATAAATTTAATGGAAGTTAATTTTGTAATAGAAGAAAAGGTCTCACAAAATTCAATTCCCTCTACCTGCAAGAATCCCTTTGCTACTAGGTGATCCTTATACTTCTCCATCTTCCCTTGCACATTTTGTTTCTTCTAAAAAACCCACTAGTAGCCCATAGTTTTTGGTCTAAGAGGTAAATTGACCAAGTGCCAAGTCTCATTTTTGTCCAAAGGATCCATTTTCTCCTTCATGTCTTACTTCCAAGACTTTCTCTCATGACATTCAAGAGATTATTTCACTATCTTGGGGTCTTCACCATCAGTCACATATAATAATAACACAGAATGAAAATATGGCAGGTTATACCTTTTAGGGATTCTGTGTACCTTTTCTGATCTCCTCATAGTGGGATTTGTAAGCTCCTCCTCTTATTTTGACTCTTACAACTCACCATTTATTGCACCATACTTGGATACAAAATCTTAAACATCTACATCAACGTGCAACTTTTATATTATTTCTTTTGACTGCTTCTTTGCTTCTTCTTGCATAATAACCTCTTAGACCTCCATGAATACTACCTTCTAGCTAGAGAACACCTTGTTTTTATCAAGCTTCTAAATCATGTACCCTTTGACATCATTACCATATCCAATAAAGATTCACTTTAAAGACTTAAAATAGATAGTTGATCTTTCCTCCTTTGGAATATTGGATTAAGCTTTACAACCAAATATTCATAGGAGTCACAAGCATGACTTCTGACTAGTCCATGCTTATTACAGACTATTTTCAACCAATGTTGATGCGGGTGATCTATTGACAAGTTACAATCAATAGTCACTGCTTCATCCCAAAACTTCTACTCTAATTGCACATCACTCAACATACTCTGAGCCTTTTCCATTAGTATCATGTCCACCCACTTTGAAACTCCATCAAGCTACAATGTGTATGGATTTATCTTTTGCCTTTATACATCACTGCACCTGTAAAATTTATTGAACTCATTAAGTTAATATTCACTCTTATTTTCCATGTGTAACACCTTGATACTCATCTTTGTCTAATTATCCACAAGGGCTATAAAATTGTTGAATTATTGATAACTTAAAATTTCTTCTAGATGAAGTATATTTAGGTCTTGCGAGACTAGTCATTTATGAAAGACACATAGAATACAAAAATGTTTAGTGATGGGAAAACTACTGGTCTAGAAACATCACTATGGATAACCTGCAAAATTACACTTTCCTACATAGCCTTTATAGGTAATTTCACCTAATTTTACTTGTCATAAACACAATGTTCAAAGAAATAGAAGTCCAAGAGACAATTGTCCATCCCTTTCACCATGTATTTCCTTTGCATCATGCACAAACATTTTTCACTAATATGGCCCAGCCTTTGATGCCAGAACATTGTCTTCTCTATCAAAATAAATGTTCACCTTCTTGGATCAGCGTAGACCTCAATAACAATAGAGTTATTCCATGCATTTCTTACTATACTCACATCAACCTTGAATAGAGTACAACTGTGCACGTCCCTTGCAAACATTATGGCTTCATGCACCATTTTTAGTGCATACATTATGAATGAAACCTATAAACTCACATCATTCATTTTTATCATAGACATTTAATTCCTTGCAAGCCCATGAATGTGAAAAACACTAGGGAGAGTTTTGATCCTCCTATATCTTAAATTGAGCTTCACTCTTCCTCTACCCATGATCTTATAGGTTGATTTGTCTCAGAAAATATATCATATTCTTCATATTCATAAGACCATTCCCATTTAGGATACATATAATATGAGGCACATGAATCAATCAACAATGCATCATTACATGTGTGCAGACTTGAGGCTATGAGATAAACATCTCCATCTCCATCCTTAGAGACTATTTCACCTAAGGATTACATAACATTTGTTTTTTATCCTTTTCCACCTCTCTCTCTACATCCCTTCTTGAAATGTGTTGAATTACCATAGTTCCAACACCTATTAAAGGATATATCTGTTGTCTTATATTTACCTCTAAACTATGAGTACTTATCCCCTGTATTTATCTTTCCTCTTTCTTATGAGTGGCCACACATAGATGATACATATTTTTTAGATAACTTTCTATAGAATTGTGACTTAGCTCCTATGATACTAGTGCTATGACTATATATTCTAATTTTAGCTCCGATGTATTACTAGTGATAACCATCACTAGATTGTGCCATAAATATAATAAAGAGCACAATAATGTAATACACATTTCTTCTTCATCCATTTTCATCCATAGATGATAACTGATATAACACAATGTTGAAAGTTTTTAGCTGCTCTGCAATAAATTCACCATCATTCATTCACAATGAATATAGTTTGTTTCATGGAAATAGTTTTTTTACCAATGACTTGGCCTGGTACAACATTCCAAACTTATCCAAAGAAGCTTCACAATATTTTTAGCCAAAACATTTAGTAGCACTAATTTTGATCAAAATAACCCGATAGAGCTTATAGCCTTCATATCAACCTTCTCCCATTATTTTGATTTCATTACCGTGGGTGGTGTATTCACTACACCAACCCACTAATCTCTATCTAAAAACAGATATTCCATCTTGTGTTTCCATAACTCAAAATGTTGACCATTTAATTTAGTGTTTCAATCTCTATCTTTGTACTTCTAGTAATTTTCCTTGCACAATATCCTTCAAAGCAAAAATATCACTCAATAAATTTGTTTACCATATGCTATCCAAACTTCGAAAAATCTACAACCAATCTCTAATACCAAATTTTTGAGATAAGGCCTATGCACAATAAATAAATACAAAGGAGAACTAGTCATATGAATCTTAAACATGCAAAGATAATTTCGTCACACATAATACATAATATTCACCTGGAAAAAACATTTTAGGTAAAAAAAATAGCATAATAACCTTCATGATTATAACATAAACTGAAACTATTTTACAATTCTATAAGAAGTTCTAAGGTTTTGTAACCTTCATACAACACTTTATATTAAAATTCACACACTTAACTATGTGTATTCAAAATTAATGTAATAACTTTAATCCCTCTATACACTTGACCATGGATGAGTTATTAACATGCTTCTCAAGTATGCAACAACCCATAATATCACTATATTCTTCTTGAGAATAATTGTGCCTATATCTAGCTCTCACCTTGTAAAGTCTGCATAACATGAAAATCTACAATCATATGTTGATCTTATTTATTGCATGTGAATCTATGCATATTCTCCATTCTCCACCTTTATTATGTGTCAACACAGTTGGGACTACACATGGGTTCAAACTCTCTTAGTTTAGACCTTTTTCCAACAACTCCTACACCGACCTCTTTATCTCCTCATTCTCAATTGTAGTCAAACTATAAGTTGCCTTGTTTGGAAATCTTGATCCTGTCACTAGATCCATGTGATGAATAATTTTACTTATAGGTGGTAGTCCCTCCAACAATTTACTTAACACAATGTCAACATATTCTTCTAACAAATTATAAATTTCAATAGGAATATCACTCACCTTAATGGTTTTCTCAACTTGTATAAGCTTTGGAATCACCACAAATCATGTCTCTTTTATCTTTTCCACCTCAAAAATTATTTACCAAAATCCATCATCACCTTAGAACTGTTTTCCATCTATTCTCTTCTATCCTTCAAAGTACTTGAAGTGAACCTCTTTCCATCCTTCATAATAATGTAGGTTTTCACTCTACCATCATGCATAAATATTATATAAAACCTGGCATGGCCTTCCCAATAGCACATGACACACATCCATAGGCATAATGTCACATGAAAACATCATCCACATATAAACCAACCATAAAACTCACCATACACTGCACATTCACCTGCATTTGCCAATCCTTGAGCAAACATAAAACCTTAAATGGAGTTGGATGTGGCAACCTTTTTGGCCTAATTTTTTAAGTCATTTCTTGGGATACCAAATTATTCATGCTACCACTATTAAAAACTAATTTATAACACTTACCTGTTGATATGTAAATAGATTAGAGTAAGAAAATTTCTTTGCATAATTAATTTGTCTTCGTGGTTGCTTTTAACAACACTCTTTTCATCAATAAAAATTATCCTTGTTTTGGATCTTCCATGTGTTTTGGAGATCCCACACTTTATTCATCACCTTGAGTTATGATTTGTCCCTTTATCTTTTTTTTTTGCTATTCTAAGGTTCTTCTAGAACCTCAAAATCTTTATGTCCAACATACTTATTGCATTTAAGACATTTACTTGTGAAGCCTCTACCTCTTCCAAATGATCCTCTCCCTCTATAATAATAACCTCTTCCTCTTGTATTTTGATTATGATTGTGGGATCTGCTCACCTATCCTTCATGAATATGTTTTCCTATTCCACCACTACTTTCCCCCTTCCTCTCGAGGATCTTCCTCTACCTTTAGAGTTCATCTACTTTATTCTTGAAAAATATTCTTCTGCCTTCAATGCATATTGATATGCTTCTTCCATAGGTTCTCAAGTTCAAAAAATTGATTTCATCTTGAACAAAACTATGCAACCCATTCACACACCTCTCCACTTTATCTATATCATCTTCCACATGTCTATCTCTTATAGTGAGCCTATAAAACTCTTTGATGCTCATCTCCTTTTGTCTCAGATTTTGTAATTTTCTAAAGAAATTCATGTGATAATCATAAGGCAAGAATATTTCCTTTATTTGTGTCACTATTATATCCTAATATTTGGTTTTATCCTTAAATTTTATTTGCCTCTCAATCTGCACATGATCCCATAATAAAGATGTGTGACCTTTAAGTTTTTTATAGGAAATTTTGACTTTCTTGGGCTCTTCAATTGACTCATAGTCAAATTATGTATCCATATCAATGATCCAATCTATAAGTTCCTCTCAATTTAACTTCCATTATATCAAGGGGTGTTTAATCTTGGCTTACTTATTGTCCTTGTCATAAATATAAGAAATGTATTCTTAGCTTTATTTTCCATGTCTTCCACTCCAAGGTCTTGAGCCCATTATTCTTCATACTCATGCACATATTATACATGAGTTACCCTTATTTGTGTTTTCTCCATTGCATCCAGTCTTTCTTGGATTCCTCTCATCATTTTTTCCAAGTCTATAACTCTAGGTCCCCTTAGTCATACTCCTCTTCTAACATGATTATTTATGTGTTTCATCTCTTTCCCCAAATGCAAGCTTCTCTTTCAATACTTTAAAATTGAATCAATTGGATTCTTCACACACATGTCCCAATAATTAAATACCTTGATCTAATACCAATTGATGCAAGTGGGAACTAGGGGGACAACTTAATGACAACCTCACTCCCCAATAGTGAAATTATTTCGCTCACTCTCACTCTCAAGATACAAGACATAACACAGGGGAAAATAATTCCTTTATTTAATTGAAGATATCAATACAATCATAATACAAAATAAAATGATCACAATGTTCTCTACACACTTGTAGGCCTAAGCTTTACCTTCTCTACTCTACATTCTACTTACTTGGGAACTTAGCTCCTAAACTCTTTTCTCTATCTTTAACTAAAGCCCAATCTCAAATTTAATACCTTGATGTTTCTCCTCTACCCATTCAAATATTTCTTTAACTTCTTATAATTATTGGAGTGCCTCTTCACCTTCATTTTCATCTTATAAATGTTCAAGACCCAATAGGTCACAATTCTCTATTGTTACTTTCTTTTTACAATTCATGCATGCAAAATGTGTCACTTTATACAATCTAGTGGTTTTGAAAACACCATGGTGGTTGTGAAACTACCACTTTATGCAGATCAATAATTGTGGAGATACTAGGTCAACTATGCAACCACCATTTGAGCTTGAAAATTTGCCACGTAATGTAGACTAGTGTTTCTTCACTATGCAAAGTCTACTAACTTTCAAAGACCATAAATTTTGCATATGGATTCAAAATGATGTGATTTTAATTTGAAAGTGCATTACCCTTAGAGGGTATGTAATCATATTTAGTTTTAAGGAATTAATTAATGGCCTTTTTACCTCTACCCCACAAGTAAACCATTTTATCCATTCAATGGATATAACCACTTATCAAATTATACCGATGGTTGAAAAAGTCAAGAAACTCACTTGGAACCATGTACCTTTATAAAAATTATCCTTCTCTGATTTAATTGATATCACTACAGTTTTATAGAACTGATACTTTCCTTTAGGTTATATGACCAAGCCAAAATAACATACAAACCAAAACTACTCAAACACACAACTATTATTTTTTTGGTCAATGCAAGATTTCCTATTCATTAGGAATGATCCTACGTCAAAAAGTTATGTGCACCATGTGTAACATATATAAATAAATAAAATATGTATAATAATAATTTGAATCACATTTGTAACAAATATATGTAGTCATAAAAAGATAGCAACATGTAAATCGTAATAGTAAAATCTAACCTAGTACTAATATGTTGATATAGAAGAAATATAAGTAAGGGATTAGAAAGGAAGGGGCAAATGATATTCCCTGATGATAGCCATAAAAGAAGGATAATTTATATGCCCCACTATAACCATCAAATAGGGATAAATGATATGCCCCAATGTAACAATAAGATATAGTGATGAAGCATAATGATAATATGACCTAATATAGACAAGATATGGAAATGAATCTACCAATAATAGTAAACCGCAATGTGAATAATATGTATGAAGGATGTGATGCATGAGCTAATTGTGATATAATAAATGTAAGTTCCAAAATACATAAGTGTGTCATGCCCCCAATGGCAATGTATAAGTAATAAGAATAGTAATAGTTTTTTGTTTATCAAATATCAATGTAGGTATGCTAATGAGTTCCCCCCAATGTAGGAAAGATATAATATGTAACATTATAAATCAAAACTTGAAGACATGTATCAACAGGACTAGAAAAGATAATAAATGACAAGATAAATTGAAAAATATACACAAGTGCGTAAAAGTCATGACAATGACACTGCCATAAGCATAAAATAAAATAAAAATATTCCACCAAAATAAAAATAATAGAATAATACACGATAAAATAAATTATTGAAGCATAAAATTAATGCAAGTGCATGATATTCATTCAATTCTTCAAAGGTTTACCTTCTAATGTAGTTGGGGGATATGCCCATAAACCAAGTTTCTATGTAATAATAAAGATACCTAGATAATTAGGTTTGATTTTTCATTAATTTTATTTATTTGCATTTATTTTTTCAATCCTCTTTTATTATCTAGTCACCCACATTGAATTATCTTAATATAATATTTTTTTATAAGCTTTCTTAATGCGATTTTGATAAACTATCATGTGCTCAGTAGTATGTTTATGTTCCTAAATTAACATTTTTAATTGATATAATAGTTTTTATCTATATTTATTATCATCCACAATACCTTTAAGGGACACACAACGATAATGAATCTCAAATTCTAAAGTAAGAACTACTTATGTAACATAAACAAAATAGAATAGTGGGTTACCCCTATAGCTATCCTAAAACTTAATTGATATGCCCATAAAGAGTATATAATCTAATTATGCCAATTTTCACCATGTTTACAACTATTTTACTCAATCAATTTTTAAAAATGTGTAGCCTCGACTTGACCATTCCTTTGAGGTAATAAGGAATTGGAAATGTATGTTATATCTTATATGTAACACAAAAATTGTTAATCATCTTATTCTTGAAAGATTACCCATTATCTGTACTAATAGCATATGAAAGGCCAAATTGATAAATAATGTGAGTCGTTAGAAATATATAGATGTCTTCACCCATGGTATATTCTCAAGGAATAACTTTTACCCTTTTTGTCAAATATTCAATAGTAGTAAAGAAAAAATGGTGACCTTTTGATGAGGTATGATTAATTTTTCTAACTATATAAAATCCTCAAATGGAAAATAGCCAAGGAGAAATAATAGGTTTAAATTATTGAGATAGTGAATGCGTTAATTTACTATATCATTGAAATTTATCACAAACATTTTACATATGTATGACATAGCTTTTCCACGAAAATGTCCACCATGTTCATTATCATGACCCTATTGTGAGGTTGATTTATCTTCTTCAAACCCAAGGCATCTAAACAAGTGACCATCAAAAAATAGATTGAAAATAGTGACTCAAGTAATGACATATCTAATAACATCTCTTCACAACTTTATTTTATTATTCTTAAAAAAAATTAGGAATAGTTTAATTAGATAAAAAGTTACAAACGTATTCATACTACTTTGAATTGGGTGTATCACCTGTGATGGAAAATACATCCAACCCATCTAGGTATACTAACATAATGGTTAGATGTTGTAATATCTAAATGGTCACTATAACATGATCAACTATAATATCAAAAGCTGAGAATTTGCAGTGAATATAATTAGCATCAATGATTGGAGTTTCTACGATCGAGTTCATTTTGTTGTCAACATTTTGAGCCACCACTTAGGCTCATCATCGAGACAAATATGATGCCTTAAATATTTGATATATTTAAATACGATAAATAACCAAAAACCCATAAATATTCATCCCAAAGATGACTAACTCTTTTTGATGATTGGCATCCAAGAGCATTTAATCAATAAGCCATCATCCCTATTTAAGCAATTATTATTTTTAATGATTTCAATGGCTTCTCTTATTCATATTTTAGACTAGATGTCAATTTTAGCCTAAATTTTTATCTCAAAAATATTAATTGGATGCTTAGTATTCATGTAATGTTTTGCCAAAGCCAATTTTTTATTTCTACTATGTCATAGGTCAGCTTCATTCTATTTAATTCATGTCCCAAAGTGATATACTAGTTTTTCCAATATACAATTTTCCACATGCACATGAAATTTGATAGGCTCCTTTAACCGAATCTAGGTCAATGGGATCTTTCATTGATTTGAGGAGTTTCTAAAGACTATTGGGCAAGGAGAAAATCATAATAATATTTTTCCTTTTTAAATGTTTAGCAATTTTATTTGTAACTCCTTGGATGAAAGGAAGGAACACTTTATGATTTACACTATATTCTCCTTTTTCATGTGTTCTTCTATTATTTCTTTACACTTTTTTGAAAGCCCTATTGATTTGCAATGTGGAGTACAATAGGGCTTTCAGAAAAGTAGAAAGAAATAATAGAAGAACACATGAAAAAAGAGAATATATTGGAAATCATAATGTGTTCCTTCCTTTCATCTAAGGAGTTACGGATAAAATTTATAAACATTTAAAAAGAAAAAATATTATCACGATTTTTTGCCCGCTCAATAGTCTCAAAAAACTCCTCAAATCAGTGAAAGATCCCATTGACCTAGATTCAGTTAAAGGAGTCTATCAAATTTCATGTGCATGTGGAAAATCATATATTGGAGAAACTGGTAGATCAATTGGTACGTAAATTAAGATCATGGAGCTGACCTATGACATAACAGAACTCAAAAATTAGCTTTGGTAGAACATTATGTGAATACTAAGCATCCAATTAATCTTTTCGAGACAAATTTTCTAGCTAAAATTGATAATTGGTCCAAAAGATGAATAAGATAAGTCATTGAAATCATTAAAAATAATAATTGCTTAAATATGGACGATGGCTTTGTGATTAAATGCTCTTGGCTACCAATCATCAAAAAGAGTTAGTCGGCTTTGGGATGAATATTTATGGGTTTTTGGCTATTTATGCTATTCAAATATATCAAATCTTCAAGGCATCATATTTGCCCTGATGATGAACCTAAGTGGTGGCTCGAAATGTTGGCAAAAAAATGAACTTGATCGTAGAAACTCTAATCATTAATGTAAAATATAATATCAATAAGAACTAGGGATGCACAAGTAGTCATAACATCAACATGACAAGTGTTTCTTCTAGAAATGTTACCAATCTGAAACTCATCAAAATGAGCGATCAAACTAAGAATTAATTCTTGATATGGAATTATTTTTTGCTTTTTATTTTATAGGAACCTATCACTTGATTGAAGATAACTTGAAATTCACCATAATCGTTTATATAATGTGTAATTATGGAACCAAATACCAGGGATAATTTTAAGAATGGACCCCTAAAAGCTTACTATCAAACCCTAAAAAATCTTAGAGTTCAAGTATATTTACATTAGCAAATCTTTGGAAAATTGCCACACCATTATATATTGACTGGTGAATTCTATTAGCTATTTCAAAAACTTATAAATAGTTGGAGAATCAAGCGTCATATTCAAATCAATAAATAATGGAAAAAATTACAAGTTAAACCCCTCTACCCAAACACATTCATAGGGAATAAATGCTTGTGGAATAATGATTATGATCAATGGATACCCTGAGTGTTTTCAGAATGACTATTTTACTTTGCCCTGTGAAATTGGGGGCAATCCAACCATTTCAAACACTTTCCTAAATGAATAAAACCAAATAAAGAAGACATGAGAGACAACATGAATAATAATTGCTATAGACCCATGCCAAACCTAAACCTTAAGTAGGTGTGTGTGACTCTAAAAAAAAATCATCACCACATCAATGCCCAAACACACACTCACAAGATTTTTGAGGTCTTGTTGATCTCATTACTAAGTAAACAATCCCAAACAAATGCAAAGATCTTGTTGATCTCATTACTAAACAAATAAACTCGTGTGATTACCAAATTATGTCTAATATTAAGGGTTTTGATATAAGATAAAAAAGAGTTTTCACATTGCGAGTAAAGATATGAGGAAAAAAATAACATGGTAATAATTTGAATCCCTTAAAAGATAGGAATAATTCATTAGAAGTGTGAAAAAAATTGTAGATACATATGGCTTATGTTTATTACTTATATTGTACTTCATTATTGGTTGCTTAGACTTCTCTTTGGCCTCCTCTTGAAATTGTCATTCGCTTCATGATTCCCAAAACATCTAGGGCTTGTATTTCTTACTTGGATTGTACTTCATTGTTGGCTACATAGACTCCTCCTTAGTCTCCTCTTATAATTGTCACTCACTTCATGATTCCAATGACATATAGGGCTTGCATTTGTTACTTGGATTGTAATTCATTGTTGGTTGCTTAGACTCCTCCTTGGCCTCCTCTTATAATTGCCACTTGATTTAAGATTCCCATGACCACAAAGGAATAAAACTTTAATAGAAATGAAGTTATATGAATTTATGTTTTAGGGTTTCATGGTTTTATAGTTTTAAGCAATTTGAAACACTTACATAGATTTATTTTATAAGAGGTAATTTGTGTTAATTAAAAAACCAATGGAGAAAGAGGTTAGAGGAGGAGAAGTCTAAAGTCGAGATCTTATGTACGGTTCCTTATTTTTAAGGATTATATTTGCCATTCTTTTTAAAGATTAAATTTGTCCTTTTTTAAGTGTTAAATTTGATGGCCATATGACTAAGTATAAATTAAGTACAAACCTCTTTAAGTCTCTCAAAAGACTAACTAGATAATATAATAAACTGAGTGTAGCAAAAATTGTGACAAAAAATCAAAGTATAGAGTATAAACCAACTATGAGGCCATAGGGCAAGACAATTATGAAAAGAGAGGATGACATAAATAAAAATATATATTCAAAACATTTTTATATTTTTAAAATTATAAACTATATACTAAGTCTGCCAAAATTTCTTGACCACATCTATATTTGCATTTCAAATATTTCTTTATTTCAATTAACAAACCATGTCAACTAGGATATAATTATTACCTTAAACATTTTTCAAAAATATAGTATGATCATGAGGCTCTGTTGCGTTTATTCATTTTGTTCTTTGTGCATTATTTAAAATAAGGATCTTGCATGTCATTATTTCTTAGAGAAAATCAATTTCTTGTTTGTTTAAAATATGTATGTGGTAAAGACCATCTAGATAATACAATAAATTGAGTATAGCAAAAAATAGTGACAAAAAATTATAGTATAGAGTATAAACCAACTATGGGGTCATAGGGCAAGACAACTATGAAAAGCAAGGATAACATAATTGAAAAAAATATTTAAAACATTTGCATAGTTTTAAAATCATAAACTATATAATAAGGTCTACCAAAATGTCTTAACCACATCCATATTGGCCTTTCAAATATTTTTTTATTTCAATTAACAAACCATGCCAACCAAGATATAATTATTACCTTAAACATTTAAAAACAAAATACAATATGATCATGAGGCTCCAGGATTCTTTTTGTGTAGTACATATGGTAAGATCATGTGTAGTACTTAGTATAAATTCAAAACATACCACAGCTCACACTTTGGATACAGTTGGTCTATCTAATAGACTCAAATAAGTTCATATTAGAAGGGATTGTTTCCTTAAGGTTGTATCCTCTATAAGTTACCCCTTGAAGGAAATTGTAAAATGTTTCTCTTCGGAGATTAGATATCGTTTTCCTCAGGATGAACTATAAGAATCCATCATTGTGATGTACCCTCAATATTGAAAAAATGTTAGCTCATCAAATTTTTAGAATAAAATCAAAATTTTGGCCCAACACTTTTGTAAGAGTGTAGAATTGAATGGAGAACAAACTAAAGGCATTTTAGAATTGTCAAAGCTAAAGGAGCGGTTTGTAAGATTTGCCACAAGTTTTGAACCATGCTTTCGAATATGACTCGATCACTAGACTATGGACTACCTTTAGTTTGAGTGAAATACTATGTGATGATGGTATCTCAAAATATTTTAATCTTGCTAATTTATGCCAAATAATAATTTTGGGCTCAGTGGAAGATGAGATAATTTTTACTACATTGTCATTTTTATTTGTTTTATTTCTTTTATGAGGCTTTTCTTATTTTTATTTTTTAATTACTTAATAATAATATGTCTTAATATAAATAAATAATCACAATGACTTGACTAATATAAAGTCAATAATATTTGTTTTAATATTAATTAGGTATTCCTAAAATATCATAAAGATAATTAGCTTAGGTGCTAAAATATTCCAAAGTCAAGAGGGTTAGTCTACATATAGTAGTACCAGATACTTGATCACGTAAATTTATGCTCTCATAAAAACACTAACGATCATGAATATAATCACATAACATAAGCACATAGTACCACAATGCAATCACCTAAAATCAATTCCACATAAGTATTAAACTACGCTAACACACAACTAGTATGCACAAATAATTATTTAAATGTAAATAATCATCAGAAAATGTATTAACACTAACAATTCAAACTATGCACTTAATAGGTGTTATTTAATGTGGTGTATGCAGGGTTATAGTCATTCCTCTGTTGTCCCCCAACACCTCCATCAATGTCACCCTCTCTGATGATGCTCTCCCTCTATCATGTTCTGAGGGATGAGTCCCTCTTGCATCCAACTCATGACAAGAAGGTAGTTAGCCCATAATCATCATGATATACATATCATAAAATATTGTTGTAATAATAAATTAACATGATCATAATGTAAGAATATACCATACAACTAAACCCATAACAATGCAATCATGTAATCAAAGTAATATTCAATTGTCTCATAACAACATATGACTCACAATTTAGTTAATAATAATCAAATCAAATTACCAACTATAAGAATCCGTAGATAATCTATTAATTTTGCTTAGTGAGGAATTGGGATGTAATAATTTTGTCATTTCACCAGGAGTGACAATCCATGACCTAGATTTGAATGCACTAGAGCAAAGGTAATACCAAACCTAAAAGCATCCAAGTGGTCGCATCCTATTTCAACTAATATTCTATACATGGCACTAGTGTCTAACCCAAATAGTAGCATCGACGTAACTGTACAAGACTATCATAATTTTCTAGAGAGTCAGAAGTACTAGATCTAAAATATGACAACTATTATAGAACCATCTTCTCACCTACTTTCAGTTTGTACCAGATCCAAGTCTACATTAGCATCAAAACAAGCTAATTACATTACTTCTTTGTCATTTTTATTTTTAACATAGTTTTACTTTCCATTTATAGCTTATCTCAGTTTAATAAATTTAGTATATAGTAAATCTAAGTTTTAACATTTAATTGGCCTACTGTAGATCTGATATTCACCCTTGTGCCCTATCATTTCTATATCCTTAACCCGATCTACCAAGTAGGATCCACATCTAAATTAAGGTTAAACAAGCATGTGTATCATGGTAGTATATTTTATGTTGTCCAAGGCCCACAATAATCTAGTGGAGTGCAAGGTGACCGTTTAAAAGGATGTTGTGCTTAATGAGGTGACAACATATAAGGATGTAAAAAAAGCAATCTTGTCTAATTATCATGTTGTTATGCAAATTTAGAATGTTTATATTATATAGGATGATGATGATGCACCTAATATTAATGACTACAATCCTTCTGGGATTACTAGGGAAAAAATTATTTTAGAGGACAATGATGTGGATTTATCCATGGATGCATTGGAGGATGTTGTGGTTTCAACTCGAGAAATAACTATATGTGGAGATTTTTTTAGTTGAGAAGATTCTTGATATGAGGCTCCAACAAGTTTTGTTCTTACTTGATATGACTCTAGCTCTAGGGTATATTAATCTCCCTAAGTTGGATTTAAGAGTCTCAAGGAAGCTGAGGGTGATGGAGGGGATGTGAACACCACTTATAGGACCCTAGATAAAAACTAGAGTGTTAATTATGCATTCATGACTACGATTATGGATATCATGATCCACATTCCTACAAGGATTCCAAATGAAAATAAGAGTGGGAGAAGACTATGGAGGATGAGTAAAACTTCTTGATGAAGTAGAAGACTTAGGGGTTTAAAATCAATCCACATATTCTTTCAATTGTAGTCAAATTTGGATGGGAATCACATCATATGGGTGTTAAGTGCACCTTCTTTAATGGTGATTTTAAATAGCATGCCTATATGGAGTGAACATTAGGGATTAACAAGCATGATGAATATTCCAAGCTTGTGTATAGGCTTAAGAAAGTGCTTTTGTGGGTTAAGCAAATATCTTAGGCATGGTATGATAAGTTTAACATATTATTTATATTTTTTAGCTTCACCTAGTACAAATATGATAAGGTGTACGTCAAACATGTTGATGGTCACATTCTTATTGTGGTTCTTTATGTGGATGCTCTGATAATTACTAGAGATGGTGTTTCTTTATCAATACAAGATCTTGAGGATAAGTTGAGGGGCACTTAAATTGAGATGACAAAATTGGACTTGTTACATTAATTTTTGGGCATTCAAATTTTGTATATGGAGAATGAGATTTTTAACTCACAATATAAGTATGCATTTGATTTATTAAAGAAATTAAAATGGACTAGTGTAAACTTTGTGCTACCCCATATTAGTGCACCTTCATTATTGGTGATTTTAAGGAGTAAACCTATATGGATAAAACATTAGGGATTGGAAATAATGATGGATGTTCTAAGGTTGTGTGTACGCTTAGGAAAGTGCTTTATTGGTTAAGCAAACATCTCAATCATGGTAGGAGAAGTTCTTTGTCTCTTATGACTTCACCTAGTGCAAATATGATAAGGTGTACATCAAATATGTTGATGTTCACATGCTTACAATGGTGCTTTATGTGGATGATCTAATAATTACTAGAGATGGTGAATCTTTATCAATGCATGATTTTAAGGATTAGTTAAGGAACACTTAAATTGAGATGACAAAATTGGGCTTGTTGCATTACTTTTTGGGCATTCAAGTTTTGCATATGGATGATGAGATTTTTTTATCTCACAACCTTATTATGCATTTGATTTACTAACAAAATTAAAATGGACTCGTGCAAATTATGTGTTATCACATGTCAGTCTAGAGTTAAGTTGAAATCATAGTATTTTACTCCAACCTTTGATACTTCTTTGTGTAGACATTTTATTGGGAGTTTTCTATAGTTGACTCATACCATGTTGGCTTTGTAGTTAGCATGGTGTGTAGGTTCATGCAGGGGCTTAAGGAGAGCCACTAAAAGGTGACTAAGAGGATATTGAGATACATTCATGAAACTAATAACTCAGTTTATTATGTACTCGTGTAGAGTTGAGGGGCACTTGTTAGGATATACATACCCAAATTGGGTTGAGATGTTGATAAGAAGATTTCTAATTTAGGACGTTTTTAATTTGTGATATAGTCTTATTACCCGAGTGTGTAATAAGTAAAGTGTGATTTCTATATCCACTACTAAGGTACATTATAGAGGATCAATTAATGCAACTCAAGATTTCCTATATCAAGGAGCTTATTCACATGATTTAATATCAATTATGTGCAATGATAATAAGGGTGTTATTACAGTTACTCCAAATCTAGTGGAGAGACAACAAATGAAGTAAATTTAGGTCCACATGCACTTCATTTAACATTAAATTCAAGACAATGGACCATTGATCTGTAACTTTATAGAGTGAGAATCAAATTTTAAACATCTTCATGAAGCCATTAGTTTAGGTGAAGTTCATTCAATTGTAGGGCTTGCTTGAGATTTATTAAGTTATTTTTTAGGGGGATGGAAAGTGATTGCCTCATTCATGGGGTAAGTGTCAACTAAATAAATGCCACTTTCCTTAAAACCCTCTAATTAATGATTTATAGGGATGCTAGCGTAGATATACATATTTATTATCAGTTATTTGGTATTTCCTTAATTTATGTAATACTATAGGGTGTAAGTTAACATGTAGGATATTGAATGGTCAATTCATCTCACTCGTTCATTGTACACATATTTACAAGTGGTTGAAATATAATCCATAAAAAAAAATTAACATGTTTTTCTTCTTTTATGATTGAGTATATTGCATTCTTGGAATCCTAAAGGGATTCCACATCTATATCTTTGTATTGGTGTATGATTCTTTACACATATATGAATATTTAAAATTTATGTTCATAATAGAATATTAAATTTTAATACTCACACCCTCTTTCAATGGTGGAATCTACACCACCAAAATGTTTAATGCACTGATTTGTTTAAAGATAGATAAATAGAGATATTTTGATAATATCCATAAGATGAAAATACTCTATGGTCTCCAAAAGATAAAAAACATTGTAAAAGAAGAGATTTTTTTATTTGAAAGATTGGATTAGGGAGGCTAAGTCAGAGTTGACGTCTTCATTATTGCTTTTCTCTTAAGGTTGATCCTCATATTATTAAATTTGACTAAAATTTCACTAGTTTTATGTATTTTTGCGCCTTCATAGAGGGTAAGGATAGAATCCCTTGTAAATTGTGTAAGTAGCTAGCTCAAATTTTGTCATAGGTATTGTGTTCCATGATGTAGTGCTACTTTTTGCCACTCTATATCTATCACAATTGAGATCTAAATATACATATTCTCTCTTCCCACTGTTCATTCAACGCCTTCCGTCAACCAATTTCACATATGAGTTTGTGTGAGCTAGTTCTCAATTAGACTATACAAATATTCATTTTTCACTTTATTTCTTTCCTTATATAAACTTTTTGGTCATGTTCCAATGCGGAGTTAAATTCAATGATGTACTGTTGTTGTTTCTTCCTAAATTATTTTGTCCACAAAACTAATTTAAACTTTTCTTACGTAATTTTCTATTTCCAAATTTATATTTAAACATTTATACAAGTTGATGCCTCAACTATCATCCATCTATTATTAATTTGCTCCATTCAAGTTCCCTATATTTTGTTCAATTTTTCTCGAGATTACTACTTACAATTTTTATTATTTTGTTAGAACCATTTACCTTGTGGAATGTATCAAAAGAGTTTTTCTTTTTTAATCAAATACTTTAATTTTTATCTATATAGTAACAAATAAAAATAAATAAATTATATTTAACATTTTTGTTTCATAAAAACATGTTCTCAACTTTGTCTTTATACTATCTTATTTAAATTTATTTTCTAAAATTTTGGAATACTTCTAAGCATTATTTTTGCACGTTCTGTGTTAAGTATTCCCTATCCATCCATACCCCACATAAATGCTTAATCATAAAAACTTCAAGATTAAATTGTTCGTCTTATACAAGATAATTTTTGTAGAAATATGTATATTTCCAAAAGAGTAGCTATGATACATCTCCTAAGCTATACATTACCACATTTTGTATGATTCAAGTTTTAAATTGGGTTAAGTTTGTGTTAGAAATTGATGGGTTTTAGTATTTTTGGTATTGAAGTTTTCAAAAAAATCATGTCGAATTATACATAAAATTAATGTGATTAAATATTTTTATTGTAATACATTTCTGCCTTAGTTGTTTCATAGTTTTACTGATAATTTTGACCTCAATCACATCAAAAATTTGAAAAAAAACATTATATATGTATGTGTTGTGTTTACATCAAAAATAGAAAAATAAAATTAAAAATTAATTAATTAACTATATATATACAATATTATTTATAATTATATATTTATTATAACAATAATTATATATATTTTTAATCATATATATGAACGGCATTATAAATTTTATTATATTTATTATTATTTTTTTTTTTTTTTATTATTTACATACATAATATTATTATATATAATAATATATTCTATTATTCTTTGAATATATTTTTTGGGTATATATATATATATATAATTTGTATGTATTTATATAATATTTTCGTAAATTGTTTAAATTTTTTAATGTTTATAAAATGTTAATTTTCAATAAAGAATAAATAGTTTTTTTCATTTCTTCGTAAAAAAAAATTATTATTAAAAAAATTGTTTTGTTGTTTATAATAAAATGACTAATTTAAAATAGTAAATGTGATAGAAATCACTATGTAGACTTTATTTTTAGCACGAAAGTCAAAAATAAGTTTTTCAAACTTTATAAATGAAGTCGGATCAACCCATAAGTACTAGATATAAAAATTAGAAATGATAGAAAACTGAAATTTTCTCAAAACATGTGTAAATATCTCATAACTAACTTTTATCACGATGGACTCAAACTAATCATAGAGTTGGAAACTCAAATTACCATGAGATACTTTGTTAGAATCAAGATGCCACCAAACTTTTAAGGGTGAAAAAATATTTTAGTGGGGCCCAAGTATCAAAAGATATATATGCAACAAATTATCTATCTTTTAAAAAATAAAAAAAATTAAAAACTTTGATCTAATTTTTATTTAACTTACCTTTCTTTTCCCGCACCGATCGGTCTGCAATCCAAGATTGTCCCTTAATGCTCGACTCTCAACGCAACTCAATTCACACTTCATGTTTATAAGGTTTTCTTACTAAAGTTTTGAGAGGTTTTTTGAATGATTTTTTTCCCAATGTTTTTGGAGATTTTTTAGGGTTTTTTTTTTTTTTAATTTTATTTTAAGGGTTTTGTAAATTTATTTCATAGTTTTTTTTAAATATAATAGTTAAATAAAAAATATAAAATTAATTCATATTTTTTTAAGTTTTATTAATATTATTTTTATATTTATAATGACATTTCCAATAATTTTTAACAATTATTTCTATATACAAAAGTATGTATTATTTGACAAAATTTTTTATTGGTATGTAATTTAAAAATTCCAAAGAAAATACTTTAAACCTTAAAAATGTCAAAACAAATCAATTTTTATAGATTCAATATTTTTTATAAACTACTACTATAATAACCTTAAACTAGAGATTGCATATTGAATAAATAAAACTTAAAAAATACAAACAAATCCCAAATCTAAATATAAATGATAGAATAAACATTCACTGACAAGTCTTTGTCTCTATATTTGTCTATGCTTTGCATAATTAGTGGCTGCTCCTCTCATCTCCTCTCATTTCTTCTCATCCTCTTGCATAATGTAAATATAAATAAGAAAGAAAGTCACATACAAAAAATCAAAGTAAAGTCTTAACTTGCCTCACTGATTTTATTTTTTATTTATTATAATTTAAGATTTTTTGACACAAATCTGAAGTAAATTATGTCTTAGTTATGTTGAATGTGCGTCATATTTGTACCGCAAATGAGTAAAA
The DNA here is from genome assembly GCA_037957365.1 of Torreya grandis. Lineage (NCBI taxonomy): Eukaryota > Viridiplantae > Streptophyta > Pinopsida > Cupressales > Taxaceae > Torreya > Torreya grandis. The sequence continues at coordinate 679,334 of JARHVA010001751.1, read as the reverse complement.
ATATTTTAAAAATAAAATAAAAGGTCAACACTAACCTAACACAAATCGAAGCACTATACACATGAAATGTAGTAACGACATAAAGAAAGTAGAGAACATGAAAGATAGATGGCCAAAAACAACAATGAGAAAAAATTTGAATAAAATAAAGAGTACATGGATGAAATACAACAATTTTTTTATGGATAAATAAGTATCAACCTACATGAATGTCCAACCACTAATTAAAATATCAAAAACTATGTAAGAGAAAAGTTAAAATTAAGTATGCAGACAAAGTAACTCAAGAAGAAAAAACAATACTACATGACCTAGTTTAACTCCACCTATGAACATGACCAAAAAACCTACAAAAAAGAAAAAATCAAATGGAAAATGAAAATGTTTATAGTTCAATTGAAAATAGAATCACACCAACTTAGGTGTGAGATGGGTAGGTGAAAAATCACCTCAAAAATGTGGGAAAAGAGAATATATCACTTATGTGTATTGTGAATAATCAAGGTGAAATGGTATTATATGATAAAATACTATAATAAAATGACTTTCGAACTAAATATCTAGGAAGTCTAAAGGGATGTCTATGTCCACCTTATTCGAAGGAGAAAATATGGAAAAAAGTAGAGAACTTATAACTATAATCCAAAATAGAGGAAGAAACCTTTAGAGGCATAACAATAACAAATATTTGAACCAATGCTACACAAATCTTCTCTTCTCTAATGACTTCTCTTCTCCTTTAATTTTATATATATATATATATATATATATATATATATATATATATATATATATATATATATATATATATATATATATAGTTCCATAAATTATTTTGATCTCATAAACACTATTAAAATTTCTATCTCACCAAAATTAATTTTATAAAATTATTTATCATTTCTTTTTAACATTCGTTGATATATAAGTATACATAATCAAACTCTTTCAACTCTCGATTTGAAGAATTATTTTTATTAAATTCATTTTTTGAAAAGCTTTTCACAAAGGAGAGATGAGAGTACAAAGCACTTATGGTTTGCAGACTTTTAGCGTTTCCCCTATCTCTTATCACATAGCCGATCTATCTGATCTAGTCTAGAGCTATTGACAACATATTTACTGTACTAAGTCGGGCTACCCATCCGCTCTTTGGGTGGTTAGTCACCTTCCCCTATATTAAATGGTTACCACCACCCCTCCTATATTGTTTGATGCAAGTACCATCAATGGGAACCAGATAAGCCATGGCATCAAAACAAGCTCAGAAGTTTGTCTTGAAAGTTTACCACAAGGTATTGATTCTGATTCTAATGCTCCTCTTCCAGATGTGGTTCTAGATTTACCAGAGTTTGATAAAGCCTATCATTATTTTCAAAATTTTACCTTAGTTACTGTTGACACAGTGGATTGCACTCGGGGGCCAACGCCTAGCTCCCGCCCTTCCACATGCAACAATGGAAACTCCCCTCTCGCCTGTGGGACCGGCAAAGCTAGAGGGGAGAGTCTCTAGATAAGGGCTAGCTCCCTCTGATGTATCATTTAGGCCCTAGTTTCTCCTACTGCTAACAAACAAAATGTAAAAAAGGGGGGGATGAAAAGGGGAGAGAGATGCTGAAAACAAAGTCTAAGCCTAAAAAAAAGAAAAGGTGATACACCAGAAAATGTGATCCACCCAGCCCGAATATACACTTTTCACCAACAGGAAGCGTCTATACACTTCATCTGAAGTGAGAAAACCTTCTGCATCAGTGGGTCAGGGATCCGTGGAGATACAGGGAGGAAATAACTACTAGAGGCGTTCTAGGACACACTGCAGTAGACTATCCACTTCACCTACACTCCTCTAGGGACACTTCTGACAAACCTGTAAAAGGAAACTCAAAAATTGCACCAGACATGCTGAAATCATTCTGCAAAAGCATTAAGAAAATGACTTAACACAGAATCAAATGCATAGACACATACTAAAGATGCAAAACTCAGAATGGAGGTAAAAATGCTAAGTTGCAATTCAAGGTAAAATTCTTGCAGAGCTCTGCCTTACAAGCCCGAGAGATTTTTGGGTAGAGTTTTGCCTTGAGGTTGAGAGCAGATTTCTTTCTCCAAAGAGAAGTTCACAATATATAGAAAGAGGAAGAGCAACTTGGCGCATCCTGGGAAAGATTTTGGCACTCTTTTTTTGCAAGTGGCCCATGTGCGTTGAACACATCGAGAAGAGGAAGATCACTGCTACTGATGTCATTTATCAAAAAAGGCCTACTGGAACCATGCTGTACAATTGCCAAAATTGACTTTGCCATTCAAGCATTAATGAAATAACATGGCCGCGCCTCTTTTCTGCAAACAGACTGCGATTTGTCCCCTCATCAATGCCAACTATAGAAAATAGGTTGCGTCGCTCATCTGCAATAACTCACCATCTCTTCACCACATGAATGCTTTGTCTTTTCTGCTCCTTGTCCTCTTCCTGCTCTTTCAGCGCTCAGGGGCGATCTTTTGGTGGGTCGCTACATTCCTTGGTCTCCTTTCATGATTTGGCGCTTAGGCAGTTCAAAAACAACGACTACTTCACGGTGTTAAATTTGACGTTCATGCGATCATCACCCAACGGCTAGTTCATCTGCTTAAATTTGACGGCTTTCAGGATGTCAACGTCCTCGGCAAAAGTTTGTCGGGCCTCTTCTGCGTCTTTTCTACTTTGGGCCCTTTGGCTTTGGGACACACCCTTGAACCAAGCCGTTGAACCAACAATTGGTTCAACATTTCAATGGTTCAAGATTGCGCACCGAGCTGCTTGAACTAAACTGATGATCCATCTATTGAACCAAGCGATTGAACCGATTCAACAGTTCAAAGCTGTGCGCCGAGCTTGTTGAACTTAGCCTTTGATCTTTCCTCCCTCGCTTTAGCTGTTGAACCTGCGCGTTGAACTGGAGGCGTTGAACCAAGTGATTGAACCGGTTCAACGGTTCAATGCTACACATCGATAAACATTGTCGATGGACCGATAGGCTGAAAACAAGTGATGAACCATTCATTTGAACCTGCCGAAGTGTTGAGCCAGGCCAAAATGCCAAGGCATTGAACCAACGCGTTGAACCACTCATGGAACAAAAGCCTTTGAACCAAAGCTTTGAACCAAAACGTTGAAAAATGAAATGGCCTAGAACAGCAGGCACAGAAGAGGACCGATTTTTAGCTTGTTGGGCAAAAAATGGTCAACAAATTGGCAACTCCCAGGGGAAGCATGCCTGTTATGCTTAAAGACCACTTGCCTCATAGTCCATTGGGCACGGATTCAAATGCAGCTTGAACAAAAATTAGCAACAGCCCCACAAGATCCAAGAATCAAACATGAAGCTTCTACCCCAGACACAAAGGGAAACACACAAGGCTAAAAAAACACTACCTGTGCAAACTGCACTTAGGGAAAACAGAGAAGGAAACTGAAAGCAAACTACTATATACAGCTAACCAGGAATAATTGTCTCCCTCCTAGATCAAAGGGAAAATTTCTTAAGTCCCCTTCCTAGCAAGAAGACTTATGGTGCCAAGCAAGTAGCTAAATGAAAAGGAGATTTGGTGACCTGTTCCTCTTGCCTGTCACCTGCATTGGCAAGTCTCTAAGTGGATCAGATTCAAACATGCTTCCAACATATGTGTATCCTGTTTGTTTTTGGAAGCTTGTTGAATGTTGGTCCTTCATACTGGTGCTCTTCACCAAGAAATCATTGGTTGTTGGTTTATCACCATTAGCCCTTTGACATGTATAGCTCCCTTATAGTGCATCATGGTCTGACCCGTTTCCTTCTGCTTCATTGCAGGCTCTGTCAGACTCATCCTCTGCTCCCTCTTGGCCTTCTTGAAGAAGGGTGACTGTGGTGATGTTTGAAATGGAATCACAAATTGATTGCTCATCCCACAGAACATCACCTCTCTATTCAAAGCTTTCTTCTTCAAGGCCTTCCTTCAGGAAGACAGACCTCTCCTTTTCCTCCTTCAACTCAGGCTCTTCAACATAGTCGTCTTCCTCATCGAGGCAACAAGGAAGTTCATCGAACAAGGGGGAAGAGAGCTCACTATGCTTTTGTTCCTCCTCGTATTGCTGGAACATCTGCATGTATGTGTGACCTGAGTCTTCTCCATTATTGATGATGCCTTCACAAAAATCCTCAATGATGATTTCTTCTTCATTGTCGCTCATGACAGCCCCCTGGAAAAATGTAAATTGGATCTTTTGCTCCTCACCTGCCTCTTGCAAAATAGGTTCCTCCTTGAGAAGGGGTGAAGTGGGAAAATCATGTGGAAGAGTAGGCAGTGCTTGAGCTAGAATCGAATGATTCTCCTCCTTCCACTTGGTCAGCACTTCATCTATATCTGGGACACACTACAGCAGACTATCCACTTCACCTACACTCCTCTAGGGACACTTCTGATAGACCTATAAAAGGAAACTTGAAAATTACACCAGACATGCTGAAATCATTTTGCAAAAGCATTAAGAAAATGACTTAACACAAATTCAAATGCATAGACACATACTAAAGATGCAAAACTCATAATGGAGGTAAAAATGCTAAGTTGCGATTCAAGGTAAAATTCTGGCAGAGCTCTGCCTTACAAGCCCGAGAGATTTTTGGGCAGAGTTTTGCCTTAAGGCTGAGAGTGCATTTCTTTCTCCAAAGAGAAGTTTACAATATATAGAAAGAGGAAGAGCAACTTGGCGCATCCTGGGAAAGATTTTGGCGCTCTTTTTCTGCAAGTGGCCCATGTGCGTTGAACACATCGGGAAGAGGAAGATCACTGCTACTGATGTCATTTCTCAGAAAAGGCCTGCTAGAACCATGCTGTACAATCGTCAGAATTGACTTTGGCGTTCAAGCATTAATGAAATAACATGGCCGCACCTCTTTTCTACAAACAGACTACGGTTTTTCCCCTCATCAATGCCAACTACAGAAAATAGGTCACGCCGCTCATCTGCAATAACTCACCATCTCTTCACCACTTGAATGCTTTGTCTTTTCTGCTCCTTGTCCTCTTCCTGCTCTTTTAGCCCTCAGGGGTGATCTTTTGGTAGGTAGTTGCATTCCTCAATCTCCTTTCATGATTTGGCGCTTAGGCAGTTCAAAAATAATGGCTACTTCACGGTGTTAATTTTGACGTTCGTGCAGTCGTCACCCAACGGCTAGTTCATCTGCTTAAAATTAGACGGCTTTCAGGACGTCACCATCCTCGATAAAAGTTTGTCGGGCCTCTTATGCGGCTTTTCTACTTTGAGCCCTTCGGCTTTGGGACACACCCTTAAACCAAGCCATTGAACCAACAATTGGTTCAACGGTTAATGGTTCAAGACTGCGCATCGAGCCACTTGAACTAAACCGATGAACCGTCCGTTGAACCAAGCGATTGAACCAATTGGTTGAATCAGTTCAACGGTTCAAAGCTGCGTGTCGAGCCCGTTGAACTTAGCCTTTGATCTTTCCTTGCTCGCTTCAGCCGTTGAACCTATGCGTTGAACTGGAGGCATTGAACCAAGTGATTGAACCGGTTCAACAATTCAATGATGCGTGCCGATAAACATTGCCGATGGATTGATAGGCTGAAAATAAGTGATGAACCATTCGTTTGAACCTGCTGAAGTGTTAAACTAGGCCGAAATGCCAAGGCATTGAACCAACGTGTTGAACCACTCATGAAATAGAAGCCTTTGAACCAAAATGTTGAAAAATGAAATGTCCTATAATAGCAGGGACAGAAGGGGACCAATTTTTGGCCTATTGGGCAAAAAATGGTCAACAAATTAGTGACTCCCAGGGGAAGCATGCCTGCTATGCTTAAAGACCAATTGCCTCATAGTCCATTGGGCACGGAGTCAAATGCAGCTTGAACAAAAATCAACAACAGCCCCACAAGATCCAAGAATCAAACATGAAGCTTCTACCCCAGACACAAAGGGAAACACACAAGGCTAAAAAAAACACTACCTGTGTAAACTGCACTTAGGGAAAACAGGGAAGGAAACTGAAAGCAAACTACTATATACAGCTAACCAGGAATAATTGCCTCCCTCCTGGATCAAAGGGAAATTTTCTTAAGTCCCCCTCTTGTTAAGAAGACTTATGGTGCCAAGCAAGTAGCTAAATGAAAAGGAGATTTGGTGACCTGCTCCTCTTGCCTGTCACCTAAGTTGGCTGGTATCCGAGTCGATCAGATTCAAACATGCTTCCAACATATGTGTATCCTGATTATTCTTAGAAGCTTGTTGAATGTTGGTCCTTCATACTGGTGCTCTTCACCAAGAAATCAGTGGCTGCTGGCTTATCACCGTTAGCCCTTTGACATGTATAACTCCCTTGCAGTGCATCATGGTTCGACCCATTTCCTTCTGCTTCATTGCAGGCTCTATTAGACTCATCCTCTGCTTCCTCTTAGCCTTCTTGAAGAAAGGTGACTGTGGTGATGTCTGAAATGGAATCACAAACTGATTTCTCATCCCACATAACATCACCTCTCTGTTCAAAGTTTTCTTCTTCAAGGCCTTCCTCCAGGAAGACAGACCTCTCCTTTTCCTCCTCCAACTCAGGCTCTTCAGCGTAGTCATCCTCCTCATCGAAGCAACAAGGAAGTCTATCAAATAAGGGGGAAGAGAGCTCACTATGCTTTTGTTCTTCCTCGTATTGCTAGAACATTTGCATGTATGTGTGACCTGAGTCTTCTCCATTACTGATGATGCCTTCACAAAAAGCCTCAATGATGATTTCTTCTTCATTGTTGCTCATGACAGCCCCCTGGAAAAATGCAAATTGGATTTTCTGCTCCTCGCCTGCCTCTTGCAAAATAGGTTCCTCCTTGAGAAGGGGTGAAGTGGGAAAACCATGTGGAAGAGGAGGCAGTGCTTGAGCTAGAATCGAATGATTATCCTCCTTCCACTTGGTCAGCACTTCATCTATATTACGTTTGGCCTAATATATCTCTTGGAAATGTGTAAGTGGGGTGTGTTCAGACATGGAATGTGTCGTTGGATCTGAACCGTCCATCACACACTGGCTGAGGAATCTCTCTTTAGATTCCAACTCTGCAATTCTCCTAGCCAGATCTTCTTGGAAGAGCCTTTCTTGGAGATCATAGGAATCATGGGTAGGAGCAACTTTATCTTTTTTAAGGTTTTGAGCAAAACCTTTCTTCTCCTCTTTCCTGCCCCATGATTCCACTATTTCCCCCCAGGTCAGGGGGTTACCATCAGGGCAAAAGATCTCAGAATTGGAATTTGCCCTTTTAGTTGAAGGGCAACTAGGAGGGCTGCTTGAGGCGATTCTCTAAAAATCTTGAGTCTGAACATAGTCATATGAAGGAAAATAAGGTCCATGATCTTGTGCAAAGGAATTATACATATAAAAGTAAGATTTATGATGGCACCAGGCTGCTTAACCAGCAGATTCAACTCGGAGTCGCCATTGGTGTTTGATGCAAAAGCCTCCAAAGGCTCGTTGGTTGAAGAACACACCAAAAATTCTTCAACTCTTTGGACACAACTTGTCCTAGTTGGTCCCACTGAGCGTGCCAAAAATTGTTGATGCAGTGGATTGCACCCAGGGGTAGGACGCCTAGCTCTCACCCTTCCACACGCAACATTGGAAACTCCCCTCTCGCCTGTGGGACCGACGAAGCTGGAGGGGAGAGTCTCTAGATAAGGGCTAGCTCCCTCTGATGTATCATTTAGGCCCTGGTTTCTCCTACTGCTAACAAACAAAATGTAAAAAAGGGGGGGATGAAAAGGGGAGAGAGATGCTGAAAACAAAGCCTAAGCCTAAAAAAAAGAAAAGGTGATACACCATAAAATGTGATCCACCCAGCTCGAATATACACTTTTCACCAAAAGGAAGTGCCTATACACTTCATCTAAAGTGAGAAAACCTTCTGCATCAGTGGGTCAGGGGTCCGTGGAGATACAAGGAGGAAATAACTACTAGAGGCATTTTGGGACACACTACAACAGACTATCCACTTCACCTACACTCCTCTAGGGACACTTCTGACATACCTGTAAAAGGAAACTCAAAAATTGCACTAGACATGCTGAAATCATTTTGCAAAAGCATTAAGAAAATGAATTAACATAGAATCAAATGCATAGACACATACTAAAGATGCAAAACTCAGAATGGAGGTAAAAATGCTAAGTTGCGATTCAAGGTAAAATTTTGGTAGAGCTCTGCCTTACAAGCCCGAGAGATTTTTGGGCAGAGTTTTGCCTTAAGGCTGAGAGTGGATTTCTTTCTCCAAAGAGAAGTTTACAATATATAGAAAGAGGAAGAGCAACTTGGCGCATCTTGGGAAAGATTTTGGCGCTCTTTTTCTGCAAGTGGCCCATGTGCGCTGAACACATCGGGAAGAGGAAGATCACTGCTACTGATGTCATTTCTCATAAAAGGCCTATTGGAACCATGCTGTACAATCACCAAAATTGACTTTGGCATTCAAGCATTAATGAAAGAACATAGCCGTGCCTCTTTTTTGCAACATACTGCGGTTTGTCCCCTCATCAATGCCAACTATAGAAAATAGGTCGCGCTACTCATCTGCAATAACTCACCATCTCTTCACCACTTGAATGCTTTGTCTTTTCTGCTCCTTGTCCTCTTCTTGCTCTTTCAACCCTCGGGGGTGATCTTCTGGTGGGTCACTACATTCCTTGGTCTCCTTTCATGATTTAGCACTTAGGCAATTCAAAAACAATGGCTACTTCACGGTGTTAAATTTTACGTTCGCGCAGCCGTCACCCAACGGCTAGTTTGTTTGCTTAAATTTGATGACTTTCAGGATGTCACCGTCCTCAGCAAAAGTTTATCAAGCCTCTTCTGCGTCTTTTTTGCTTTGGGCTCTTTAGCTTTGGGACACACCCTTGAACCAAGCCGTTGAACCAACAATTGGTTCAATGGTTCAAGACTGCGGGCCGAGCTGCTTGAACTAAACTGATGAACCGTCTATTGAACCAAGAGATTGAACCAATTGGTTGAATCGGTTCAACGGTTCAAAGTTGCGCATCGAGCCCATTGAACTTAGCCTTTGATCTTTCCTCGCTCACTTCAGTCGTTAAACTGGAGGCATTGAACCAAGTGATTAAACCGGTTCAACGGTTCAATGCTACGCACTGATAAACATTGTCGATGGACTGATAGGCTGAAAATAAGTGATGAACCGTTCGTTTAAACCTGCCGAAGTGTTGAGCCAGGCCAAAATGCCAAGGCATTGAACCAACGCGTTGAACCACTCGTGGAACAGAAGCCTTTGAACCAAAGCTTTGAACCAAAATGTTGAAAGATGAAATGGCCTAGAACAACAGGAACAGAAGGGGACCGATTTTTGCTCTGTTGGGCAAAAAATGGTCAACACTTACTTTATGGGTCAATTTACTCTAGAGAGCCTTTTGAAACAATGTGTTCACAACTATTGACAAGGCCATGGGGTGAAACTTGAAGGAGTCCAAAACCTCACAAAGGGTTTTTTCCTATTTCATTTCACAAAACTTGAACACTGTAGAGCCATTGTTAACCATGGCCCATGGTTATTCGTAACACCCTAGTTTTTTTCCCATTAGACCAAAGACTTCTAAGTCTCTGAACAAGCTAAGCTTAAAATCTGAGTATGGGTAGAGTTTTAAGGCTTACCTTTGCCTCTATGGAACTTTGTCAACTAGCTTATCAAGCCTCTGGACTGCTTTATCTACCATGAGCAACCAAAGTTATATGCAACCTAGCCTTAGAGAAAATCATGTGTCAAAATTGACCTCACCAAAGACTTCAAAGATTCCATCAACATTTAAGTGGGCAACAATCGATTCTCTAAGTGTGTACTCTATATTAACTTTTTGAACACTTGTTTCATGTGCTAAGCTTTGGACCACATGATTAGAGAATGTCTTTTAATGGTCCCCACTCCCACGGTCCCTCAAAACAAAAGTGGGTCTAAGACAAAACCCCCATCTTATGATGGGTGGACCGCAATTTATAATAGGAAAAATATTACTACCCATGGTAATGTTAGACCTCAGCCAGCTGTCTACCGACACATAGGAGGTACAAGTTCCTCAGACCCTTTCGATAAAGCCCTAACATCATCTCAAGTTAAAACCCCACCTCCCATTTAAGGTCACCTTAGGCAGTCACTCAGTTTGTGTTATCCCCATATCCCGTTCCTATGATCCCTTTATCACAACCCCTTTCAATGGTGAATGATTTGGATGTAAATATGGGTCTTGTAACCCTCAACTACAAAGCTATCATGCATCGCTCATGTAGTCCCTCTCCCTCTGTAGATGAGGATTATGTACCAAATAAAAGGCAATCCTTTAAACTGGGATAATTTGTTCTTACAGGCTCAATTTCAAACAGTTTGTGGCCCTTTCAGACCTCTCTAAGGGAACTGATATGAATTTACATGTTTCCCAATGATAGTTTATTCTTGGAATGTTCAGGGACTCACTGATTTGACTTGTAAGTATATAGTCAGGAACAATTGCCATAATTTTGCTAACATGAAAATTTTATGCGTGCAAGAAGTTAAAATTTCTATATTTTTGCTTCAATCTGTAGCTCACACTATCTGGACTAGGGCCCTCTATCAAGCCACCTATCACGAGTCTAGTCGTGGAGGAGTTGTCACCCTATTGGCACCTGAATTGTCTCAAAATATCATTTCTTGGGGTTTTGACCCCACCCACCAAGTGGTCTAGATTTTTTTTGACTTTGATAATCACATCATTGGCCTTGTCAATCTGTATGCATCCAATGATGTTGTGGAATGCACCCTACCCTAGATATGGTAGTTGATTCCCTTCTAGATGAGCATTATATTTTTTGTGGTGACTTTAACATGATCAAATATGCAAAAGACAAAGAAGGTCACCTCCCTATGAGATGGTGTGTAGGAGAACGAGAAGCTTGGTTTTATATGCAAAATAAACTTGGGGTCTTCCACCCAAATCATCGCAAAAGGGGAAATTCAAATTCTTTGTGGTTCACTTGGTCCAAATTTTGTGAAGGAGAAGATTGAGTCCTCAAACATCTTGACTGTGACCTCCTTGTTGAGCAAGATCTTTTCTTTTTCACCCCTATTCATGGGCAACTTGTGTCTGTCGTTCTAGACTCTTTTTTGTCTGACCACATCCCATATATTTTTGCATAAATTAGACCTCCCATCAGGGTAAACCTAACGGTTCCCAATTCTACCTCAACACTGCCCATCTCAAGCATGAATGGACTGTGGAGCATATCACTAGGATTTGGAACCTAGCCCCCAAACCCATATGGGACATTGATTGGATTGAGTGGTAATTTGATGCTATAACCCACACCACTTCCTTCCTATGGATATATGACAAACAAACAACTATTTTTAGGTAGTGCATTTAGAATGCTACAAACTATGAATACCTTAGGTTTCATAGGAGTTAAAAGTTGTGCCTTTAAACTCACATTTTTAAACTCAAGCCACCATGTGAAGACACAAACTCCAAGTTATAGAGGCTTATAAATCTAGAGGAGCCCAAATCCGAGTAAAGATGCATTGGTTGAAGGTAGGAGACAAAGTGACTAAGGATTTTTTTGCTCTCCTTCGGTCAAGATAGGTTACTGACAAAATCAAAGCCATTAGAAGTGCTTTAAATAGGCTTACCAGACTCCTGGATATCCTCCAAGCCTTTGTACATCACTACCAAGGTGTCTTTGTGACGTAACCTTCCTCTCCTACTCATGAAGTTGCCCTCTCTCAATGCCTTGATGTGGTCCCCTGTAAACTCTCAAAAGCTCAGAGAGTTGCCTGTGATAGACCTCTCAGTGTCAATGACCTTGAGGAAGCTTTTATGTAGATGGCCTTTGATAAAGACCTGGGTATTGATGGCTTTCCCTATGAATTCTATCAAACCCTGTGGCATACTGTTGGACCAAATCTCTATAGAGTTTACCCTGAAGTGGTCTTGGCCAATTCCTTAGGTCACCTCATCAATTAGGACAACATCAAGCTCATCCCCAAGGCAAGGGATCCTAAGGTAATTACCAACTGGAGACCCATTACTTTGTTGAATGTATCCTACAAAATTATAGCCAAAGATTTATCTCTCATAATTAAGCACTTACTTCCCTTAATTGTGCGAAGTGAGCAAATTGAGTTCATTCAACATTGATAAATTTTAGACAATGTTATTGTTGTATGGGAAGACATGGAATAGGCTAGAATATCTAACTAGAAGGCCTTTTTCATTGAGATTGATTTTGAGAAGCCTATGACTAAATAAAATGGCCTTTTATTATAGCTATGCTACAGGCTCTGGGGTTTGGCCCCAAGTTTGTTCATACCATCAATATGTTTTTTCAAGATGTTGGGGCCTACACCACCATCAATGGATCCAAGTCTCAACACTTTTAACTTCATAGGTCCATCAGATAGGGTTGCCCCCTGGCCCCTGCACTTTATGTGTTTGTTGCCAAAGGTTTTAGTTATCTTTTGGCCAATTATGCTTCCAAGGGTCTAGTCAAAGGGATCTCTCTACCTAATTTAGACTACCAATTAATCAATGGGCACTTTGTTGATGACTCCTTCCTCACCCTACAGAAGGATGAAGGCTTTGTCAAGCATACCATGGAATATTTAGATATTTTTTGCCTTACTTTTGGGTCATATATCCAATCGCATAAAACCTGGTGCTACCGCCAATCTTTATCACCCAAACCTCCTTGGTTGGAGGGATATATGTGGCAATGGTTCCTTTCAAAGATTCAGTTTAAAATTTTAGGCATTCTTTTTGCTTCATGAGCCTCTCCTGTAGAGTTATGGTCCTATGTGGTTCAAAGAGTGGAGAAAAAAATCTCTTTTTGGATCACTAAGCCTTTGACCTTGGTCAAAAAGTTTCAGATTTGTTCTAAGGTATTCAGTGCTACTCATGTTTACTAGTCATCTTGTTGGGCCCCTTAAAATGTCTCTTATGTAAAGCTTAAAAAGCTTCTACGAGAATTTTTATGGGCCAATCCTAAAGGACACCAAGGCTTTCATCGAGTCTATTGGGCCATCTATTGTCATCCTAAAGAAGTTGGTGGCTTGGGGGCTCATCAAGCTTTAGGGAACCACTCTTGGGGCTAAATGGATCATCAAAAGCCTGGAAGGTGATGAACCATGTAAAATTTTACTACGACACTACATTTCTCAAGGTTGCCCTCTCAGCAGAAAACCCTGGTAAGGCATAGGCTTTCATAACGTGCTTATATCACTAGTGTCTATCAAAGTAGAGGGCATGCTTATCATGCAAAGTATTTGGAAGGCCTAGGAAAAGCTCAAACCTCACCTTATTTGGGTTGGGGAGCGATTTAGAAGTGATCGTTCTCTAAACTTCAAGTCATTATGGTGGTCTCGTCAACTGAGCTTCCATAATGTCCCTTTTGCCATGGTCCCTTGGATCAAAAGCTTGAGGTTCTTTAAGAAAGGTATTCACATGATTGGTGATCTATTTTTTTGGGTCTCTAAGGATTGGCTTCCTTGGATTGTGCTAAAGGCCAAATTCTAGCTTAATAAGGAAGATGCAACCATTACTGAATTGGAGATTTCCATATTTAATGAATACCTACACAAGATTAGAGTTTCCTCTCTCACGTCGAGGTGGAAGGACTGGTCCTAGCCTAACCATGCCATTCCATTGATATTCTCCTTGGTTGGGTTACAATTTGTTAGCCCCCCAACATATTGACATAGAGGCTCTTAATCATCGATGATCTCTCCAATCTCTCCATCGGGTTTGGGCCATGAGATTTGATGAGATTTGGGCAGCGTGTATTGAACCCAAAAAAGCACACTTCCTTTGGTGTATTCTTTACCATGGTTTGCCCATGAGAAATCAACTCAAGCACATGGGGGTTTTTAACCCCACTCCTGGCCTATCACCACCCATAAACCATCAAACACCTCTTTTGGTTTTGCCCACATGTTCAGTCAACTTGGAGATGGATTCATACCCTTTTCAAACCCTTAAGGCCTGAAATGTTCACTTAGAAAATGGCTCTCCTGGGGGACTCTACCCTATTACCTACAAGATATAACATATTCTAGTAGATTTTCTTTATTGGTATTTTGTTTTAGATTTGGAAATCTAGAAATCAAGCATGTTTTAATAATGAGATTATGGGAAAAAGCTTTTCTGTAACTAGCAAAGTTGTTGTGATTGCTAATGTTACCCTCTAGATTCATAGTCAAATGGACAAGGTCTGGCTCAAGCTTTATCATCTGCAGGTTCTCTTGGACCACTAGGTGAATGTTCCTTATGTAGTCAGTCATGAACCACCTGATCCCCTGCCTTGTCACTCTCCTCCTAGGGGTCGTAAGCACGGGGGAGGCGAAAATTGCTCTCGCAATCGAAGGTGTCGAAGTTGGAGGAGCTCCTCTCTATGCTCTCACAAGCCATCTCCTCCATGAAGATCTAACAGAGGCAATAATAGTGGTGGTGGGGGGGGTGCGGGGAGCTGGAGGTCCCCTCCGCAAGACAAGTTCCCACAATTGGAACTATTCATCTTTCCTTCCCCTAGGATTCCTAGATGCAAAATGATACTGAAAAACCAACACACTGATGGTTGGGACCCCCTCCCTATGAATGAAGATCCCTCGAGCTAGGATGGCTAGGGAGGGAAGCCTCAGGGCCCTCCGCCTTTGCCTCCTCCTCCAACCACCATCTTTACAACTATTGCTTAATATGTTCCTCATGTTTATGTTATTCATTATCTTTTCTTGATTGATATACACTTGACTTAATTTAATTGTAGTTATCAATTAGATTGTAACTAATTAATATAAACTTTGATTTATCCTAAAACTTTTTAAAATAATTTTTCCACCTTTTTTTTTTAAATGACTAACATATTACTATTATTATTTTTCCTTATATTAATAGAAATGCTTCTTTTCAATAAAAAAAAAAAACAAACTCCAACTTAATGCCAATCCAATCCGCTAGGAATCCGCCCACCTTAATCAACGTTTGCCCTCGGCAAGAATTCAATTTAATTTTGGATAAAAAAATCCGGTGTTCTGGTGCTATTTGTCTCTTTGTGCGAGAAGCATTTGTTAAATGAGATATAAAAACCCGCAAATAACGATAAGAACGCGTGGAGAGAACAAAGAAGAAAACAATCCTTTTACAGAGCAGCAGTAGCCCAATCCATACAATTTCAGCATGACATCCATGTCGTCTATACCAGTAGGGCACTGCCCGAAGCTTAATAGAATTAAGCTTGGAACGGGTTTTAAACAGTCGATTCCACGAAATGTGAATGTATCGGTACATCATTTTCATTTCAATTTCAATTTGAAATTTCTCCTCAGGCGGACAGTCTGTGCTGCATCTGCAAACGATGTTGTTCCTCCCCCCATCGACAATGATTTGCATGTAAAATTCTCTTACTCTTGTCAAATTGGAAAGGAGCAAAATAAATCTTTAAACCCTCCATAGCCACCAAGAAGTTCGAAAATATTGACATCTCGTAGTAAATAAATAAGAGGTTTCTAAAACTTAACCAAAAACATCAGGTAAAACGTTTAATAAGAAAAAAATTTAATCTAAAATATAGTTTATCTGCATGATTTGAAATGCAAAATGTAGACTGCAGATATGATGAATGACTAAATGAAAAATTCATGGCAGCAACATGTAGAGTAATTTAAATTAAATGTTGATCAGCGGGATGTCTTGCTTAAGGGTGCGACTCCATTCCTTCATATTGTAAGATTAGGGATGTATTTTTTTGTATGATTAATAGAAGTTGCATTTCATATAGGAAAAATCAAATGTTGATAAACCCTGCAAAGTACGTATCTCCTTTAACTTAAAAAATGTAGGGAATACATGGTGTCTAGGTCCTTGAAATTATTTTCAAGAATAGTGCATCAGACCAAATTGTTTATGGGATTCCAAATGTTACAGCTGCTTTAACCTTCCAAAGGGCCTGAAATTGAGGACAAAGTCGCTTTGTAATGCAGGTTGTTTCTTCTTCTATTGATTCGACAATTCCCCAAGATTCTTTATTCTCGTCCCTTCAAAGAGTGGAGGTGAAGCAACTTGAGCCAAAGGATTTAAGAATAGAGGAGGATACCTAATGAGTGGAGTTACTCGCTTTTCCCCAGAAGGAACATGAACTTTCATAATTAGTAGCTAAACACTTGTGGAATATGCTGTTGTCAGCAGCCCCCATTTCATCGATCATAATCTCTGAGCATGGAATGTTCTTGGGTCTGTCGATGGAATGTTCTCTTCCCTATTCCTCATGTGAATTGCAGATTTGACACTCTTCGGACTGAGTAATAGACAAATTCATCTCTTTTTTAAAGGAAGTTACTGGTAGATTGTTTTTTTAACATTAATCAAATGTTTCTATTTTTCTGCCACAACTGTTTCTCCCTAATCTTCACACCCACAAGTAGTCCGACTAAGCAATGTGACCAGAAGCTTCTCTAGAGTTATGCATTCTAGTCCCACTCTCTTGGAAGACTTTTCAACCTAAAAGCTCTCTAGCACAACTTTTCTTTAAATTCCTGTACCAAATAGTAGGGACCACGTTTAGGTTTTCACTACAACATGCAATGTCTATATGCTTTTGTGTTCCTGGATAGTGAAAACTATCACATTTTATATATTGACTGCACAGTGTCATATCCCCTCCTCTCTTAAAGAATCTATGCCCTTGAGTCTGGAGTTCAACTTGGCTGTTCAAAAGGCTTACTTCCCTATTTTAGACTCTGGATTGATTGGCTGCTTGTCAGCAGTAGTGTCAACGTCCATGGCCTACAGTCATGGAGAGGCAATATTATGTTCATCATCTGGTAAGTAATCCGAGATCAGCCTATTGACTGTGGGAAACAAATCAGTGAATTTGTCGATTCCACTGGTGTGTGTTTTCTCTGTAGAAACAACTGGGTTGGAGCTCACATATTTAGGAGTAGGGGACTTGTCAACATGTTTACTTGCGGTGCCAACCAAAGTACCAGATGTATGCAAAGCTCAAGGAGAAAAAGAAGAGGCAGGGGAAGTCCTTTGAAAGAATTGATTGCTCGAGGGGTAACTAGTGGTTGATTGCTTCTACAGATCCTCAGTAGCTTCCTTGGCAATATCTCCTTGTCCTTGTTGTTTATCATGCACACTGTCATCAGACACCTCGAATGTCTCCTCCTCCTCATCAGACTGATCATCCTCTAGCTCTTTGTCCTAGTGTTTTGAGTTGGAGATAGTTTCACACCCTGTTTCTCCATAAGAGTCTTCACCTTCAACCTTCTGTGTAGGGATGAAATGCTCCTCGTTGATGACTGCCTTCTTGAAAGGTTGGTGTGGCAGAACATCTATCTCCAAGTGCTTTCACTTGAATGAACACTGTCATTTTTCCTTAATGGTAAGCAATGGAACTTGGTTTTCATTCCCATTGTCAGATAACCTCACTACAGTTATGGAAACTACATCATAGAAGAGGGCCAAATTATGCAGTGACATGTAGAATCCCTTATGGTGTTTTGTCAATCAATCCTTGAGTTTCTTCAATAGATACTTGTACTAGTTGCACACCTCACCAAGTGACAAAGTTTGTTAAACTCAAATTTTTTCTCCATACTGAATTTTTCCTTCTCCACCTGCTTCATAATCTTGGTAAGTCCCGTCATGCGATGAATGTGGTTGGGCTCATCAGATACCACCATCTCCCTGCTGTCAATCTCCAAGATCAACTTCTTGGTCTTAGGGTTAAAGTGCTGGAAGAACTGGATTGACACCTCCTTATGAAAGTACTTGTTCTTGTCAAAGATGTGTTATTAACTTTTTTTGTAACGATTGTGATATTTTAAAATTGCGAACTTCGATTAGTGGGCCACTACTAAGTTTGATTATGCTGCTGAACATATTCTAATTAAGTTTAATCATCATTATGAAAAGGTCTCATCAAAGGTTGCTCCTTTGATGATAACCTCAGATTCGTATTTATGTGAACTCATTCCAAGTTATAAAATTATCAAGCTATTGCAATCTATTGCTGTCATTTGCTTACATTGCTGTTCGATCACTGGTGTAAATCTGCTGTTACTTTTATTCTCTACATAGCTGTTAAATAAGACAGTAGGCTGAATGTATCTTATTTTCCCTAATTAGGGTCTTTCATTCTTTAAGCAATGCTCTTAGAGTTTATTGTAACACACCTGCTTGTTATTGTAAATTGCTTTACTTTTAAGTCCCATTGACATATCTTGGCCAGTTTTAGATACTAATATAATTTCCCTCTTTCTACCATTATTCTATGAAAAAAAAGTTAGAGATATAACATCATTAGATTTGTCGAAGATGGTAACTTTAATTTAGAGTTGTTCTCCAATTGCCTATATGTAAGAGGGAATTAAGCCGTGGAGCCTTTTTTTATAACTTTTTTTGGTATTGAGGACAAAAGGAACTATAGTTTCTAAAAATTAGAAAACAAAGAGATTCATCACCGGTGCTTGTCTTGTTTCCCAAATAAGTTAAGATCAAAAAATGTTTATTAAAAGAGTGGGCAACAAAATTAGATATTTAATGTTTGAGTAGTACAAAATAAGGAAGTATCTATTTTTTTTGGGATAAATGTTAATATTTGTGTGCAAGCCAAAGGAGGATGCGAGCTGTATTTATACAAATGAAAGCATGATAGAAGACACAGCAGAGAAGAGCAGTCTTGTGTGAACAAGAAAAGACTCCACAGACCAAAGACCTAGGCACCATATACAACTAAGAAATGGCTAAAACCAGACATATATATAGAAATGAGATTTTGGAAAAAACTGTGCAGCAGATTTATAAAGGGTTGAAAATCTGCTACACATTTTTTTTTTCAAAAAGCTCATTTCTTTCAAAAAGCTCATTTCTTAATGTTATAGACTGTGAAAACCTTATGTCTTTAACATAGATGTAGTCATATAAGGACAGGAAAGCTGACAATAATCATCTGAATGCTTTGTGCTGCCTTTTACATTTTCTACCACATTGTTTAGTATCAAACATTGGTGAATTCCATAAAGGAGAAAGAAAATCATATTTAATTGAACTTGAGTAGGGAACAGACATTTCTCCTTGTCATTGTAACTTCTATATTCCAGTCAACCCAAGGGGTTGCTGGTTCCTTCACCATTATTAGGTGCAGCATGGGTGCATCCATTGAGAAGGGCAGGGTCCATGCATTTTTGAGCTGGATGCCTAGCTTGAGGGCGTTGGAGGATGAAATGATTTGTCTGAGCTTGAAAGCCAATGGTCACACTGCCAGTTGCATGTCTTTGGGGAGCTCGCTGATAGTAATCTGTATGGATTCTTTCCTCTTCCATCCTTTGACGTGCTAAATCGATAAGGATTATTTTCTCTATTGTGTTAATTCTTTTGTGTTGTTGCTGGAAGACATTAGCCAAGTACATAATGCATTTGTCCATATTTGCAATGGTATTGTACACTTTGGTGCTTTGGATGCCATATGTGCCAGTATTACCTCTTAGAACTTCGAGTGTTTTGTCCATTGTGAGTAGACCGTTGATAGTGAGGTTTTGTTTTTGGTTTTTATAGTCTCAAGGAGATATATGCGATGTCCCCATTTCCACATCATGATTAAGCAAGTGTCGAAGACTTTTAGTCTATTTCCCCATAGACTAAAGGAACCCTTTTGGAGAATTATATTTTATTAGTTAATTATTAATTGTCGAAATAGTGATTTTTATCTTAAGACAGTTATTATTTAATTAATAGAATATTTGTTAAAAAGTGGTTTTTACCATTAAGGTGTTAAAATAAATAAATTATTAATTTATTTGCCTTAAAGTAATTTTAATTACTATTTTTATTAAGACAACTAATTAATATTATATTCGAAAAAGAGAATGTCGGCATGGGAGTTAAAACAAAGAAAATAAAATATTTTCTAAAAAGGGAAAGCAATGGCTTATGATGTATTTTATCTTCTCAAAGTGGTTTGCCCCACCTTTTGGAAGATACAAATACAAGGCAAAGACTACAATGGCAAACATGTTGAATTTTGATAATTGTTCTTCATGTTTGAAGAAACTATTGGGATGCATGGCCATAGTTTGCTGTTTTGGTGTTGATCAATTTACAAAAGGTGTTTTTTGATACCACATTTGCTAAAGAGATCTTGTTCTTGCCCTAGAAGTGGGGCGATTTACTTTGAGGAGTTCTTGTGAAGTTTTCGTGAGGATTTGAGGCTTATTTTTTGCATATTGACTTTGCTCAATATTTGTCCTATTTATGCAAGTGGAGCAAATTATTTTGGAGGCTTGGATCGAGGGTTTGGAGGCCTCTTTTGATTTATTTTATGCAAATTAAATATTCTGACTTTATTTGTTAATTTTTTGCGTGTTGACGTGAGGTTTTGGAGGAGTTTTGTGAAGGGTTTGAAGCCCTAAATCAATAGAAAATTAAATAATAATTTTCAGAATTATTATTTAATCTTTTTGACAGGGTTTGAAGACTTTTTCACTTGCGGAAGGCAAAATCTCGCTCTCCTATTTTTTTGCTATTTTTCCTACACTTGGCAAGCTGGGCGATTGGCTTGGAGGGCACTTGTTGGACATTTTTATACACAAAAAAGTTCACTGGGATTTTCTAGTATTTTTTGGGCACTTGTGGCGATTTTTGGCAAGGGTTTGAAGTGGAAAAATATTCAAAAAAACAGCTGTATTTTTGGAATTAAATTAGATTTTTCAGCCATCATAAAGTGGCATTTGAGCTTAAAAAATTAGGCAAAAAAAGTACTTGTTTCATGCATTTAATTTTTTGATTATTTTTGCAAGTATTCAGTTAATTTTGAGACAAGTTATTGGTTGGAATTCATCTACAAAACCCTACTATTGTGGCGTCTAGGGTTTTTAGGGCTTGGCAAGGATTTTTTGAGCTTATTTTGCAAACTAAGGTTTGCTGATTTCATTTTCAGAATTGTTGAATTTAGGGGAAAGCCCTTTTTGTATGAAATCATCTCATTTGAGAACATTACAATGGTATCAGAGCGTCGGTCATGTCTACCTATGAGTTAGTTGTTGGATGCAAACAAGTAAATAGTTCACAGTTTATCAGAAGAAGAAAAAGACTATGGGGGACTAAGAGCCTCAAGGGTTCTCTTCAAAACAAATTAAGCTTATGCGAAGCTTTATCAAAGAAAGTCAAAAAGATCTTTAACAAACATTGAGTATACAAATTGCAACTATGTTGAAGGATACTACTATTCCAAAGAAAGATCACCCCTTCAATGGAGAAGAACATTCGAATGATAATGAGAGCGTTCCTAGTAACCCCCCTCATAAATTCTTCAAGGCCACATTCCTGCAGAAAGAGCCAGTTATAGAAATGAGAATGCCAAGGGAGGATATTTTGGAGATTCATCAAAGAGATTATGCAGCCCTAAGCTTAGCCATACAAGATCTTTTGCTTTTCAGGATTTTTGTGAGATGAAGGATCCAAGCCAAAAGTTCATAATATGCAGCCCCGCAGAGATTTGCAACAAAGGTTGGGTAAGATTTTTCTTCCTATTTTTGATGGTACTGATAAACTTCTTATAAGATCTTGGTTACAGAAGTTGGAAATATATTTGACACTTAACCCCATGTTTGAGGAGGAGGCTCTAAAATTCGTCACCCTACATTTGAAGGGTATTGCTCATGAGTGGTGGTTTCATGGCCTAATCACACAAGGCCACAGATCCATTACTACCATGGAGGAGTTTGGCAAAAGAATAATGGAGAGGTTTGGTAGAAAAAATACGGAAAAACATTTTCGTGAGTTAGCACAACTCAAACAAGATCATGTTGTTGAACGGTATGTTGCTGATTTAAAAAAATTTTTAGTTATGGTATCTGATATTAGTGAGAAGAGGTTGATTGTTTTATTTCTTGAGGGTTTGATTGAGCCTTTGAAAGGTTTGGTTAAGGCTTTTAACTATAGTTCCACGGAGTTTCTGGACGAGGGGATGGGGGGGGCGAAGTTTGGGGATGGCATTGGGGGGGTGGCGGGCGAGCAGTCCAAATACATATAGTACTTGAAAAATTAGTTATAAAAAGATGTATTAGGAATAAGTATACTGCATTGAACATCAACAATTTAACATTGTGATTTAATCATTTAAATTTCAAGTTTGATCCATTGAACCAATGAACATTGAACATTAAACAATAAACATTGAACATTGAATTTTCAAAATCTCATAATGATGATTCATGATTACAATCAAGTATCAACAATGTTAAAAAACAAAATACTAAAATAGTGAAATACTAAATACTAAATACAAATGACTCAATGAGTCAATGGCTAATCATCCCCAAAGTTGAACTCCTCATCACTAGAACTGCTGGACTCCACACGCTCAAGCTCCTCCAAACTAATACCAACCAGCCTTGTCTGTGTAGCATCATCAGTCTGTGTTGGCTCATCTGGCTCTACATCCCATCTGGTTACTAGACTCTCCTTGTACGCAAGTGTGTTGTGGTTAATGAGACGCAATACACTATTTATAGCCACAAGCTTCTCTGCCCTCTTAGAGGTAAGCGTGTTCCTCTTCATGGAGTGGATCCAACTATAAGTAAACCAGTTCCTCTCAACAACAAAAGAACTAGAAACTTGGGACAACAAATGAATGGTTAGATTGGTAGTCAAAGAACGAGGCCCATGCAAAGTCCACCACAAAATTGGTTCCTCTTGTGCCGTTGTCTCCCTCTCTATTTCGGCCTCCTGTGAATATCCCCTAAGAGTGACAAATGTTGTCCACTCAGTACAAATGATGCTAGCCTCTATAGAAACATACATTTTCTGAATGGCCTTCATGAACCCTACCTTCACCTCAGCATCTTGTATAGGTGTAAGTCTACCAGGCCTTTGCACATACCACTTTGGGTTCAACGCATAGGCAACCATATGCAAGGGAGTGTTGAGCTGCTCCCATATGTTGTGAATGATTGGCTGAATATGCTCTGTGTAGAATTGCAATGTGGGGTCCTCTCGTACAACCTTCATTTGATCAAGCATAGTATCAATGCACTCGTACACTTCTCCAAGGGTAGGTGCATTAGCATCCCCATTTCTAATCACTGTGAAGACCGGAGTAATTATGGAGACAATATATTTGGCATCAGCCCAAAAAACATCACTCTTCACCACCTCCTTCACCCTCTTCCCCTGCTCTGACTTCGACTCAGGCCACCTATTCCATTCTGCTGTCATAACCATTAGTTACAATGCCTCTTTCAAGTCAAGCATCCTCTCCAAGAGAATAAAGTATGATGCATACCTAGTCTCTACAGGTTTCAATAATTTCTTCTTGGAGAAGGTCTTGAAGAGTGCATGTGAAGTGTGGTGGTTGCAGATAAACATTTGCACATCTCTAGCATCATTAACAACTGCTTTGATCCGGCTGATATTTTTCATGTCCTTCAGTGCATTATTAATGGCATGCACACAAGGAGTCCACCAAATATGTCTATAGGCTGCCTCAATCAACTTTCCTATTGCTTTGCACACATGGGCTGCATCTATCACTACTTGCACCGCATTCTGTAGTCCAAACTCCTTTATAGCATCTTTGAGGATCTAGAACTGAAAATTAGCATCCTTGCGATGCCCTAAACAATCAATAGCCCTAAGGAAATAAGGGCCAACTGTACTTGTAACCATGATATTGATGAGTGGACGATGCCTAATGTTCGTTCACCCATTCATGACGACGCTGTATCCACTTGAGACTTAGGTATGCTTCATTTTATTCATTAAAATATTAATCTTGGAATAGTTCTTATCCAAGATTGTTGTCCTTAATTTAGTCTCTTCTGGTGGCACATATGATGGTCCTGCTCTTACTATTTTTGCCACGGCTTCCTTATAATAAGGATAGCGAGCCACATGGAATGGAATGCCATTGGCAAAGAAGAATTTGCCAATGGCATCATCTGCCTCATCCTTTGCTTGCACATTGATTAAATTTGCTAGTGGATTTGAAGCATCATTAGTCATCTTGTGTTTCCCCTTAGGCGCTGTGCCCCTGAACTAGATGGATTCATTGCCATTGGCCTCTCCAAAGTACTAGAAGTAGAACTTTGTCTTTGAAGACCCCTCCTCCTTGGTGGCAAAGTAGTAGATGAAGGTGCATCTTCTTCATTGGCACCCCATAATTTACATATTTCAGCCCTCAATTTTAGGATTTTTTCCACCTTTTCACATACAGCTACGCCATTGCCTCGGATAAGGAGGTGAGTATTTGTTCTAGTCATGCTGCCAAACCATTCAAGGTCACATAGGTTGCACTTCTAGCTCCTAGTGCCCCCAGATGTCTCAGGCTTTGATGGTACCTTGCTTGCAAATTATTGTAAAGGTTTCTTTGGATCAAAGGGACCCTTAGCATATTGTTGAAGGGCAACTATAATTGGGACTCCCAACAAAACTAGTTTGCTTTTCACGGTCACTCCTCCCTCCTAAACTAGGATCATCATGTGCATAATCTGAATCATTTTCACTTTCAACTTCAACTTCAAACCCTTGAGGTTGAACCTCATCCTTACTCATGCTATGAGAACTCATAATGACATTGCAAGAAATGATAATTTTTTTCATTTTGTAAGTTTATAAATTAAAAATTAAAATTCAAACCATGCATAATGTAAGGGATTAAATTTAAAATTAAGACACAAGAATTTTCTTTTTGTTTTTCTTACTTCAAGTCTCACGAAGCGCGGAAACAGGGGATACACAAATAGGAATCCTTGTTCTTAAGATTTAAAAATTAAAATTTAAGCATTTGATTTGAATGAAGATTTAAAAAAATTTAAATTTTAAATTAAATTTTAAGACAAATTTTCTTTTTGTTTTTCTTACTTCAGTTCGCTCGAAGCACGGACGGAGAGGATACACAAATAAGAATCCTTGTTCTTAAGATTTAAAAATTAAAATTTAAGCATTTGATTTATCATTTGAATGAACATTGAAAATTTAAAAATAAAGAAATTATTTTTAAGCATTTGAATGAATGAGAATCACAAATAAATATAATAATTTTCAATTTAGAAATTCAAATGATTCAATGACATGAATCAAAGAACAAAACAATTTACAAATGAATAATGATTCAATGAAACAAAATTTTAAAAATTAAAAATAAGAAATTGAAAGAATCATAGGGTCTACCTTGTAGGTGAAATGATGAACTTGAAGATTCTCGAGTCTTCTTGGCTTCTCTATCCTCTTCTTGATCTCACTTTCCCTCTCCTAATGCTCTCTCACTCTTGCAAACTTTTTCTTAGCTTGCTGCTTCAACTTTCAGCTCTTTATTTTACTCAATGAAGTTTTTGTGATTTGAAATGAGAGGAAGAGGGCTTTTTATAAGCTTTTGGGAGGCCTTGGGAGGTGGGGGTTGGGGTGGTTCCCACTAGCAATTAGGGTTGGGGTAGAAAGCACAAAAATCCAATTTTTTATAAAATTTAAAAAAAATGCACTTTATCGCATCCACCTACGTGGGGGATGCCTGGGCATTTTCTAGGGGGATGGAGGACTTTTGGACGTCCCTTGGATGTTCCAAAGTCCCCAAGACGTACTCCTTTTGAAGGGACATCCTGGAGACGTCCCCTTTTAGAGGGAAACGTCCCGGGGATAGTAGAGGTGCGTGGTGGAGGTGGCGAAACGGTTGGGGGACGTCCCCCTGACGTCCCCGTCTCGAAAATGTGGGGTTTTTTTTGGGGGGGGGACGCGTCCCTATGGAACACTGCTTTTAACCCTCTCTCTTTGCAAGATGCTATCAATAAGGCTTTGGATTTAGAATGTTCAACATACAGGGGTTATGAAGGGCCAGAAGGGCAGCCACTTATTCGATGCCCAAAGGGTTAGATATAGGGCAGCCAAGAACTGATGTTAATGGGCAGCCCAAAGCACCACCAAATGAGCAACAAAAGAAGCCTTATACACCATATGTGCCACCTCATAGATCGCTGCCCTATAGCAGCAATATGAAGGATGATAGAGATGAATTAAGAAGGCAAGGCTTATGTTTTACTTGCAAAAAGCCATGGACCAAAGGCCACTGTTGCATGGGCAAGGGACATGTCTACTATATCAAGGTAATTGATGATGAATCAGATTTTGATATTGTTGATACTAATAATCAAAAGAATGACAATGTTATTGATGAGCATGTGCATGAGGAAGACACAAAAGACTTGGGTAGCACACTTGCTTCTCTTTCAGGAGCTCCCAAGTATCATGCCGTCAAGATAAAAGGCACATTGAAGGGTCAAAGAGTGACTACTTTGGTTGATAGTAGAGCCACTCATAATTTCATTGATGAGAGTTTGGTTAAGATGGCATTAGAAGCTACGAATTACAAAAGTTTCAATGTGACTATGGTGGATGGATTCACCATTTCTTGCTCCAAAAAGTTGCCACAACTTCCACTCACTCTTGGGAAACACAAGGTAATTGATGACATTGGAGATATTGATATTATTTTGGGTGTTCAATGGTTGCATTCCGTAGGAGACTTCACTCAAAATTATGAAACTATGGAGCTGAAATTCTTCAAAGAGGGCAAGAAAGTGGTCCTCGAGGGTCTAGCAAATGGTGCTCCACAAGAGGTGTCTATGAAGAGGATGGAAAGAGCTTTTAGAAGGGGTCAAATTGCTTTGACAACAAGCTGCCTTATCATAGTAAATTCAAAAAAAAGAAAAATGCAGCACCCTCATAGTAAGTTTTCAGCTATTTTAGACAAGCATATTCATGTCTTTGATGATTTACCTTATGGTTTGCCACCAGATAGAGGTTTTGAGCACAATATTGAGCTGGAAATGGGTGCCAAACCGGTTATTGTCATTCCTTATCACCACACAATAGCCTTCAAGGAAGATATTGGGAAGACCATCAAAAAATTACTTGATATGGGAGACACAAGGCCTAACTCAAGTCGTTTTGCTTCTTCGGTTGTTCTTGTGAAGAAGGATGGCACCATGAGGATGTGCATTGATTACAGGTTATTCAAATAAGACAATAACGAATAGTTATCCAATACTTAGGATTGATGAATTAATGGATGAGTTACATGGTGCCACTTATCTCTCCAAGATTGATTTAAAATCCAGTTATCACCAAATCAAGGTAAGAAAAGAGGATGTTCATAAAACTGCTTTTAGATGTCATTTTGGGCATTTTGAGTTTTTGGTTATGCCTTTTGGATTGACTAATGCCCCAACTACTTTTCAATCATGTATGAACATTATGTTTGACAAATATCTAAGGAAGTTTGTGCTAGTTTTCTTTGATGACATTCTTGTGTATAACAAAACCTTGGAGGAGCATTTGAGACACTTGGATTTGGTCTTGAACACACTAAAACAACATTCTTTCTTTGCAAAAAAATCCAAGTGTGAGTTTGGATTAACAAAGATTTTGTATTTAGGACATGTCATCAATGCACAAGGTGTGCAAGTGGACCAACATAAAATTGCAACTATCATGGATTGGCCTATTCCCTCTATACTCACACAGTGAAGAGGATTTTGTGGTCTTTGTAGTTATTACAGGGGATTTGTGAAAGGTTTCTCACAACTTGCTACCCTCTTGATTGATTTGACTAAGAAAAGGGCTTTCCAATGGTCCAAAACAACCCAATTAGCATTTGAAAATCTCAAAAAAATAATGTGTTTTTGTCCAATTCTTGCTATTCCAAATTTCTCTACTCCTTTTGTGGTTGAGTGTGATGCTTCAGGTGAAGGGATAGGCACTGTCCTAATGTATAGTAGACATCCTATTGTTTTTGAGAGTAGGAAACTCAAGGATTTAGAGAAAGCTTATTCAATCTATGACAAGGAGATGTTGGCGGTTATGCATGCTTTGAGTAAATTTAGACAATATTTGGTTTGTGGCAAATTCATTGTAAAATCGGATCACTATAGCTTGAGATTCTTCTTCAATCAAAAGGCTTTGAATGATAGGCAACAAAAATGGGTAAGCTAGGTACAAGCTTATGATTTTGATATTGAGTATGTGAAGGTAAAAATAATGTGGTTGCAGATGCTTTATCGAGGAAGCCTTGTTTTGGATTGTTTGAGGGCAAACAATTTTGGGAAGAAAGGATTGTGATGTCTCCATTTCCACATCATGATTAAGCAGGTGTTGAAAACTTTTAGTTTCTTTACCCATAGACTAAAGGAACCCTTTTGAGGAATTATATTTTATTAGGTAATTATTAATTGTTGAAATAGTGATTTTTATCATAGACAATTATTATTTAATTAATAGAATATTTTTTAAAAAGTGGTTTTTACCACTAAGGTGCTAAAATGAATTAATTATTAATTTATTTGCCTTAAATTAATTTTAATTACTATTTTTATTATGACTACTAATTAATATTTTATTAAAAAACAGAGTGCCGGCATGGGAGCTAAAGCAAGGAAAAGAAAAGATTTTCTAAAATGGGCAAGCAATGGCTTATGATGTATTTTATATTTTCAAGGTAGTTTGCCTCCCCTTTTGGAAGATACAAATACAAGGTGAAGACTACAATGGAGGACATGCTGAATTTTGATAATTGTTCTCCATGCTTGAAGAAACTATTGGGATGCATGCCCAATAGAAGTTTGTTGTTTTGTTGTTGATCAATCTACAAAAGGTGTCTTTTGACATCATCTTTTCTAAGGAGATCTTGTTCTTGCCCTAGAAGTGGGACAATTTATTTTGAGGAATTCTTGTGAAGTTTTCATGACTTAATATTTGCCCTATTTATGCAAGTGGAGCAAACTACTTTGGAGGCTTGGATCGAGGGTTTGGAGGTCTCTTTTGGTCTATTTTATGCAAATTAAATATTTTGATATTATTTGCTACTTTTCTGCATGTTGGCATGAGGTTTTGGAGGAGTTACATGAAGGGTTTGAAGCCCTAAATCAATAGAAAATTAAATAATAATTTTCAGAATTATTATTTAATCTCTTTGATAGGTTTTGAAGACTTCCACTTGCGAAAGGCAAGATCTCGCTCTCCTATTTTTCTTGCAGTTGGCAAGTTGGGCAATTGGCTTAGAGGGCACTTTTTGGCCATTTTTATGCCCAAAAAGGTTCGTTGGAATTTTTTAGTATTTTTTGGGCACTTGTGGGGATTTTTGGCAAGGGTTTGAAGTGGAAAAATATTCAAAACAACAGCTGTATTTTTGGAATTAAATTAAAATTTTCAGCCATCATAAAGTGACATTTGAGCTTCAAAAATTAGGCAAAAAAGGTACTTGTTTCATACTTTTATTTTTTGAATATTTCTACAAGTATTCAGTTAATTTTGGGATAGGTTATTCTCTGGAATTCATCTAGAAAACCCTACTATTGTGGCGTCTAGGGTTTCTAGGGCTTGACAAGGGGTTTTTGAGCTTATTTTGCAAACTAGAGTTTGCTGATTTCATTTTCAGAATTGGGAATTTAGGGGAAAACCCCTTTTATATGAAATCATCCCATTTGGGGACATTACAAGATATGTGGGACGGGATCAGGGTTATAATGTGGATTAACAAATTGTCGGACATAGGAGTGAATATTTGATGATGAGGTTAGATTGTTGGGATTTTAGTTTTAATACAATTCTTGTATTGGAGGCATTGACTACAACTTCTCTCTTAGAAGTGGCTACAATATGGTTTTGTGTTTCTTTTAGAGGTCCAAGAGATTAAATTGTTGAACATGTTGACTATATTTTGTGTAAAGAGGGGGCGTATTAGTAGTATATCCATGGAATGCACTATTATGAGCTTGAGAAGAGGGTTTATTCATATCGAGAAAGGATTTTACCCAATAAATACCAACAAGTGATCTATGGTTGGCTATGTGATACTCTTTATCATCATCCGCCATAATGATTGTTTGCTTGCCTTTGATTTTTTCAGCCCTTGCCTTCTCTTGGTCAGTAGCACTCTGCATTTTTGGTTTTACTTTTTTCTTTTTCTTTTGGTGAAATAAAGATAAGAGGTAATACTTGTTGATCCTAGGAAAAGGCACCAAGTGTCTCATGCAGAGGTTTAAGCAACACATGCTGCTCAAGTGAGATGTGCAAGATTCATACACTTTGCCATGCATGTAGAAGGACCCAAGCTAGAAGGACCTAGGCACATGTGTTGCGCAAGGATGGGGCTAGCCTAAGGAAAATGGTTTGCGGCTATGGTGGTGAGGATGGGTTCACATGGTTAAACGTTGAGGATCAACGGTACACAAGCAGAGATGTGTCCTCACCAATGAAGGGTTGCAGATTTTATGGGACGAGGTGAGAAAGGAAGCACATGAGGGAAGGTTTTGGACACCTAAAATGTGTGACATCTCAACGACAACTAGACATTCCTAGGGTAACTAAGCGGAGTCTAAGAATATTCTCATGTTAATTGGCAAGGCTAAAGGGTTCCAGGAATCCTATAAATACCCCCATGGGCTTTTCCTTTACTAATTAGTTGCAAGGGACAAGGTTCGAGAATTTAGAGAGGCTGTAAGTTTGAGGAGACTTGGTGCAATAGTTCAACACAGAAGTGAATGTAGCTTTGCATTCTTCATAATTGTATTGCACAATACGAAGGAAAGATATGAATGTACTTGTGCTTTGATTAATAAAAGGAGAACGTGGTTTTGTGCATCTTGTATCTCTTGTATAAGCTTTGTGTTATTATAAATGTTGCATTGAGATGTTTGTGCGAGCGGGTTAAAGTAATGATTGAATGTTTGCTTAGGGATGAAGAGCTAGGATTCGGTATAGTCATTGTATTCAATGGTCTTTATTGTTACATTACTCACATAGAACAAGGGATTGTGAGGACTTGCACTTAAAGATCTTGGCTGCATAAGAAGCACAAAAGGGAGCTGGAATGGTCACAATAAACCAGGAACAACAAAGACCTCTGTGTTGGGACATAAGAGGTTCTGGAAAGGGGATAGGCATTAACATAACCACACGAGTGTACCCAAAGAAAGGTGTGATGACGTGTGTGGAGAAAGGAGAAGCATAAATTATCTATAAACCAAAGGAAAAACTAGAAGAGTAACCTGATGCCACAAAGCAAAAAAGCAATAATTGTGGAAGCCATCCAAGTCATTTAGAAATTGTTGACCAAATTTGGATTTTAGGTCAAATTGAGGCACCTATAGGTAAAAACTTGACTTTTAGGTGTTTTAGGGGTCTAATACATATGTCACAAGTTGTTTTATAGGCTAATTGATGTCATTTAATGTTATACTAGCCTTGGTCATTACATTTTAGTCCTTTTAGTTATTTTGAGGTCAAAAAGGGGCATTTCATGACTTGTACGGATTTCTTCGGATGTGTGAAGGTTCCAAAAGATGGTGTCACGTGCCATGTGTCCTCATATGTCTTAATCAACTGTTGGTAACTGAAAGTGGCAGGTACTTCAGAAGAAAGAGTAGTTTTCTTGGGTAAAAAGTGAGTTTGACACTTGTACGATCCATGGGAAAGTGTGCCACATGGCAGAAGATCATGGTATGTCTCTTCAGCTTTCCTAAGCTCAGTTCCACATTTGAAGTGCTCTGGAAGTGCCATTTTTGGCCCAAAATTATTCTGCTCCTTTTTCACCTTTCTTGGCAAGTAAAAGCAGTCTTCAGATTTGCACTTGGTACGGCCAACATAGGAGGTTTCAGATCAAACGCCTTGGGGAGGTGAAAGTACACTCAAAGATCTTCATTTCCATATAAAGAGTTTGAATAATGGTGGCCTGTGTTTCATGAACCATCCTCATGAAGTTGACTGTACTTTTTTGCTTGCTAATATGTGCACCTTGCAGGTTTTGCTCTTGTTTGGGAAAGTCCGTACAATTCACTTGCTGAGATTGGTTCCAGAGGATGTTGACTCCCTTCTCTCATGTTCTCCATGATTGGTTTCACATTTGGAGTTGATTTGATGAGCCAACTAACTCAATTTACAAGGAGTGGAGTGGAGTTACAGTCTTTTCTTCCAATTGCTAGGGTTTTCTTCTGTGTTATGGTTCCAAAAGGAAGGGAAGTGATGTATTCTTGCCCATAGATGTTTTTCTTCATCTGCAATGCCAAATCCAACTCCGAAGAGCCACTTCAAGAGCCAAGAGAGCAAGTAAATGCACAAAATAGCCATCTACAACAGTTGTATGGCCTGCCATCAGTTGGAGGAGCATGAAAAATGTGTATGAACATTCTCTGATGTTTGAAGAGTCAAAACATGCATGGTCATCTTGAAGAAGGTTGGAGCAACTAGATAAGCAAAAATGGTTTTGGAGCAAACTTGTGACATTTTGAGACAATTTCCAAAAACTGTCAGAACAGAGGTCCAGGCCCTTTTTTGGGTGTCCTTATATAGTGTCGCATTGATCTCTAGAGCCTCCAAGTACATTTGTTTTCAAGCTTCCACATAGGCCTATCATGTTGCAAAAGAAGAGGGATCTAGAGGTTGAGGAAGATGCTTTTCAAAAGCCTTCATATTGCTTTTTAGAACATTGAAATTACTCAGTGCTATCTATAGCCAATACAGGATTTGTCAAATATTGAAAGCATAGGGAAGTTTTTGAGGTCCTTATGAAGTCTATAATTGGTTTAGGTAAACCATCCACTTCATAATTAGGTCATAAGCCATCAAGGACAAACAAGACCTTGTAATCCTAAAGTGAGACCAAGAAATAGCATCTACAGCGAATATGCACAATTGTAGGAACTGAGGAGGTATTTTGAGTAATCAAAGTAAGGTTCAAGACCTTGTTGATGCACTTCTTGCTTTTGTTCAAGGAGAAGTGAGTCTCAAATGGTTTTGTTGATCATTTTGGCCTTGCAGGGCAAAATCGGTCTCCTTCCCCTGCCGTTCTGAGCCAATTCAATTTCTGGTTTGCACAAGTCTTTCAGCAAAAGGAGGAACCAGTTCAATTGGGTGGTTCAATTGTTTGGTTCAATCGGAAAGTTCAAAGGGGGTCTTGCAAAGCCCGAAGGACAAGTGCCCTTGCGGAGGGCAGTCAGGCACAAATTGGACTTTTCAAGCAGGCTGCGGAGGGCAGTTCCGGACCCAAAAGTACCCTTGCGGAGGAATCAAAGACGAGGCAAAAGGGCAGAGTTTTCCTTCGGAAAAAGGACAAGGAAAAGATAAAAGAAAAGGCTAAGGCTGAATTTCTTCGGACAAATGTCCGAAGGAATTCCTTCGGACATTTTGTCCGAAGAAATCCTTCGGAAGAAAATCCCGCGGCGATAAAAGACAAGGCAAAACCTTTGGACAAAAGTCCGAAGGAATTCCTTCGGACTTTTTGTCCGAATAAATTTGCCCGACAGAAAGTCCGAAGGGAGAAACCCAAAGGAATTCCCCCGGGGAAAAGCCCGACCTAAAAAGGCAAGTGGAAAAAAAACATGAAGGAAACATATCCTTCGGACAAAATGTCTGAAGGAATTCCTTCGGATATTTTGTCCGAAGGATGTGATTACCAAAAGGAGCCCGAAGGACCCAGAAGGGCAGGTACCCTTGCGGAATTCCTTCGGATATTTTGTCCGAAGGATGTGATTACCAAAAGGAGCCCGAAGGACCCCAAAGGGCAGGTACCCTTGTGGGGGACTCTCGGCCAAAAATGAAGGGACCTTTCTCCAAGCCCGAAGGGACAACTTCCCTTCGGGAGAGTTAAAAGACAAAGCCCTGGACAAAGGAAAAGGGCCAAAGGAAAAAACGCCGAAGGAAAGAAAGCCAAAGAAATTGCCAAAGGGGATGACGTCTCCGAAGACGTCAAATTCAGGCCAGTGAAATAACCGTTGGTTTTTAAATGAAAGGCGCGAACCCGAAAGAATTCAAAGGCTTAAAGCCATAAGGAAGAGACCGCCAAGGAGGGAGCCCAAAGAGCCAAAGAATTAGCAGAAGATAGCCCCAGAAGAACGAAGGAGCTAGAAAAGACAAAGCCAGGAAGAGACAAAAGAGCCAAGTGCAAAAACGGACAAAATAGTCCAAGTGGCAAAGGAAGTTGTCGACTCAAGGAGTTACTTCAGCGATTGACACAGTATCTGCCAAGTGGTCATAAAGGGGCGCTTTTGTTTTCTTCTTCTCTATATATATTGTAACTTTTCATTTGAGAAAGGGAGATCTCTCATATTGTAAGGCGAAGCCCTGCCAATTTTCACTTGGAATCAATAGAATACGCATTTTTACCTCTATTTTGGTTGGATATATCTGAGTGTGTCTGAGTGTTAGCTATGTGTTCAGTCATTTTTTTCCTAATGCTTTCACAGGGTTGATACCAACACACCTGGTATAGACAAAGCTCCATTCTTGTAGATAACAAGAAGAGTTGTATCTGGAGCGCAGAGGCAGAAGAAGGTTATCAGACAGTGTGTTTTTTTTACAGCGCCTGTGGTAAGTTTATTTTCTGTGTGTTTCCATTAAAGCTTCCTTATTAAGTTCCCTGCAGTCTGGTCCTTTTACCAGTTAAAGTTAATGTATGTGTTCTTATGGTTCAAAGTGAGTATGAGTAGATCAAACTTGTTTGGTGCATCACCAGCTTAGGTTAGGTTTTGTTTTTTTAGTAATCCTTCTCTCTTTTCAACCCCCCCATTATATATATGTATCAACACTATTAATGGAATAACTAAAAGATGCATCAAAGGGAGCTAGCCCTTATCTACTCTCTCCTCAGTTTTGCTAGACCCACAGGCAAGAGAGGAGTTTCCATTTTGCCGCGTGGAAGACAGGAGCTCAGCGTCCTGTCAAGGGTGCAATCCATAGCGTCAACAGTTTTTGGCACCCCTAGTGGGACCATTTTTTAACACCATTTTTAACGCTCAGCAAAGTTTCAGGATTGATGCTAGTACTGTTACAGCAAAATCAACCATTTTTCAGTATCTGGCGACTCCACTATTAAGAACATCAGTCTCTGATCAAAGACCAGTCTGACCTCCAATGCCTAAAATCACCACACGATCTGCTGCTAAGAGTGTCCCTTTTGAATTTGTTGAACTACCTTTAAACTCAGCAAGACGACTGAGGTTTGCAAGAACTCATCCTTATTCAGCAAATTGTTTTCCCAGACCTGCCATAAGATACACCTACGCAAGAAGGCCTCGGTTGAATCCTACTATAGCTATGGCTTTACCTTTTGTGGCCTTTCATGGTCAAAGTCCTTTGAATCTCTTGCATTATGACCCAATTCCAGGGGCAGTCCTTAAAAGTGTGCCTCCCTTTAATGGAGAAGGGCCCATTACTGCCATTGAACACATCAGAAATATTGCTAACCTTTGCAACATTCACAATGTCACTGAGAAAAACATTGCGATCAGATTGCTGGCATTGTCTTTCAAGGGCAAGGTTCTGGACTGGTATGGGACTTTGCCCATGAATTCAGTCGATTCCTGGAACGAATTGGGCACCCTCTTAACGAATAGATTTGGGGAGAAGAGCGATCACCTTTCACTTGCCGAGTAGCTGACCACTATGAAAAGAGCTCCACACGAGTTCATGCAAGATTTCAATACTCGTTTTCAGAAGACATGGGACAGAATC
Source organism: Torreya grandis (assembly GCA_037957365.1). Lineage (NCBI taxonomy): Eukaryota > Viridiplantae > Streptophyta > Pinopsida > Cupressales > Taxaceae > Torreya > Torreya grandis. The sequence continues at coordinate 643,798 of JARHVA010001751.1, read as the reverse complement.
CCCATTCTGGTGAGGCCGATTTCGAGCTATGCTTTCCTCTATTACAACGACATTGCTGTTATGATACAGTCCATGGGAGGACATGTGCTGTCTGCTGCCTATGACATAGCTATAGCGGCTGAGAATTGCCTGGTGCAGGCTGGAAAGATAGCCCCTAGGCCTCACATGCCGCTCTTTCTTGAATTGGTGCCTGCAATCCAGACTGCTGCACCCACCTTGGCTCTTCTGCCTGGCATAGAAAAACCGACTGCTACTTCATCCAATGACCTCCATGAAGTCAAAATTTGTTGCAAAGCGTAACAAATGAACTAGTGGCTCTTAAAAGGCAGCAAGCTCAAGGCAATCGACCAAATCAAGGATATTAGCAGTATGTACAAGCAAATAGACCTCCTTTCCAGAATTACGATCAAGGGCAGGGTCAGTTTGCACAAGGCAAACCTTTTTAAGGCTATAATCCAGGCGCCCCTTCATCATCCAAGGCTCTAGCGCCCGCTCAAAACAATCTGGTACAAGAACAACCCAGTTTCTCAAACATGGGATAAAGTCAAGATCAGGGTATTTATACAAATGAAATGATGAGTCACTACACAAATGCACAAGACAATCAGGGAGTCGCCCAATTCCCAAGCTTTGAGGCTTCAGTGCAACCCGGCATGGGCAGCAGTCAGACTCAGCCCGATTCTACTCTCATGAATCACCTGGAAGGTGAGTTCTATGCAGTGAATTACGTGGGTAGTGCAGACAATCAGGGCGACTATGTCGCAGCCAACACAAGGTCCAAAAGTAGAGCAATGGAAGAAGCTCAAACAGTTGCTCAAACGTCAACACCACCTTCTTCATCACATGTAAACCAAAAGGTTCCAAACTTTAGACTGCCGGTTGCACCTTCAGCTCCTCGGCCTGCGCCTTAGGCTGTAAGCAATCCCAAAGAAAATTTGAAAGAAGGCAACCCTCAAGTCAACGTCGTAGACCAAATGAGGAAGCTGCACATGAATATCACCTTGTGGGATTCATTATCAATACCGGGACAAAAGGACATGCTGCAAAAAGAATTGCACGCGCTGAATGAACACGCTGTCCCAGCAAAGACCAATAATGATCTGATTATGAATGGGCAGCCTTCCACTTCAGACCAAATTAAGAAAGAGAAAAATGTTCCCCCTTTTTATTTATCCTTGGTCATAGTAGATTTTTTGGTGCACAATTGCATCATTGACAGTGGAGCAAGCACCTCGGTAATGTCTAAATGCATAGCGGATAAACTGGGACTCAAATATGAAGAGATGATTAAGGGAGTCCTGCAGTTGGATGGAACACCAACAAAGACAATTGGAGTGGTAAAAGGTTTGAGCTTGACGCTACACGTGTGCCCGACCTCAGTTCTTCACGATGTGGTAGTGGCGGATGCCCCTTTTTTGCTATTTGTTTGTCCAGAGATTTCACATCCAAAATAAGCGGCTACCTAGCAGCAAACTGGTCTTATCTGGTTTTTAGAACCAAGTATGGGACTAAGGTTAAGATTGAATCAGAGCCACTCCATAGAGATCATTTGGAACCATACTTGCTCAAGGCGGCAAATGTCAGCTACGCCATTATTGACCAGGAAGAATTCCAAGTGGATCAATCTCCATCCTCCACTCTTGAAGGAGTTGCTGACTTGCTCTTAGATGATTGGGGAAGTGACAACTTTGAGCATGATCTTTACAAGTTCATAGAAAAGGCAGGCCTTGGGATTTATTGCATGCACGAATAGAGTACTTTTGTACCAAATCTGATGAAAGCAAACCAAGAAAGCTCAGGTTTATGGCAGCTGTTCTTTGATGGCTCATGGAGTAAGTTGAGAGCTGGGGGTGGAGTGGTGCTAGTTTCTCCTTCAAAGGAGAAATACTTTTCGCCTTTCAAGTTTCAATTTTCTTGCACAAACAATGTTGCGGAGAATCCCTCATCCATGGTTTGGAGTGGGCGAGGAAAAGAGGAATCAAAGAGTTGCAGGTTTTTGGTGACAGTGAGTTGATTGTGAATCAGGGAACGGGCCAAAATCTGACAAAGAATTCTTTGCTTAAGTCCTACAAACACAGGGTATCGGACTTAGTGGAGAGTTTCCTTGCTTTCAATGTTACCTCCATTCCTAGAGAGCAGAACAAGCAAGTAGATACGCTGGCAGCAGTTGGTGCCCAGTTTGATATCCCTAAGGAGATAGGCTGAGACTGCAATCCGCGCCATTTGAAGGTACTAATCCAGCCCTCTGTACCTGACAACATCATTAACTGGCAGGTGTTTGACAGCGACCAACAAATAACACTCTTTTTGCAAGAAGAGTGCTGAGTTTGCTGCTAAAAACCAGGCTAAGCTACAACAGCAGTATGGCAGCCAAATTGTTCAACTGAAGAACAATAAACTTTCAAAAGGCTTGGTCACTCTCGAGAGTATCTTCAATGAAGATGACCAGTTGAAAAGCGATAAGGCAAGCATCACAACGAAGGAGGAGAACTATGAGAAGGTTGAAATATTCAAGAATAAGCTGCTTGCACTTGGGAAAGTGTGCACGGACCATGAAAGACAGGCCTTCACCTTGTTGTGTCAGAAGTTTGCTGATGTTTTCGCCTGGGAGTATAACGATTTGAAGGGTTTCGACCCAAGTTTGGCCCAACATACCATTGCGTTGGAGGAAGGCGCCAAGCCGATCAAGCAGAAGCAAAGGTCTGTCAACCCAAAAATTGAGCCTCTCATGCGGAAGGAACTCACCAAGTTGATTGAGTCCAGGATAATATTTCCAATCAAACACTCTTCTTCGCTGGCCAATCTTGTTCTTGTCCGAAAAAAAAATGGGGAGATCAGATTATGTGTAGATTTCAGAGACCTCAATAGTCTCTTTGAAAGACCATTATCCTCTCCCAAGCATGGAGCAGATCCTTCAAATGGTGATAGGCAGTGAGCGTTTCTCTCTCCTGGATGGGTACTCAGGATATAATCAGATTTTGGTGCAAGACTGTGACCAGTACAAGACAACCTTCACTACCAAATGGGGGACGTTTGCTTATAGAAAAATGCCATTTGGACTGTCCAATGTTGGTGCCACTTTTCAGCGAGCCATGGACATGGCCTTCAGGACCTGATAAATAACATTGTGCTGGTGTACCTTGATGACGTGACAGTTTTCTCTAAGAAGGCGGGCCAACACATGAAACACCTCAGATAAATCTTTGAGAGGTGTAGAGAGTTCGGTATCTCTTTCAACCCGAAGAAATGCGTGTTCGCTGTCCATGAGGGTAAATTCCTTGGCCACGTTGTTTCCAAAGAAGGCTTGACCATTGACCCAGAGAGAGTTCGTTCCATCCTGAAGATGTTCTTGCCTAAACATAAGAAAACCCTGCAGAGCTTCTTCGGCAAAATAAATTTCATCCGGAGATTTATTCCAAATTTTGCGGAGGTAGTCAAGCCATTGACCTCTATGCTGAAAAAAGATGAGAAGTTCGCGTGGACAGCGCAAAGGAGGGATAACTTTGAAGAGATCAAGCAGGTTATCGCCCAGGCTCCTACCTTGATTAGTCCTGACTTCACCAAGAATTTCAACCTCTACACCTTCGGAAATGAAGAGGTAATCTCCGCCATGCTTTACCCAAGCGAATGGTGATAACCTTGAGCAACCACTTGCGTTTTTTAGCCAAGGCCTAGATGGTTTTGAGGTCAGGTATACATATGTGGAGAAGCAAGTCCTTGCAGTCATACGGAGCCTGAAGAAATTCAGACATATGCTGCCCAACAACAAGATTCACCTCATGATCCCAGATCCTAACATCAAAAATTTCTTGACCAACCGTGATTTGAATGAAAAGAGAGCGGGATGGATCACTAAAGTAATGGAGTATGACGTGGATGTCAAGATCACCAAGCTGGTAAGAGGAAAAGGCATGTGTGAACACCTTGCTGCAGACCTTAAACAACAAAAAGAGGACAGTTTGCTAATTCATGATGCAGCTACAACAGAAAAACTAGCTGTTATGAAGGATTGGACATCAGACTTGAGGTGTTTCCTTCTCATTGGTGAGTGCCCGCAAGGCCTTAATAGGACCAATAGGAGATATTTTAGACTCCAATCTCTCCCTTATGTCCTGATTGATGGAGTGTTGTTCAAAAGGGATATCTCAGGGGTGCTTTTAAGGTGCATAGACCCAAGTCAGGCTGACAGGGTGCTGTTCGAGTTACATGATGGGCCAGCTGGTGGTCACTTTTCTCCTACGCCTACAGCTGCAAGAATAATGAGAGCTAGTTACTTCTGGCCTACTCTATTCAGAGACACTCATGCCTGGATACGAAAGTGCCATAAGTGTGCGCTCTTTGATGAGAAACAATGGTTGGCTGCCATGCCTTTACAACCTATTCAGGTGGAGCAGCGATTCATGCAATGGGGCCTTGACTTTATAGGGATGATTAACCCTCCCTCTAGTGCTGGACACAAGTGGGTCCTGACCGCCACAGACTACTTCACAAGATGGGTAGAGGCTGTCGTTTTGAAGGAAGCCAACGAAAGTGCAGCCCTGAATTTTTATGAGGACTTGGTGGCAAGGTTTGGGGTTCCAGCTACCATCATCTCAGATAATGCTTTAACTTTTTTTGGAATTAAAACGAGTGAATGGGCGTTGAGATATGGTATCTATCTTAGCACTTCGTCCAACTACTACCCACAGGGGAATGGGCTGGTTGAGTCCACCAATAAGAATCTGATCAGGATTGTCAAGAGGACAATGGAGGAGAATCAGAGGACTTGGCATGCCAAATTGAAAACAGCCCTGTGGGCAGATAGGGTCACTCCAAAGAGAGCAATTGGTAATTCACCATACACGCTCGTGTATGGAAGGGAAGCTAGGCTTCTTATTTCACTTGAGTTGCCAGCCTTGGACCTTGCTCACCAGCTGCAGTTAGAAGAAGGAAACAACATGGAGGTTAGGCTATGCGAGCTGATGGAGCTTCAAGAGACAAGGGACCAGGCTATGGCTTCTATGACCAGTCGCCAACTGCAGACGAAGAAATACTTCGACAAGAGATCTTCATCAAAAGGTTTCTCTGAAGGAGACATCGTCTTGAAATGGGATGCAGACCGAGCTAAGCTTGGAAAGCACGCGAAGTTCGACGCCCTATGGAGTGGTCCATACGTCATCACTCAGTGCAAACAGCACAATGCATTCCAACTCTCCAGGTTGGATGGTGAAGGACTGTATATCCCAATAAATGGGATACATCTTAAGCATTATCACTGAGCTCTTCTCCCATCATGTATATATTTTCCTTGTTTTTCCCTGTTTTCCCTAAGTGCTTCTGCACATGTTAGTAGTTTTCTTAGTTTTGTGTGTTTTCGTTTCCTTTTGGGGGTAAAAACTTCGTGATTGATTCTTGGATATCACAAGGCTGTTGCTGACTCTTTCAAAGCTGCATCTCGACTCTCTGCCCAATGGACTTTGAGGCTACTGGGTTCTAAGCATAGCAGGCATGCTTCCCCTGGGAATTGCCATTTTGTTGACCATTTTGGCCCTGCAAGGCAAAATCGGTCTCCTTCTTCCCCTGCCGTTCTGAGCCAGTTCAATTTCTGGTTTGCACAAGTCTTTCAGCAAAAGGAGGAACCAGTTCAATCAGGTGGTTCAATTGTTTGGTTCAATCGGAAAGTTCAAAGGGGGTCTTGCAAAGCCCGAAGGACAAGTGCCCTTGCGGAGGAATCAAAGACAAGGCAAAGGGGCAGAGTTTTCCTTCGAAAAAAGGACAAGGCAAAGATAGAAGAAAAGGCTAAGGCTGAATTTCTTCGAACAAATGTCCGAAGAAATCCTTCGGAAGAAAATCCCGCGGCGATAAAAGACAAGGCAAAATCTTCGGACAAAAGTCCGAAGGAATTCCTTCGGACTTTTTGTCCAAATAAATTCGCCCGACAGAAAGCCGAAGACACAAAGTCCGAAGGGAGAAACCCAAAGGAATTCACCCGGAGAAAAGCCCGACCGAAAAAGGCAAGTGGAAAAAAACATGAAGGAAACATATCTTTCGGACAAAATGTCCGTAGGAATTCCTTCGGACATTTTGTTCGAAGGATGTGACTAGCAAAAGGAGCCCGAAGGACCCCGAAGGGTAGGTACCCTTGCGGGGGACTCTCGGCCAAAAATGAAGGGACCTTTCTCCAAGCCTGAAGGGACACCTTCCCTTTGGGAGAGTTAAAAGACAAAGGCCCGAACAAAGGAAAAAGGGCCGAAGGAAAAAAGGCCAAAGGAAAGAAAGCCGAAGAAATTGCCAAAGGGGATGACGTCCCTGAAGACGTCAAATTCAGGCCAGTTAAATAACCGTTGGTCTTTAAATGAAAGGCGCGAACTCGAAAGAATTCAAAGACTTAAAGCCAAAAGGAAGAGACCGCCGAGGAGGGAGCCCAAAGAGCCAAGAATTAGCAGAAGATAGCCCTAGAAGGACGAAGGAGCTAGAAAAGACAAAGCCAGGAAGAGACAAAAGAGCCAAGTGCAGAAACAAACAAAACAGTCCCAGTGGCAAAGGAAGGTGTCGCCTCAAGGAGTTACTTCAGCGGTTGACACAGTATTTGCCAAGTGGCCATAAAGGGGCGCTTTTGTTTTCTTCTTCTCTATATATATTGTAACTTCTCATTTGAGAAAGGGAGATCTCTCATATTGTAAGGCGAAGCCCTGCCAATTTTCACCTGGAATCAATAGAATACGCATTTTTACCTCTATTTTGGTTGGATATATCTCTGAGTGTGTCTGAGTGTTAGCCATGTGTTCAGTGATTTCTTTCCTAATGCTTTCACAGGTTTGATACCAACACACCTGGTATAGACAAAGCTCCATTCCTGCAGATAACAAGAAGAGCTATATCTGGAGCGCAGAGGCAGAAGAAGGTTATCAGACAGTGTGCTTTTCCTACAGCGCCTGTGGTAAGTTCATTTTCTGTGTGTTTTCATTAAAGCCTCCTGTTAAGTTCCCTGCAGTCTGGTCCTTTTACCAGTTAAAGTGTATGTATGTGTTCTTATGGTTCAAAGTGTGAGTATGAGTAGATCAAACTTGTTTGGTGCATCACTAGCTTAGGTTAGGTTCTGTTTTTTTAGTAATCCTTCTCTCTTTTCAACCCCCCCATTATATATATGTATCAGCACTATTACTGGAATAACTAAAAAATGCATCAAAGGGAACTAGCCCTTATCTAGAGACTCTCCCCTCAGTTTTGCTAGATCCACAAGCAAGAGAGGAGTTTCCATTTTGCCGCGTGGAAGATACGAGCTCAGCGTCCTGTCAAGGGTGCAATCCACATCATCAATAGGTTTGAAAAGCTTAAGGAGCTAAGAAGATAAAGGTGAGATCAAATTACATCCTAAACCTGCTACATACACCTACAACCAAGCCCAAAGAAGGAAAACACAGTCTTGTAAGTCGCAAGGAAGGAAAGAAGGCCTAAAGCATGTTTTGAAGAAGTGTAAGTATGAAACATGATTGTAGGAATGGAATAGGCATCATGGGGCTACTGATGACACTTCAAGACCTTACTTGCATATAAGGAGGTGGACACAGTCTGTACATACAACCTCAATGTCCATATGCAGTTGACAGTGAGCTAGCATTGGTGTTTTGGTAGTGTTTTAGGGCATCCAAGGTGAGTGAAGGTATAAGCAAATGTTTTGGGACTTTAAGGTTTCATGGAAAACCTTCAAACATCATGACCAATGCAAATCAACACCTACAGGGTTTCATCTTCCTCAACACAGTTGACTGAGCAGGCAGGGAGCAAGTAAACTAGGTTCTTGAGGTGCTTATAGTGCTAAGAATGAGGCAAGTGAGTCTAAACAACACCATGTGAACCTAACGGGAGCAGAGAAGGTCTTGTAACTTGTATTCAAGGTCAAGGCATGCATATACACCTACAGGCGTGATGTTTTGAGGTTAACATAGTCAAGATTTTGTATAGGTAATCTAGATCAGTCAAGGAGCATACAGTGTAGGTTGAAGTTTGAGTTTGAAAACACCCAGAGGGTTTATGAAGGATGATTTCATTGTAATTAGAAGATTCCCAAAGAAGAAAGTGTAAATTTCAAGGGATAATGCTATCCACAGTCTTTTTGCCTCAAAAAGTCAACCACAGTTGACTATCGCAAACAGTGAGGTAGTGTTCTTGGTGTAAATAGGACATGAACATGAAGCAAATGGACCTAGGCCATTGCTAGATCACCATGGGAAACCTCAAGAAGAGTTCTAAGCATGTTTTCAAGGTCCAAAGACTGCAAAATGCACCAACAGGGGTCTTTCCAAACAGGAAACACAGTCAGTGAGGGAACTCAGTCTTGAGAGGTTCAATGTATGAAAGTTATATGGAAGATTGGAGTGGTAAGAGAGAATGAGGACACTTCCCTCATAGTCAAAGTGGTCTCATAGGACTATCATGATGGAAAACAAGCAGAGAGAAAGGACCTAAAGATGCATCACACAGTTCCCCTGCTAAAAACCCTGCACACAGTTTCCCCAACAAGTCTGTCTCGGACTTTCATGATTTTGGAGGGTCTATGCATAGGATCAAGAGCTCAATTTTTGTAGAGGGCATCTATAAGACTTGGAGAAGCTCCCAAAACATCCACCATTGTTTGAGGCAAGGGAATGCCCTCTGTTTTGTCTCAGACAAAGGACACTCCCCTCATGCACAAACCCTGGCAGTTTTGGGAAGGAGTGATAAAAAGATGATCAAGAGGTTGTGAGGATCTTTCTAGAAGGTGTGGAAAGCTATATAACACCTATTCAAACATAAAAAACCAAACAAGGAGGGGTGAAGCTTAACAGGTTATCCCAAACCATCAAGTTTGCAAGCAGGCTTACTAGGCAAAATTTAGGCCTAAATCCAAATGAGGTGTCAACTTCTTTTCCAACCTTATGTGAGCATTCTAGATTGTTAAATCATGTTTGTGGGACCATTATGGATGTGTTAGAGCTTCTGGAATGAAAAGAAGCCAATTGGATGGCCTAGACCACAACGGTCTCAGTCAAGCTCATTAAACAAGGATTAGGCCTAGTGTCCAAAGAGGAGGCCTTTCACACTTTTAGCCTTAGACATGCATTTCAACCTGTTGGAACATGTTTTTAGGGTGGATACAGAGGTGATAAAGCTTTTGTTATTCAAAGAAAGCATAAAGAATCCAATTTTGAGCTCAGAGACAACACTAGACCTGCAGGAAAAGGAAGAAAGGGCTCGATAGGGCAAGTTTGAATACTCATAACTCTCTTGATGCTTTGCATGGGGGCCAAAGAGGTTTAGAGGAGTTAGAATAGGTCTTGAACAATCATTTTGTGGAATTAGTTTGAGATTCCAACGTGAAACTTGCATGAACAAAGCTTAAGAGGTCAAAGAGGCCTAAAACCCTTGCAAAGGCCAGTTTGAGGAAATGAGAGAGATAATGCACCAAAATGGACCAGAATGGCATAAATGATGATTGAATTTTAAAGAGGACTCAGTCAGATTCCCTACCATCAAAATTAGTTGTATGGACAAGGTGCAAAACATGGTATTTTTGACCATTTTTTGTGTTTTGCAGGTTCTAGGAGTTTGAGGATAAAATCAAGTTTGGGAGAAAGCTATAGACTTGTTCTAACTCCCTATGCCCATTTCATGCTTTGAAAAGACTCCTAAGTATGCAAACAAACAACTTTAGCTTAGCCAGTCAAAACTGATATATTGTACAAGCTAGTGAGAAGGGTGGACAAATTCAAGTGGGGTGATTTTAAGGTATCCCTGATGCTTCTAAGGCCATGGAGGGTCTTGACACTTGTCATCCACTCCCTCCCATGGATTTGCATGGAAAACTGAAGTCGATTTTAAGGCCAAGTGTGAAGGGTGCATGAAAGGAGAGTTTTTTGGACTGCAGATGATGATGGCTCCTTTCCAGATGACCAGACCTGCAACCAATGCATGGATAGGCATGTTTGATAGCCATCCCCTTCATTCCAATCATCAGACCTGTCCCTAATTAGTTTTGGGATGTTCAAACAGGTCCAAATCATGAAGGCAGTTTTCTGAGCTAGAATGAGGAGTTTTATGCCACTTTACAAGAGTTTCATGACTTGTGTGGACACTTGTACTTCTTGACCTTGCATGGTTCATCCTATATCCTCTTCTCATGCACAAGTAACTGATTTTCTCAGCTTGACAAGTGTCCTTGTGACCCTTGGACTTCTCTCTTCTTTTCTCTCTCTCTAGTTCTATAAGAACTAACCATTTTGGCCATTGTAACTTATGTTCCACCTGAGTATGGCGAAGCCTTGCTCATTTGCATACTATTTGATCAATAAGACCACCAATTTTTACCTCTTCATGATTGTTCATAAGTGTGTTTTACTTGGATGATGAATCTTGCTTAGTGAAGACTATGGATTCCTTAGCATGTTGTCTCATTCTTTCACCCTTTTTGCAGTTGGAAAGCTTTTTCTTGCAGGGTATGTGAAGTGTTCTAGGAAATGTCAAGGATTGAGTGAGTTAGTCTACTCATTAGTGCCATTCAAGGCCTCTTGTCTAGTCCTCCTAGCTTTGCACATTCATCTATAACTTTATAATGTAACATTGATGTGAGAAGATGCAGATTGGAGAAGTGTATGTTTAGTTTGTTCCTTGATTTCATGTGTAACATATAGCTGGTTGGAAGTCATCATCTTATTTGGTGTATCAACTCCCTTAGAATAGTTTGCTTTCAGTTATCTCTCTCCCTTTTCCCCCCCAAAGTTTAGGTGTAGTTGTGATCCAAAGTGGTACATCAAGGGAGCTAGCCCTATTTAGAGATTCACCTCATCCTTAGGCTACCCACACGCCTAGAGGTGTTTCCATTGTGCCACTTGGATGAGGAGAGCTTAGACATCTCCTCAAAGGGTGCAAATCCAAGTGACAACAAAACCTATAATGGGAATTGAAAGTTGCGAGATAGTTCACGGGAGCTCAGAGGCATGATGTAGCTAGAGGGGGACCAAAGCCAACTGAGATAGGGGAACTAGCTAAAGTCCTTTTATTGTTGAAAACTGAAGGGGTACTACCTTTTGCTAAAGACTTGGCTTCAACAAAGTATGGGGAAACCCAAGACAATTGAAAAGGAACCATTGAAAGTAAAGGGAACTTGTGCGGCACACAACCTTGCCTACGACCAATAACTATTGATGAATGGGGAAATCAAGTATTTTGAAATGGAAAATATTTTCGTCGACACTAGCGTAGAGGTCAATATTTTGACGAAGATTGCGTGGATCCAAATGGGGAGGCCTACACTGGTCTATTCCAAGAACGTGTTGTATATGGCTAATAAGACTAAGGCAAAATCGATTGGCACGTTGAAAAATGCGCAGTTAGAGATATTAGGAGTCCTCGTTTGTAGTTTATTTTGAAGTCATAGAGATGGCTAAAGGAGACAATTATCTAGCCTTGTTGAGTCAGACATGATGTAATGCCAATGGCGGAGATATGCAGTTCAAGCAAAGGTACATGAGTTTTGAAAACAATGAACATAGTGTAGTGATCCCTTTAGATGAGAATTCTAGTGTTGCATATGTGGAAAGTGTAGAAACGTAAGAAGATAAAAATTTGCACAAACTATCCACATAAAGAGATAAACCCGAATAATATTTGGAAGAGGACAACATTGATTGGGAAGTTGAGGAAGCCGAGGCTTCGAGTTTGGCATGTGCGAGGTGGATACAAGAATCGTGCGACATTATGAGAAGGAATTGCATAGGATTAAAGAAAGGCAACCCACACAAAAAAGGAGCAAGGACATTCCTCGTAAGATGTGCTTCTACACAAGCAAAGACACCATGTTGGGTGTTGAGTATTAAGACCAAAGAAGGTGAATGGGTTACATGTTGGGTAAAGAAAGAAGTGAATAGTACGCAGAGCCATGGAAATCCAATGGCTAGAATGGGGTGATAATGAGCACATCGAACTCCAAAGCAAAAATGAAACTGAATTTTGACAAGGTCATAGACATGATCAAAATGAAGAAAGAAATTGAGCAGAGCAGGATAAAGGGATTAGACGTTGCAAGTACCAAAGAAGGATCAGTACCAATGGAAATAGAAGAGGCAAAATTGCTCACAAGGCGCAAGAGAGGTGTTGGACATAGCACAGAGAAACCAATGCACACACCCTCAAGGAACAAGCAGCGTAAGGCTAGGTCACCAATGTCCTATGAAGCACCACACAAGGTGCACATTGGATGGGTTACCACATAGAAATGGCTTCCAGGGGGTTGCTTACTCGCAAGAGTGGATGCAACTAGAATATGAAGTCTTTATCTTATGATAGAGGGGCCATAATAAGGTTGGTAGCTAGAAATTGCCACAAAAATAGTTTCTTTATTTTTTATAATAAGTTTATTTTTGCAAGATTGTTTTGTTGTGATTTTGTTTTGTTATTGCAAAATAAGTACTATTACTCCAATTTGTAATCTTGTTGTAAAAGCACAAAATCAAATAATGTAAAGAAAAAGCTAGAAAAATGCTGCAAAAAGAATGGTCTGGGCACGTAGAGTTCCCAAGATAAAGTTTGTAAATCTAGTCGAGCGACTCAAGTGGGAACCTCATTAGTTTTCACTCCAGACGTCTACGTTCTGAGGGAAAACTCAGTATCTTGGCTAACTCTCTTAGAGATTGTTCGCAGATAGAAGAGGTCTGGATGTGCAAGTGCACGTACAAATGATAGTGGGTCATGCAGTAGACAAAGGGAGAGTAAATCAAGAGCTTCTGACAAAACTCAAATCAAAGAAAAGGAAATGGTTGCACATGAGGATGTAGTGCAAAATTAGTGGTTGGAAGGAGAGAAAATAAGGTCACATGGTGTGTGTAGAAAATGATTTGTGACACATTAGTGAAAAAGGAGAAGAAATTTTTGTGCGAATAGAAATATGACGTCATGTGACTGTTGAAGGAGTGGCAATGGGTAAACCACAAGTTATTGGAAGTCGGTGGAAGGAAGGAGACTTGAAAAAGTATAAAAAGGGGAAAGGCAATTCGAGAAGCCATTTGAAAAAGTGAGAAAGCTAAGAAGAAGAGCACAACAATAAATCGAGTTAGGAAGCTATTGTAAGGTGGGAATGGTGAATCAGTGATGTAGATCATAGAAGATCGCAGAAGGGGAGATGAAAAAAACCAATGGATAAATGACGATGACAAGAAGGGGTCTGATCTTTGGTAGGGGATCTAGTATAGGAACAAACACAAGGTAAGGAAAAGACAACACAGAACCAAAGGTAGAGCCAAGTATGTATATCCTTAGAGAGGATACCAAGGAAAGGGAAAAGAGAATAGCGAAGGAGGCTCATTTGGAAGCCCAAACTAACAAAGAGCAAGCCAAAAGAAGAGTCTAATTAGAAGAAAAGCAGAGGAGAGAGCTGCAAGAAAGGAGGAGAATAGCTAGGAAATGGAGGTAAAATTTGGGATAACACTTATGTCATAACCTGAAGGAGTGACTCCAGGAGAAGATTTGGAAACAAGAACTGATTCCTGTAGATTAGAGGAACTAGACCATAGGTAAGGCAAGTACACAAGTCCATTTTGGAGGAGAACCAATTTTTATGGAAGAATGGTACAATAGTAATGAAAAGGGTAGCAGTGACTAAATTTTCGAATGTTTATAGACTCCCATTTTTTGAAGCAGACAAATTGCTAAGGTTATTTCTATCAAGAGTGCACGAGGGAAGATTTTACATAGGCACAAGGGGAATTAGAATAACTCCCCCACTTATTGCCAAGGTCATGGGATTCCCAAATGAAGGGGAAGACTTGGCATTAGTGTTTGATGATCAACAAGTGCGGGAGGAGGCTACAAAAAGATTGAAGTTGAAAAGAGGTAGCCGCACAGTTGCAACAAGGTCAATTCAAGACAAGGCAGTTAGAGTAGTGGCCAAATTACTCACAACGAAGTTCACCATAGAGAGGAGTTGGGTCCTCAGTAACTGCTACACTCTAGCCCCTAGGTATGCGATTGGTGTTGCATGAGTAAAACTTAACATAGCCAAATATATTGTGCAGGAGTTGAATTGCACAATTGATGCATCGCACAAGGGACTGGATTTCCAATATGGGGCATGCTTAGTGATTATCTTGCTCCATGAGTTTGTAATTCCAAAAATAAAGGGGACTCAAGTCACTAAGCATAGGAAGCATGACTAGCATCAAGAGGTTCCTTAGGGTTAGTTGTAAAGGAATGGTTAGCGCAGTAAATCATCGACATATGATAGAAAAGTGGTACAAAAGGGTGTTGGTGATGATCGAAGATGAGTATAGGATTCCACCACATATGCTAGAGGCTTAAATAGGCTTTGCGATATTCAAGGTGATGACACACTTTATCTTGAAAGGCACATTGGTATGAGTGGAAGATTGTTGGTATGGGCTAAGTTAACATATGTGGTAATGGCATATTATTTGGAGCAATCACTAAACCAATTTACAAGGATGAGATGCACACAGAGGAGGTAGATGGTCCAATGCTAATGTAACTAGCATTGCTGGGAGGTGGAAGAAGTTTAAGGGACACATATGATGAATTTGATTATGATGGGAGATAGATCCACCTGTAGACATTGTGGTGGACTAAAAGAGTGAGAAGTTAGCTTGCATGTTTAAGCCAAGGAAAAGAAGTCCTGGAGAAGCTCTAGGGAGCATCCCAAGCAGAGCAACTGCAACGCCATTGAATAGAGGGGTTGCAATTAACGAAGAATTGGCTAAGGAAAGGTTACGCAGGGCAAGAGAGTTACCCCAGGTGGTGGGTATGGGCAAGAAGAAGGAAGTAGAGAAGACACTGGTAAAGGTCCCATATCGACATGCAAGGATGGACATCAGATACTATACAACGGAGGTGGGAATATCAGGGGCGGATACACCGCACATGGAGTCATTGGAAGGGCCAAATAATGCACCAGCAAGGACTACTGTAGGAAATGCAAGTGAACAGATTGAGACACTTGGAAGGGCAGAAATAGGACTGCAAATGGAACCAAGGCAAGATGTAGCCACGCCAAGTCAAGGCACTCCACCTATGGAATCTAACATACCAAGTGTGACTCAAACCAGCTAGATACCTGTGGAGGGTGTAGAGACTGAAGAGATAAGGGAAGAAGTGGGTGGCGTGCAAAAGGATGTAGCAGCCGCAGGACAGTGGATGGTGTGCAACGAGATGAAGCAGCCATAATAATAGAAAGTGATGAGGAAGCCTTAGATGAAGGTGGGGTAGGCACACAAGGAGGAGGTTGTGCCGAGGCTATATTAGGAGGAACAAAAGTCCCTTTAAGTGATTAGCCGAGTGTGGATGACGGAAAGGCAGAAGAAGAATTGTGTGTAAAGAGTAAGAAGGCTATGGAGGACTTAAAGGTAGAGTTTAGGGAAACAAAAAGAACAAGAGTGGAGTTGGGAAGAAGCTCAGAGGTGTTTCAGACGGCACTTGGGGAGCTAACAACATAACACTTGATGAAGATACTATTTGATTATGTTGCGGATCCAAAGTTTGAGCTTCTAGGTGGAAGTAGAGCCAATGTGAACCCAAAGGGAGATGAAATACAAAGAAGATATGCTGCCAAGGAAATGTGGATGGGAGATCCTAGGAGAATGACTAGAAGACAACTTACAATCGTGGAAGTAAAGGAGGTAGGAAAAGCCAAAGTAGAACTTCTCACAATGAGAAGGAAAAACTTGGAGATAATGAGAGATAAAGCACAGACGGCCCCAAGTATGGATAGGTGCAGATGTGGAAGGACAAGAGCCGATCAAGAATCTAGAAATAGCAGTGAAGTGTTTGCTAGAAGAAGACCCAACAGAGTGAACAAGTGAAGAAGAGCTTTGAAAAAAGAAATTCGCTGAGGCATGCGAGCTCTAGGGGAGTGAGGTAAAAGAGTTGCAACGGAAATTGACTTGTTGCAAGAAGAGGCAAATGATCTACAAAAATGAGCAATTGCTTTTGGAGGATGGATGAGTATATACAACAGCGAACAAAGGTGGAAGAAAACGTTTGGCGAGAGGTAAATGCATCCATAGATCAGGGAGAAGATGGGATTAAGAAGCTACAACTAATAAGGAAGTCACAACAATTGAAGGGAAAGCTGGAGGATAAGTACACGAAACTCAAGGAGTTGTTTGAGAGATTCTAGGACAAAGCAATATTAGAAGAGATTATTGTGTAGAGGAATTATAAGAAGTATGATACATAATGGAAGAGTTTGTCACAAGAATCCATGGAAACAAGGGACTTGGAAGTAATGAAGGGTCTTAATAATATAATGAAAGAGTTAAAGGTGTTGGTGATCATAGCACGAGACCAATGGAAAGAGTTCATGGGCGGATTTAAGGAAAAAGTAGCGGAAACATTTAAAAAGACAATTATGGGGGTGTTGCAAACTTGAGATGAAATCTTGTCTAAGGACAAACAAGGATTTTAGTATGGGGAAATGTTGATCCCAAAAAAAGGCACCAAGTCCATTCTCATGCAGAGGTTTAAGCAGCACACGTTGCACAAGTGAAATGTGTGAGATTCATATACTTTGCTGTGCACACAAAAGGACCCAAGCACAAGCTTTGTGCAAGGTGTCATGTCCCGTTTTTCCCATAAAGTGAAAAAATAATAAAGTTAATATTTGAAGTTGTCTAAGTGACTTTTTATCTTATTAAAAAGTGACAACTTAATATTACTTTATTATTATTAGAAATAAAAGAAAAGGGAAAAGTGAAAATAAAACTACACTTTATTAAAGTAAGAGGCCCACTTGGGAAAAAGGGAAAAAAAAAGTTATAAAGAGGGCCTTGGGGGTCATTTGGGATGATGTTGATTATTAGATAAATTTTGAGTTTGGGCATTTACTTCCAACTTAGACGTTTGAGGACGAAAACCCTCCATTGCAATTTTGTTTGTGGGGACGAAAACCTCTATCTTCCAGTTACTGATCCGTGGATGGAAACCATCAAGGTCACTTGTAGTAATCTCATCTAGAGATTACATTTGGGCTTCAAATCTACATCAACATCAACGTTCAAAGCGACATAATAATTAGGGCATCATCCAGAAATTCAGATCTTCATCAAAATCAGTCAAGGAAATATCAGATTTTTAACCAGAATTGCTAGGTATCCATCCAAGGGCTGACGTCACACTTGGGAGGTCTTATGCCATTGCTGCTGCCATACTGCACATAACATCTATTTACATCCTGCCATATGCCCATATCAGTCATTTATTGCAGTTGTAGTTCTTCTTATTGGCTGGTGTCACCCCACATGCTGGTCGAACACTCCAAAATTGGGGTTTTCAGTGTCTGAACTTGATGTACACCTGCTGGACTATAGCGCTACTGCGATTAGGGTTTTGGGAGGACTGCTATACTAGACTAGCCACCGTATCAGCCTAAAAGGAAATCACAGATTTGAACCAGGTAGGGTTTTGTGGATTATCAGACAATAAAGTGTTACTTAGGTTTTATCATGCAATTTGTAACTTCCATAATTGTTTTCAGCATGTTGTCTATATAGCCAGTCGACTGAAATAAAGATCATACTTGTGAGTTTCCAACATCTTTTATTGCATATATTACTGTGGTGTTTGACTAAGTTTGAAGAATTAATTACAAAAAACAGATTTAAGAAATTATTCTAGAAAGGGATATATAAGTGGTATCATAGCATTGATCTTGCCAGCCTGCAGGGTCGAAAGCTAACATTTGAGTGCAGATCCACAATGAACACATGAGTGAAAGGGAACTTAGGAGAAAAAACATGGATTGGAGACTTAATTTCTTACCAAAGGAAAAAGACATAGATCCTATCCAAGAGGTGTTGATGCAAATACAGAAAGAGCAACAAAAAGCTAGGGATCGTCTTGAAAAAATGAACAGAAAAGCAAGACAAGAAGTACATATAAAAAGCCAAGATTTTAAGAACCAACTTTTGAAGCAATTTTCTATCAGCTATAAAGCCCTAGATTCATTTAGAAGAACGTGAAAGAAAGATCCTATTCAAGAGGCATGGTTAGAAGAGAAGTGTGACAGAGATGAGGTCAAACTTTTTGCTATTGATGAATATGATAAGAAGTCTCGTGTGAAAGATATTTGGAGTGAAACTATATTTTGAGTTGTTTGAGCTATAGATTGATGAGGACGATGCCAACCACTGTCATGGTCTTCCATTACGGCTTGCTAGCATGTGATGTGATTATCTTGCTGGCTGAAGTTGAAGTTGCGATTTGTCATTGAGGTATTCATTTCTATGGAGCCAATGAAGGCTTGAACGCAAAGGGTCATTTGAACAAAAAGATACATTGATTCAAGGAGACTATCAACATAGATGTCCTTTGATTCAGGGAGCATACTTTCACAAACATTAATGCACCCACCGACACATACAGTGAAGTGGCATAGACCAAAGTCATGTATGTAATGCCAGTTTTGTGAATGAGTGTTGTGTTGAAGAAAGCAAGTGGGAGAAGCAATAAACACAGAGAGAGTAATACTGGTAGGTGAAGGCAAGTGGTTGAGGTGGAGGATGATAGGCATGCACGATGGGAAAGACAAATGGTCGGTGTGGTGATAATGGAGAGGGTGTCATGGCATATCAAGGGAGTATGGAGTGTTACCAATTTCAAGGTAACGGATGAGAGGGTGGACACTATCAATGTTAGAGACATTAGAGTGGTAGTGGGAAGTTATTCTGATAAGGCTGGGTGAATAAATAAAAAGGAGGCGGTATTGACAATAATGGGTAAGTGGTCATGTGCTCTAGGGTAAAGGTGACTTAGGTATTTGTAAGCGAGGTGATGTCTATCAAACAGACAAGGGTCTTTATTATCACAATAATAATGTGCGACTTTTAAAGGGTGACGATATTGGGACACTAGTAGTATGATAGGGACCTTTATAGAAAGTTTGGTTAGCTACACCTAGGGTTAATAACTTTATCATTGAAACTTGGTTGCAGGTGTGGCTTCTCTAAGGCCACTAGGATTTAAATGTGGACTGGCAAATTATCATTACCTTTGAAAACATAACAAATTTGATCATTAGTGTTGAAAAGCAAAGTTGGCCAAACTATCTGCTCTTTGATTGTGATGTCAGTGTTGATGCTGAAATTGAATCTCATGTAGGTGATGAAAATTTTGAAGGATTTTGTAAAAGAGATTGTTGAATCACCAGTGGTGTGGCCATGTATGTCTACTGGTGTTGTGGTCTGGAGAGTTTTTTAGCCATTCTTGGTTGATATTTTGTATGACCAAAAGGGAGTCTCCTTCTATAAGGAGTTTGAGAAGAACATTGTTGTTTGCTTAGCGGAAATCCATGTGGAGCGTTCAGTGAAATTATTAGTTTGATTGTCAATTTGTTGTGATAAGTTGATTAGTGGGCCCCCATTTGCATTTATAATGATTACCCCAATGATAGCCATACCTGGGTTATGCTTTGCAACTCCATCAAAATTTAATTTATACAACCTCCGCAGAGCTGGCCCCCATGAGTTTTTGGCCTTGACTTGAAAGCACGGATAGCTGTAGTTGAAAGGAATACTCCAGACTTTGGCTATAAGGAAATCATTTGTATTAGCAGAGTTGAAAGAATCCTTCGTCTGCCTATGGAGGATTAAATTTGTTTGTCGAAGTCTGCATTTGTTTTTCCTTAGGATTTGATGCTCAATAACAGCTTTGATGTTGAAAGTTCGAGAGTTACACTCTTACCAGATTTGCCACAGGATAAAACTCAGGGCAGCTTTTGACAGTGAGTTTATGAACTTCATGTCAGTTTTGAGGACTTTTCATTGAATTTTTTCTTGAGGATGAATTTCATAACCAGTTTTTTGCATCCAAATAAAAGCGCAGCTTTTCTCCATATTTGAATGGTGAAACTGCATTGAAAGAAGAGTTGTTTAATTGTCTTGAGTCTCACCAACATTTCTACATGGAGGACAGACAGTGGGCCCAATCCATCCTTGTCGTTGAAGGTTACATGCTGTGAGAATGCTATTATGATGCAGAGGCAAGAGGAAACCTTTGATTTTTGGCCAAGTGTTCAGTGACCAGATGGCATATATTGTTTATCCATTTGTTGGGTGGTGCGAGATAATGATCTATATGCCGAAGTAACTGTGCATTGACCGTCTGAATTGTGTGGCCAAATCTTGTTGTCATGGGTGTTGTTAACAAAGATGATTCTGTTTCTTAACATTGAAAAAGTCAACTAATTTGGGTAGGGGGAGGCTGAACTTCTGTCTGATTTTTTCCTTCCCCGTTGGCACTGATTCCTTTTACTAATATGACAGTAGTCACGGATTACAAAATCACCAATGGCTTGGAGAATGACGTGTAGTTCTTGATGCTGCAATTCAGGATGACCTTCCGAACTGTTTTCCATGAATCGAATCCTTCTCCCATGTCCAATTCCAGGAGAGTACTTTCTGTTGCACAATTATACCTTTGTATATATGTTTGGCTGTGCCTGCCTGGGGAGGTCGCCAGTTTAACTGGGATATGACATATGCATCTAGGGGTAGATATTTTGCTTTGGTGATGGTGCTCGAAATTATTTCTTTGTTTTTCCAAAATATCCATTCGGCTCTCATAGTAAGAGTGTTGTTGAACATGATCAAATTTCTAATGTGTAGACCTCCCTGAGATTTTGGAAGACAAATTGTTGCCCATGCAACCAGTGGATATTTGTGTTGTTCCATTGCCCCTCCATAAGGATTTTTGTTGTATTGTGAGTAATGAATCAACAACCGTTTGGGGTTATGGAAATAAAGTTTAGAAGGTAAATCAGGACCACTTGGAGTACTGATTTGAACAGCTGCATTTTTTTTTTTTGTACAATTGAGAGCCACATATATGTGCAATGAGACAACTTTTGCTTGCTTTTTTGGATGGTTCCATCCCATAGATCTTTTTTCTGCTTTGAATGGAGGGGGAATCCTAAATATCTCATTGGGAGAGTTCCTTACCGAAACTGTAATATTTTGATTTTTTCCCACTTTCTTTGTAAAGATATGTTGACAAAAATGATGTGAGATTTGGCCTTATTAATTTGCTGACCTAAACCTATTTGGAATTTCTGCAAAATCAGGTTCAGTTCCCTGATTTCTCTGAGAATAAGAGTGGAAATAAATAAATTATCATCCACAAAATGAAAATTTGTGTATCTTTTACCTCTGTCAATTTCTGTGAGACCATTTAGCATGCTTGTGAGCCTTTCCTGTTCAATTACCCTGCATAATGTTTCCCCCAAAATAATGAACAGGTACAGGCTCAGTGGATCCCCTTGGCAAAGACCTCTGAAAGATAGAAAGGGGGTTCCTAATTCACCATTTAGGTGCACGGAGTACATCAGAATTCGAATGCAGCTGTTAATCCACTCAATGACTTGATTGTTGAAGCAGAAGGCACTGAGAATATGTTCTAAAAGTTCCCAACTGCACCTATCAAAAGCTTTTGAAATATCCAGTTTTATGAGAAGATCCAATCGTCTTTTAGAATGTAGAATATCCTACATTGAAACGATATTATCCGCAATTTTCCTATTGAGAACAGAGGCATATTAAGTGGCGATATGATTTTCGGGAGGAAAGGATTAAGGCTTGCTGCTAACAATTTGGAGAGGATATTGTAGAATGATTAATCTCTACTGAGATACTAGACTACCAATAACACCGTACATAGAATAGTAATTGCATAACATACCAAGATAGAGTAGATAAAGATAAAGATAAAGATAAAGATAAATATATTAATGTCCAACTAATGACCACAAAAAGTAGGTCAAAGGGACTGCAGATTACTGAAATGTGTCAAGAAAAAGCGGGAAACCAAAAGGGTCTCCAAAAACAAGAAAAACAATGCTGAAAGAAATAGTATAAAACATCTCACAGAGTGACCACGCTCAGAGCCAAACCACCAAAGGACCCAACCACACTTAGGTCCAAGAAAAGGGAGCAAGAAAAAGAAATGAGAGTCTCCAAAAATCTGTAAACACGGGGAGCACGAGGATGATCCCTAAGAAAGAAGAACCAGGGGGGAATCCGTCAAGAGTTCAATCCAACTCTCCTAGCATCCAAGGCCAACGAGAGGAAGCTCCGAATAGAAGTCTGACTTGAAGAAGGGGAGGTATGATGCCTGGTCTGTCCTCCAATCTTCTGCCTAGAAGGGAAAGTCCTCTGTGAAGCTCTGGGGGATCTAGTTTGCCTCCTGATGTTGGATCTGAAGTGAATATGTTGACGAGAACTCAAGGAACTATGAATAGTGTCTCTGGGCCTCACTGATCTGGATTATGGCGCGGTAATGATGTCAATCTGTCGCTTAGTGCCTCTCCTCGAAGGTAGCACCGTGAAAAAGGAAGTAATCCGCTGAGTGGAGATTGGTCTAGTGGGTCTCTGAATAGAATGATCACGAAGCTTAAGAGCTTCCTGTACATATAAAGCCAAACATCTCTGGTCTTCATATCTGAAGAAGTCAGAGAGAGTCTGTGTCCAAAATAGGCAGTAAAACCTCCCTCTGATCTCATAGTAAATGGGACAACGAAAGATGAAATGCTCCTTGGACTCCGTCTCCTAGATGCCGCATAACTAAAAAATCTTGTCTGCTCGATCTATTTGGTGATCTGTCTCAATCCTAAGCCTGTGAGATCCCCACTCGAAACTGTCCTAATGGGATGCGAAGAGAGTGCATCCAATGGCGGAATGTATACTGGGAACGAATGATAAGCCTGTCACTTAGCTCCAAGAAGTGCTTTCTATAAAATGCCATCTTAGGGCATAACCCCCTAGGAGGGTTTACCCAAGCAGTATGGATAAACTGTCTATAAATATCATCCCTAATAATCTGGTTCAACTCATGTCTAGAGTATCTGAACATTAGCAACCATGTATTCATAGAAGATAAGACTTGATACAGTTCATATAGTACAGGGTGACCCTGATACCAACCCCATACCCCGACATACAATATGATATTTGAAGGACAAGACCCAATAGTTGTCGGTTAACCCAATCGTCACGACCAACATAACTAAGGGTCTTGCTAACAAAATAATTGATGCTTTACAATACATGTTTTCATAATTGACGGTCAACATTACCCCCCCTGCCGCCCGCCCACCCCTCTTTAAAAAAGTTGGAGTCCCTTTAGACACAAGTCATAGACAACATGATGAAATGAGAATGAAGAGGGAAGATAGAAGACATTTTGGTGGAGCTGCTCTTGATATAGAAAATTTTCAACCTTTATGGAGGCAAGAAAAAACATGTTTCACTTGGCACGGTTGTCAACCAATTTATTTATTTTCCTTCTTTCACGACAACCAAATTTCATTGAAAAAATGTTGCTTTTGAATGGACCTAAAAATATTGCATTGTATGTTGGGTAGCCAAATGCTCCCCTTTATAGCTCCCAATCAATATCACTAGTGTCGTATAGTGATTTTAGGAGGCTGTACAACTGTGTACTATTGATGGCATGCCTCTTGCAGTTGTACAATGAGGGTATACCAATTTGAAGGCATACGGAAGTAGGGTGCGCAAAAGGGTTAGGATGTATGGAAGTGGCAACAAGTATGGAAGGGGTTGGTTGTATGGGAGGAACTGGTCATAAGGGAGAGGAAGCAGGTTCAGATGAGGGATGTACAAGAGTAGTTTGTACGTTAGCAAGCTCAAGGGATGTGCATATGACACATACAAAACATTTAGGGCAGATAGAAAGTATGGGGCAAATAGAGCTTATGACCTAGCTAGAATGTATGGGAGGCGAGGGAAATAAATAAAAATAAGGGTGGACGGAAACAACAAGGTGTTCGAACTATTTTGAATGTACAACAAATGTGGGATTTTTAGGCAACACAATGCGTCCTCTTAAAGTAGAACGTTCAGTCAAAGCAAGGTGTACAGGCAAAGTAGGATATACATCAACAATAGGGCATATGATAGTAATAGGGTGTATGGTAGTAGCAAAAATACGTACATCAAAAACTTTTCCTAAACATTCAAGCTATATGGTAGTTAAATTTGAAAAAATTGGGACCCAACATTCATCCAGTTCAAGCATGTCCGTCGTATCTGATCGTACTTTTCAATTATGTCGTACTTCACAGTTTATTAAATTTTTGCCGTTTGGCCCCATGTTCTTGCTCATTGAAGTTAGTTCTTTAGACACTATGTCGATTACTCACTCCAATTGGTGGGCCAACTTTGCATTGAACTTCACACCCTTGATGTTTTATTCTCTGAACTCTGGTGGATAAACAAATTGTGATGTTGACTACTCACCAACACCAACACCTGCTTCCACCCATCCCGCTGCAGGCCTTGGATTTATTCAATCTCCATAATCTTGATGCTATCGCAATAAGGTTGGAACACTTCGTAGTCTTCCATCCGCCAGTGGAAAAAACTGTTGAGGGAGTTTGTCTCATCGTCAGAGCATGACTATAAATCCAATACCCCTTCATCATTCGGCTCCATTGTACCTCAGTTCTTGTCACCCAAACAATCTTCTTTGGAGTTTGACTTTGATGAGTCTAATGAAGTTGCTTTCTCACTAACTGCTTGATTCTTTAAATCTATGACATATTTTCGTCGTTTGTTTTCAATGGATATCAAATTCTTATTCCAATTATGATTGGCTTGGCTGCTATCAACCAACCTCAAACCAATAGTACATCATAGGCCTTCTTTTTCAACGAGACAACTACAAAATTCAGCAAAAAGGTTTGGGTTCCAATAATTAATTTTTGACCCATTAGGACACCCAATACCTTAATGCCTTGTCGATCTATTCTTGCCGGTTGGAATGTCGGAGGCCAAACAGTTGGCTTCCCAAGACTCTTCCAAGTCTCCTCTGGAAGAACATTCACATCATATGCCCAAATTCCAATTGTTAGGCTAGGTTCATTGTTAGGAGCATAGGATTGATCACTTGGTCCCCTGATAAGGGGGGCTCGACTTTGAGTTCATCCTTTTGCTTTTTTCTCTTCCCATCACCCGATGTTAGGTGTGCCATTGTTGCTGCATGTTTGGGCTAATGTCTTGTATAATAGCAGTGAGAGCATTCTTGAGTTCTGGAATGCTTTGCAATAAGTCACCTATCATCACAAGTATAGTGGTTTTCAAGACCTGTCATGTAACAGCTTTGCTGGACTCTAGTCTGCTTGTCACTATGCTTGTCTGTTCATTCGATTGACATCGTTCTTCAACCATGGCCCTCTCAACTTCCACCTTTGCTTTGACCAACCTTTCCTTCTTTGTACATGGGTTAGTGATGCAGGAGCATAACTAATGCAATGAAAAGTTGATGTAAATGATCAGTGTTGATCTTTTGTAAGTGTGATGGGTCTTGTAGGATCTCATAGAAGGTGTTAGAGTGATTAGAATTCATTGTTTGTATGGTTTATAGCCTTTTTAGAGTTTCTCGCCAAAAAGGCATATTTGAAAATTTGAATTTCTTTTATGTCAATTGAGGGGTTCTAGTTTAGGTTGAGAGTCATGATCCTTGTGTGAAAGATCCTATAACTCAAGCTACTCATGTAAAGGTAAATTATCCTATTTACTTGTCATAAATGCTTGTGATTATCCTTTATGCCTACGAAAGGCCTAGCTACGTAGGAAATAGGTCTATTCTAGTATGTTCTAAGTTGAGTTTCGATGGTTGAGAGGTTTTAGTGGTCAAAACAAACTCAATCCAAGTTTAGATAATGAATAGGCTTCGAACCACTTCTGGAGGAGCCTAATAAGGTAAGGAAATATGCATAAAGTTGCAAGTTGCAGGTCTGTTTGTTGTTGTTGAAGGTCTGTTCAAGGAAATAGAGTTCTGTACAACAGTTGTGAAGTAAAAAGAAATAATATAGAGTTTGTTAGGTGATGTTAATGATCTTGTTGTATTCTATCAATACATGTTTACATGTTCTTTATGTTGTTTGAAATCTTTCATGCTCTTGAGGTGGCCATTTAGTACACAAAGGTTTGAGAAACACAGAATTCTGTGTGGTACAGTCAGTAAAAAGAAGAGTTTCACCTATTCTGAAGTATACGAGATAAAGATAGTGATCAAGCACGTAAGGTCTGAGAGTATAGGATCTATTTGAACTAATAGAAGTCTTTAAATTGTCTTTGAAACAAATTTGTGATCATTTTATCCCTCACGGGTTCAAAGACACGGTTTAAACAAAACACAGCAAGTGGACAGAGGTATTTTTAGTGAGATAGAGGATCGGTTATGGTAATCTAAATATTGAAGAATATAGAAAGACGTTCAAGGAATCTTTTCCAATTGGTTTCAGGCCTTGAAACCAATCTAAAGTCAAAATAATGAATTTTGAAGTCTCCCGGGCCTGTACAGGTCTGCTAAACCCTGAATTAGGGTTTCAATTGGAAAAGAGCTATATCAAGAGTTTTAACCAGTGGAAAATCACAAAACTTGGTGGTCTGGTAGATTAGAACATACTCTAAAGGATTTTTGAGGTTGTAAAACTGTTAGTGTTGTACAGACGGTACTATGGTTGATTGTGTTCTTTTAGACCTAATGGAGGCCTAAAACAGAGCTAGTTGAATAGATTTCCTTCATTTTCTTGGAATGCTGAGGTAAGTGAACCCAGAGAAGGTGTGCTTAGAGTCTTCTAAGTGTTGATGAATGCTAGAAAACCTTATTCAAGGTCTTTCCAAAGTTGTTCTAGTTTAGTTGTGATGGAAACCTGCAAATAGGCCTAATAGAGACCTAGACACTCAGAATTTTGAGGTGTTGACAAATTTGAAATTTTATTGGTGAAAGTCTCTTTCTAGGAAAAGGTTTGTCAGTGTCTTGAAAGTGGATTAAGTTTGTTAAAAAATCATTTGTTCAAACCATATCCTTCATTTTGAGCAAACTAGACCTAGATTTGGCCTATAAGACCAAACAAGAAGTCAGATTACCTAGTGAATTTGAGCTGTAAGGACCTCTAAAGCACACCAGGTACACTGTTTCATCATTTAGGGTAATTTGGCTCTCTTCACTTGTGATTTGGTAATTACCATAACTTCTTTGCACTCTGCTATGCCAATCATATTGATATTGGCTTGCTTTGGACAATTTCCATTGTTATGGTTCTTGGGCCCGCACTATCTACAAAGAAGTCCAGTGTCATTTTGTTTAGGGCACTCCCAACATTGTACAATTGGTTGTTCTTCGAAGTTGTACTAAATCTGACTCCTGCCACCACAATTATTTTGTCTTCGGTAGTTTCTTGGTGGCACAGTGGGTGGTGTTGATGGCTTTCCTTATGTGAACAATACTTGGCCGCTCTTATTCCACAAATTGTGTAAGCAATCCTTGATTGAATTCCATGTAACTTGACAATCTCACACAAAATATCCGTATCTTCGTTCTTACTGTCTCCCTATAGTTCCTTCATCATATAGAGAATATCTTTTCTCAAGGCACGCATTGATCAAGGTTCACCGTCATAGGGTCATCTTCTTCGCGTTCTTTTGAGTGTGAAAATATCTTTTTCTCGCTTTCAATGTCCATTGATCAATTGTATGCATATTCGTAAGATGAATGTGGGATCACCTTCATCGCCCTCCGCAATGAGGGTACTAACCCTTCAACAAACCACCTCTTTTTCAGCTCATTGGCTGGTTCCTTCTCAAGTTTGCCAAGCAACTCCGTGAGTCTCCTATTGTAAGCCCGAACAGTCTCATGCTTACCATGTGATGTAGGAGCATCCAAGGTGTACGGGAAATCTTGCATCACCAAAAACACCTAGGAGTTTGGGTAGATTTCAATAAAGAGTCTCGGGGCAATTTTTTTAGTTTAACGGAGTCGTCGGACCAAACTTTGGGTTCACAAAGATGCAAAGGCCAAGTCCCAAGTTCACAGAGTTCGTAGCTTCAAGTTGCAGGTTTAATGAGATCACAGTGTTTGTAACGTATATGTTGAAGTCACATTGCGGCCACATTTAAACATTCAAAGTGTTCATGCTTATATATGTTGAAGTCACACAATGGCTACACAAATAACCACTAAGCGTTCTCAGTGATAGCGGGCTTCACAGTGGATCCAATCATCTTATTAAGTGGATTGCATAAATCCACATGTACACAACCCCATGGAACACAGAGTTCATGGACTCCATGGTACACTTCCCTAATAGACCCAACGTGATTATAAGTTGGAATGGATAAGTCCACAGGGCCATGGCTTCGGGAAAGATCCATGGAATTCTCGAAGTTCATGCACGAGATCACAGAGCCACAAAATTCTCAAATTTTGCGCACGAATATGGAATTTTTGAAGTTCTCGCACGGAGTAAATGGAGTCAGTGGCCTTGGGAACACACCACGAAATCACAAAGTTCATGGCCTCGAAAAAGTCGCATGGGTTCACAGAGCCCATTGAATGGACTTCATAGAATGGGATTCATGGAGTCACGGCCTCAATAAAGCTCCATGGAGTTCGCAGTGATCACAAAGTCCACAGAGTCCATGAGTCTATGGGAGTCACATGAGTCATAGTCACGACTTGTTCATGAAGGCCTCAATCAAAGTCAACATGGAGGGCACAACTCTAATGCAAACGCGTGATCTGTCATAGAGTGGATTTGATAAATCCACGGGTCCACGGAGTAGAGAGAGATCACAAAAGCCATAGTGAAACAAATGGATGTGTGACCACTGTGAAGTGAGTTTTATAAATTCACGAGTCCATAGAAATACATAGAGGCCATAGTGATCACAACTTATTTTGTAAGTGACACAACATTGGAAATTTCGAACGACCATATGTTTCGCAGGGAATCACCAAATGAGGTGTTTTTAGTCTTGTTGGAAAGCTCTTGATGAGAGCTTTCAATTGCTAGTGACTATGGGGTAGTTGATCACATGTGTGAGAAATCATCTATAGCTGAAGGACCCAAGAAACTGTTTTCAATCATGATCACAAATGGTTATAGGGAAGTCACAGAGGCCAATATGGAAGTCAAAGAGTCACTAGAGGGAATAAAGGTGATTTGTGAATCATAACAGAGGTGTCCGAATAGTAAGGAGGGTTCCTATTTTGAGAGAAAAAGGCCACAATAAGCAAATAGAGAGATGGCCACATAAGGGATACAGAGAGAGAAAGGGGCTGATAGAATATTCCTCATTTAGGAGAAAAGAGATGGCCAACAAGAAGAAAAAGAGGCCATAAAACAAAGATGCAAACAAATTGAAAGATGGCTGAAATCATTGATTAGAAATTATTATTTTATCGAATTTTTCAGCTATGTTGTGGATCCCCTTTCATCTGTTGCACCATGTATGTTTACCTTGGACATAATCCAGGTCTGTCATTGACGAATGAAGACCCATATTTGAGAGGGACGTCAATTGTATTGTGATTGAAGTCCGTTCATCCTTTTTTTCATAGAGAGATTTTATAGTAATGAAATCACCAATAAGAATAAGATTTTGGGGTTTGAGAGTGGTAATTCAATGGGTACGTTGTTCTAACATTACCATTCTATTATTTCCACTTGGTTTGTGTGTAAATTTTAACAATCTCCAAGTTAAATTTCAATTCATTAGATTAGGAAGTAGCAAAAACTCTCCAGGGAAAGTGCTGAGCCGTGTATAGAACATACCTTGAGGGATCGTTTTGGATCTTTGTTTAGGCGACCATGCTACGTAAAACATGTTTGCTTCCTCAGATGCCTTCACATTTTATTTGTTTCTATACTCCAGATCTGCATATTTCTTGAAGGAGAACTATGTCAATACCTTCCATTTTAACCTTATTTATTAGAAATCAATGTTTATTGGGTACGCCTAAATATCTAATATTCCATGAGAGAGTCCACATTTAGGAAGATTTTCGAGTTGAGGTTTCTACAGGTGTTGGAGAATGCAGTGGATCCTTCTCTTGGGTATCCATGATGGTGGTCTCATGTTCTTGCATGACGTATGAAGTTGTCTTCTGCGAGACCTTTAGAAGGAGGCTTTCTTTTTTCTTGTTGTTAGATAAAATCTTTGGTTCCCAAACCAACAGGTTTTTTGGGATGAGATCATTTTGCTACTACCCATTATTATGATTTTCCATGATTTGGTGTTGATCAGAAGCACTTGGTTTTGTGGAGAAATTAGTTCCCTATTTTTGCAGTCTTTTGAGTAGCGATGTTTTGCTTTCCTGATGTGTGCTGGAAGATGCTTTCCTGGGAGTCTGAAACATACTCCATCTCCCTTTTTTCATTTTCTGCTAGTGCTGAAAATGGATTTCGCTGATGGATCAGATCTGATTTATGTGGGGAGATTTTACCTTTTCTAGCATATGCCCTGTTGAACTTGTTCTCTCCTGTTTGTACTGTTGTTGTCTTCTGAGATGAGCTTTGTTCTGCTGATTTTTCTTTTTTTCTTTTTCTGTTTTTTTGGTTGAGCCTGATCTTGGAATGGCATGTGATTTTCTGCAGGTTGCTTTGGCTCATTTATATCGTGTTGTTGTTCCCGAGTTTTTCTTGGAGAGGGAAAACGCAAGCTAGATGGCTGTGTTCATGGAAGAACAGACAGTTGAATGGAATAGTTTCATAATCAATTGGTTATTCCTATTCTATTCCTCCTGTGTCCAAGATAAGGTGATCGGGTGGTGATTTATCAAGGTCCAGATTGATGTCTATTCTTATGTAGTTAAGTACGTCAGGGTTCATTGTGAAATCTGAGACTACTATGTGTTACCCATTGGCTATATTTTGTAGAAGTTTTTCTTGCCAGTACTCACTTGGAAACAATGGGAGGCGAATACAAACAAGAACTGTTGTAGGGAGATCTAAAGTTGGGTTGAAAGCTGGAGCCCAATGCTTTATGAAGAGTCACAATTTCCTCATAAACCAAGGACCCCCTTGGAATATCTGGTCCCAATCATGTTTTGAAGAGAATACTGCCATGAAGTATCCTTTTGGCATCATGAGTATTTATACTGATCCAGTAGGTATCCAGTTTTCATTTACCCAGACTTAAAGTTTTTGGGCGTGGGCAAGCACTCAGAAATATACATATTAAAGATTTCTCCTTTAATGGCCACAACAGGTGTTCCATCTCTTCTACCAAGGAGACTTTTGGGGGTGTTTCTAGCTTGACATAGCAACCATTTTCCTTATTTACCAGAAAGTTTGGTTGGGTAATGGCTCTTTTTACATGGTGCTTCAGATTTGTTTTTTAGTTCTTGGCAGATCTGATCTAATTCATTTGAGACAGCAGTTTTCAATTTTTGGTTTTGATTTGAAGATGAGGGGGGTTGGGAGGAGGGTATGGCCTCATCTAGGGATTTTCCCAAGAACGGATCGGCTTCCTGCCGATTTCAGATCCGAGATTGAAGTAGTTTGAGAAGAGTTTGGTAGATTCAAAGGGTTGGGTGAAGGGGAGAGCACATGAGAGATCCAACCGTATTAAAAAAGACAATATCTATTGCTTTTCAAAGTTATTGATGCCAATATACAACCATTAACTTTTGTGTCTCAATTTTTCTCCAACTATGAAATATTGCATCAAGTACACAATGTGTCCACTATAGCCAATGGAACATCTTGTGGCCAACTAACTTATGGTTAAGGTATGGCTATCCAACGAATGATAGTTATCCAATGATTTACTTCTACAAACCCCCCCACCCCAAATTAAATAGACAAAGAAATGTGTTTATTATGTTATATCCTATTAACAACAATGCTATTATATATTGAAGTATTGTGATTGCTAAATCAGATGGTAATTGCAGAGATAAAAATTGCAATCTATTTTTATACCTTTGCTAACATAGACTTACCATTTTTAATATCCATTGACACTGTCAATTGTTTTTTGTCCTAGGCTATTATGATGGACACGGGCGCAAAGTTTTCAGATGATGGCATTGTGGAAACATTTGGAAACGATGAGGTTGCTTTGAAGGCTGTGGAGGATGGTATTGTGGTATGTTTTTTTAAAATACTATTCAGTGTTTGAGAAGCCGTTGCTTTTCATTTACATATAAGGCAATGAATTTGCTGCTAACATCCTTATGCAGATTACTAGAATGAGATCTATTTACCATGATATTATCCTCACAACTGCCCAATTATTGAGAAACATTGACATGGCGATTGCCGCTTACCTTACAGCCTTGTCAAGAACATATCACTATGAACATAATTCATCTTAAATTTAAAAGATCATCATAATCTCAGATCGTCTGTAAGCATGCATTTGGTCCAAAGTGATATTGAACAGCAATGAGATAGAATTCAACATACGGACACAGGTAGAAATCAATGCACAAGAAATCTATGAAATGGCAGATTTAAGAAAGTCAACTACGCCAGAAACTTAATGCCCATATTACTAGTATGAGTTTGATATATATACAATGCAAAGGTGCTCACTAAGGGCTGCATTGGACTGAAACTCTTGGTGTCATCTCATCAAAAATAACTCTATATGCCAAATTTCCTAATGTTTTCAAGATCAGCATTAAATGCTTTGGTTACAAAACATGTCATAAGATTTATGCTTTTAAATATACAAAAAAGTACCAAGAACTCAAATGTTGATTACATCAGCCATGCTTTCTTGCTGTAATAACCAAATCCCATAGATCCAAAGTGGGCTAGAGTTTGTTTTTGATTTTCCTAATTCTACCATCAAGGGTTCACATAAGCAAAAGATACATCTGTATAATTCAATCTAGATCATTAGGTTAACATAACTTTAGAAGGGTTTTCCTGAACTAGGTTTCCAAAGCAAATGTTCAAGCATTCTACAACCACCGTAACATCAACAAGCTCTTTTACTGAGGCAGGAGACACCTTGAGTGGGGGTGCAGCACATTGGCAACCCCACTCAACTCGGCACCCTCGCCGGGTTTAAGTCATTTACTCAAGGGAAAACTATAGCTTCTATCAATATATGCTAGAAAGGGTAGGGTGTAATATCTTATGATGGGGGCGGGGAGTATCCACCTCGCTAGTTTGGGTTGGAAAAATGCTTGCTAGGGTGGGGTTGCCTCAGGGAAACTGTACCCAAGTGAGCATTTGACCTTGTTCTTCATTTACAACCCAACCAATATCTAGTTAAGTTTCCACATATAAGTTTCTTTAAAGGTTCTTAAGAGGTCTCAAGGTGATCTTCATCAATGAAGCCATGGTACAGTTTCATTTCAAACATTGTTCTAAAGACTTTCAAATGCATAGTTTAACTTGGGAGCTTGCTGCCCTTTCATGTTTATCATATGTTTCCATCATTAACAGTCACCTAGTTTATTTGCATTGCCTAAAGAAAGAATTGCTTGTAATGCTTACAAGTCACAAGAACAGTTTTCATTATAAATTCTGCAATCACAGGTAATTGGAAAAGTGCAGTTTTGTTTGCTAGATTTCATATAACTTATCATGCCTCTAGCTAGATCTAGTTTAACAATAATACTATCAGCTTTCATGCATCCGTAAAACAATCAAGTACAGGCTGATCATTATGCCAAATTCTATCTATACAAGGGCTACTATCCATGATTTATAACAAGTATCAATAAGACTGTTTTCCTAAAACATTCGTCTTCAATATCCTAAAACCTATTGGTTGTATGGAAATCTAATTATCTATTAAGGACCTATCTTAACCTAAGAGACTTCTAATTACAACCTAGACTTTGACTATTGTTATTGTCTTTATCATGCATACCCTATACAGTAATGACGCAAGGGGTCTTGATCTTAAAATATGTATAAATCTAGGAGACTGTTAGAGGATACAATATGTATATGGTTTAGTGCCCCACTATTTTCCAAAGTAATATTATATATTTTAGGTGTGTAAAGTCAAAACTCTGTAATTTGTACGTAAAAAGGAAAAAAGATGAGTTTATGTGTTGGTGGTAGTTAGATTAGAAGTCAGAAAGAGTTGCAGTAGTAATATGATTTGATTCGACTTGTAACGGTTGCGAAGTTGCACCATTTTGCATAGGAAAAAGATCAGTCACATAGAAAGTTCAATAGTCATAAAAGAAAGTGCAAAGGCACTCCATATAAAGTGGTCGCAAGCTTCTGTAAAAACTCTCTCAATAACTTCACTGCCATAACGTTAATGAAAAGCTCTAATTCAATCTCTTCATTCTTTTTTATGAAGCAATGAATGTTATCATGTAAATAGTTCCTTTATATTCTGTTATTTTATGAATTCACAACCAAATGGATAACTTGTATGCATTTCTATTATTTTTCTGCAATTACTCTGTTCTAAGAATATGTTTGCGTCAGTATTACATGGGTATGCGTCCCCTAGATTTTGGTGACATCCTGGACATCCCGAATGTTTTAGGAACTTGAGGACTTGGAGGGGATCTCCTCAATTTAAAATAGAAAAATTCTGATGCTTTTACTTTAAAATAGAACCCCCACCCCAAATAAGTTATTGTTTTCCCAAAAAGATGGAACCCTAATACTGAAAGTATGCTTAAAAACATTAAATAAAATTTAAACCCCTAAAATTCATTGAATAAAGTTAAAATATCTAAATATTAATCCTCATCCTTTGAGAGATATTTTCACTCATCTCTGGCAGGAAATCATTTGGCCGAAGGTTACTTTCTTTGCTTGGTTGCTGCTACGAAGAAGAGTTCTTACAGGAGATAGATTGAGGAGAATAGAATTTCATGATCCTTTCAGATGTGTGTCTTATGTTCTACAAAATGAAGAAACTGTTAATCATCTTTTTATTGAGTGCCCATAGGTATTTGGATTATGGAAGCAGCTAGCGGATGGGTATTCAAAACCTGGAGTAACCATTTTGAGAATGGGGAATATATGTTAAACATGAGAAATATTATTCTCAAACTATATGGAGTGGAATAACCCTTATATTATGGAATATTTGGAAAGAAAAAAATAGAAGGATCTCTCAGGAGGAAAGTAGGGATATTTCCTTCACTTGGGAAAAGATAATGGATAATATCGCCGAATCTATTCAATAAAAATTACGACGACCCCAAATCTGTCTTCCAAAATGGCTGAATTTACTAAAGAAATTGAAACTTAACCCGCTCAATGATGTCTCCAATGCTCCTTCAGCCAAAAGAATTAATCATGTGAAAGGTAAGTGGAAAAATCCACCGCCTGGACTTGGAAAACTGAATACAGATGGTGCCTTTTGAGGGAATCCTGGAGATACCGGTATGGGAGGAATAGGTAGATATTCAGATGGCTTGGTTGCTTTTCCTTTTTCAGAAAAATTGGGTTTTGTAACAAATAATTTGGCTGAAATCAATACTCAAAGGTCTTCAAGAAGCCATGAAAGTAGGATGGGAAAGAGTTTAGGTGGAATCAGATTCCTTACTTGTTATCAACCATCTATCCACTTTATCTTTATTGCAAGGAATATATTGGAAAATCTCAAGGGAGATGGAAAAAATGCAAATGATAAAATCAAAATTTCAGGAGACTCAATTTCGACACATTCCTGGAGAACAAAATAAAGTGGCAAATGCTTTAGCAAATTGGGCCTTGGACAACACTAATATTCTTTGTTATGGTTCCCCTCCGAGGTGGTGGTCGGCAAAATTTCAAGAAGACCTGAGTCATATTCTCTCCTTAGATTTAAGTTAACATTTGATGATGTTTGGTGTTAATATTCTCAGTATGCTTTCCAATGCTCAGGCTTGGACTACTAGCTTTTCTGCCTGGAATAACAGAATTTTGTATTTTTAGTTCTAACTAATAAAATGGCTTTTTCTTTTAATATATATATATATATATATATATATATTATTTTTTATATATTGTTTTAATAGCCGCCCTGCCATCCCCAAATTTTGGGAATTATTTTGCCATCCCAGAAACCCTGTCCCCACGTCCCCCCATCCCCGAGACTTGGTAACTATGGTTTGCGTATTACGGCATAACATTGCGTAAAGCCCAGACTCACTCCTAAACTACAATGTTAGTAAGTCCTGGTGTGTTCTGCCAAGGAATGATCTAACAAATGTCTATATTCAAGCTTTGAAATTGCTCCTCATCTCTGCCCATCACCTTCAATTTTTGTGACGTTTCCCTTCACATTGACCTTCAATAATAATGTTTGTCATATGAATGCTGACCGCCTTTAGCTCTAGACTCTATGCACTATGTTCTTTGTTTTAGAGTTGTGTAATTATAGGTTGTATAACTTGTAAGTTGTAAGATTCCAATTTGTATGTGAATTGCTATAAATTTCCGTTTTATATAAGCCAGTTACAAGTTACTGCATGCAATATTTGGTCAGTTATTTTATATTTTAAGTTCAGGGTTGGTGTCGAGGAGGGGAAGGGGCTCACACTGATGAAAGGATGCCAAGGGGGAGGTGGGGTATGGGAAGTTGAGGAGGGGGAGGTGGGGGTATGGGAAGTTGAGGAGGGGGAGGCGCTCCCCCTCATCCCCTGACGGCCAACACATTTGACCAATTATTTTAGATTTTAAATTTAAAGTATGTACAAATTGAAGTCCTATTATTAATTTTTTTTATAGTAAATAAAAGGGCCACGTGCGACAAAAAATTGAAAGAACTACCGACTCATGGATTCTACTGAATCAAATAATGGGGGTTCAAAACTGTTCATCCTTGCCCATAAACAAGGCATTGATGAGAAAGGACAAAACAATAAAGATTCTGAGCCATAAATTATAAAAGTCCTCATATCTATTAATATAATTTAGAAATTTACATGGTATATGCTGCAGACTTCTTGGTGCTTAACAAATATTGTGGAAGAAATCTATCTCTAATCGGCACTAACAATGCAGCTGCCATCATAAAAAATATCTACCCACTGGGACTTCACATAAAACTATTTACAAAGCTAGACACACAAGCAAAATATTAGGCTTATGAGGTCATGCATAGAGAGTCCACTTTCTTCATGTCAAAAAACTGTAAGTCCTCTCAAATTAATCCCGAAGTTGGGCCAAAATGGAGCTCCCTTGAAGTACGAGCTGAAAACCATATACAGCTGCTAATTCATCCTCCCAGATTACTGCACTTGCCAGCTACACAATGCCTGAATCCAAAAGCCTGCTGGAGATAAGCATTCGACAGAACTCATCAAAAGGCCTGCAGATCAAGCTATTCAGTAGGATCCTTCCATGCCTCCTTGCTTGATGCTATAACTTCAATGGGATCATTCTCCAAGTCCTTGACTGGTTCTGTCTCCTCCATCTTCAGCAGATGGAGCAATTCAGCTAACCCTGTATTCTCATCCTGATTGTCCAAATCCTTGATATCAATATGAAGTTTTGCACACAGGGCATCATAGTGATGCCTCTGTTTTACCATATTAGCTGCTATACCTTTCATAAGCCTCCATATTTTATCAAGCATCAACATCACACCCCACTATAGCTGCTCCATGTCATGAACTTCTAGTGTGTTAAACTGAGCAGCAGTATGGACTCCAATAAGAAGTGCTACATTCATGAAATTCTATTTGGGGATGAATTGGCCTGGGTGTTCAAATGCTTCAAGCATAGAGTCCACTGCAGAATTTTGTCCAAGCCTCATTGAAAGTCGAGCTTTGAACAAGTTGGTGGCTGCCCACTTCAAAAGTTTATGATAGCTTTTAATTCCTTGAGCCAAAGCCGTTTTCCAGGATTTGATGGCTGCTTCAACTATCAAATGGGCACTTTCATCCACAATAACTTGGTCCTTTAGGAGCTTCTTCAGTTTCAGAACATCAATTAAGCCATAATATTCCTAGTACACTTCATCCAAAGAGTAGCAATTTATCTGATTTTCAGTCTGCCCTTACACCATCCTTTTCACAACTTCTCTTCCTTTTTCCAGCCTCGAGCCTCTTCAATCAGATGATCGTTAACCTACCTGGGGAGTGGCATCATGTTCCATTGGGATTGCCATACCAAAAGGCTGGCAAGAGAATAATATAGAGGGTTACAATCAAAGCCTAGAAAGATTTGAGACTTGCAGAGAGTCCCTCGAGATAAAAAATTTAACTAGGAGAAATAACCATGAATCGTAAACTGTCAATTCCTCAAGCTTGAAATTAGACTAGAAGCTACATGAATTTAGCCCCAGGATTTCCACTGAAGTCCACTTTTCTGAGTAGAACAAGCAAGCCCCCAGTAGGAAGGGCCAAATTGCAACCAATTTCTTTCTAACCAAATTGCAGGAGTCTGAAAATTCCACAAGAGCAAACCCCTGATTGAGATCAGGGTTCAGATAGAAAATGCAAAACAGCCCCCCCTAACTTT
Source organism: Torreya grandis (assembly GCA_037957365.1). Classification (NCBI taxonomy): domain Eukaryota; kingdom Viridiplantae; phylum Streptophyta; class Pinopsida; order Cupressales; family Taxaceae; genus Torreya; species Torreya grandis. Next base: position 605,592 of record JARHVA010001751.1, on the reverse strand, counting down.
CACAATACAGCCCCCCCTAACTTTCACAATAGACTCAATTTACAAGATAGGAAGTAGCTTAATAAGAGGAAATACCCTATAGGACTGAACACCAACTCCAGATCCAAACCCTTCCCACGAATTTGACAATGGAAGGAAAACCCCACAAGCATGTAGGGGGTAGATACAGTCTAAAGATTTAATTTCCCTGAAGAAAAACAAAATTTTCCTCCCTTGAATAATTATTACAATCACACATTGTCACTTTCCTTTCCTTTAAAAAAACTTATTAATTAAAAGACCCTTGTATGGAAACCTTTACAACAACTTAAAAGCTAGAAAATATCAGAAACTACTGGTTCAAATGCCATCTTCTGTAGGTCAACAACGATATCCATGAAAGAATGCTGCTTCTGAGCTGTTAAAGGGTAAAAATAAGAGGAAGGCAAAAAGGACGACTAAAATCCCCTCTCTACGTTCTTGCATGAGAGTGGGGAGGTAGCAAGGAATTAAAGATTGCTTGTGAAGGGGACCACTCCCAATAATAATTCCAAGGCACGGTGGATTAAAGCCAATTAGGGCCTTTATATATCACAATTTTTTTTCTTGGTCATCATGTATTAGCTTAGAAAGATGGGGGTCCCTTAAGAGGGACACTTCAAACACCAAACATGCATAAACATTTACCGCAAGGTTGGCCAGATAACCGGTGACTTTATTGTCTGCCCTTCTTATGTGTGTATAGGAATTGATTTCGATTGAATGATCAAACAAGATGCATTCCTAGATGATTTTTTTAATTTTCTAGTGCTGGCTCTATCTTTACATTGCTGCAATAATAATGATTCGAGATTTGCGTTTGACAATCAAATTTGACCATCCTTTCTCCTTAGCAAATTTTAGAGCCCTCTATAAGGCATTGGCCTTTGCTACATTGTTTGTCTTGCAACCAAGGATGTCATAGTTAAATAAAATTGCCTCTCGTGAATGTTTTCTGAATACTCCCCCAATGTAGACCGGCAATTATGAAAACATGTGTTGTTATAGCGGACATTGTTCTGTTAGTCTTTTGTCGGCATTTAGTTAGTGATGTAGCAAGACCCTTAGTTAAGTCAGTTGTGACGGTTGGGTTAACTGATAACCATTGGGTCTTGTCCTACAAATAACATATTTTATGTCAGGGTAGGGGAGCTTATATCAAGTCCTCCCTGATCTAGTTGAATTGTATTGAGACTTATCATTGAGGAATATAAAGCTGCTATTATCTAGATACTTGCACATGGTATGTTCTGTATTTTCTATTCTATGTACATTCTTCTTGTTGACAGTCTAGTATCTCAGTAGAATTTATCTATACTACATTTTGGCATTGTTGCCTTAAAAAGTGCTAGGTCAAGTTAAAGTTGGCTCAAAGAGAAGCGTGACAAGGAACCTAATTATCTTCAACTATCTATGTGTTGAACATAATCAGGAAACACGATGACAAAATATATTACAATACAGAGTTCACGAAGAAGAGGGCTGATGCGTATGAGCAATAATTCATGCTATTGACTCCAGACAAAGGCGGGAGAGAGACACACAGTCATGGAGGGGACCAAGAAGTTAAATGGTCTACTTGATTGGTGGAGCAACACTGAAGAATTCAAAGGCTATGACAAGCAGCGATTTCTAAAATCCATCAAGTGAAGTACGAAGTAGAAGCTGAAGCAAAAGACAATGTTGAAGCTTAAGAAGTCATAGCCAGATGCAAAGCCAAAACCAAGAATTGGTTCAGCCAGAATTGATGAACCCTACACCTCTCGCAATAAGGAGTGGGTAGAAATTGCCATAGCCTCTTTTGGAGGAAGTGTGGACCTTTTTCACTAGTTTGGGTCGGAGGGTGCTACAAGGGAATCACATGAAAATCTAGGGCAGCTCGAAGGACAAGTTGGAGCACACGAAAGGGGACCTGATGGCACGTAAGATCGTTTATGGATCCCTACTAAAGGAAGGGTTGAGCATAGGGACGTGTTCGATAGTGCTAAGAGAGCAACGAAACGTCCAATGTTGACATTCTTAAGGGGAAGACTTGTATTCCAAAAACCAAGCCAAAGCCATGGTTACCCCATCAACTTCATTTCCAGAAAAGTAGAAGTTGCAAAAGTTCAGTAGTGATACATTGGAGGATCTTGTACGACATTGCAAAACGTGCATCACCATCTGGACTGCCAATGGGTATACAAAGGAACATATGTGGTTAGGATGTTTTCCAATCATCCTTTGGGGAATGACTATTACTTGGTACATAGATGCACCATGCTTAGAGAAAGCAACATGGAAATCACTCAGGTAAGCCTTTGAGAAAGAAATCTATAATACACGATAGGGTAAACACGAGAATGTTTTTGCTGATAATAGAAGACTCAAAGAACCATTGGGAAAACTTGAAAAGGAACTTGCTGACGGCTTGAAGAAACAATGGTTCCTTGAAGGGTTGGTACCCTCATTGTGGAGGATGATGAAGGTGGTCCCACCCCCACCTTATGAAGATGCATATAACCAAGCCATGGACATTGAAAGCGAGAAAAAAATGTCCTCGTGCTCGAAAGGATGTGAAGTTGACCCTAACTCCAGTGATGACAATGAACGTGGATCAGTGCGAGCCTTGAGAAACGACATGCTTTGGATGATGAAAGAACTAAATGGAGATGATAAAAAGGATTGCAAGGATATTTTATGCAAGATTTGTCAAGTTATAGGGCACCCAGTTAAGGATTGCCTATACAATTTATGGAATAAAATCAGCCAAGTATTGTTCACACAAGGAGAGCCATTGAAACCACACATCCTCCTGCCAAGGAACTACTGATGCCAAAATAATAGTGGTGTCGGGAGTTGGATTTAATAAAACTTTGAAGGACAGCCAATTATATAGTGTTAGGAGTGCAATGAATGGGGCCATTTGGAAAGAGATTGCCCTACCCAAAATGACTGGACTTCTCTGTAGATGGTGTGGGCTTAAGAACCATAACGATGGGAATTGTTGAAAGCAAGCTAACATCAATGTGATTTGACATAGCCAAGGGCAAATAAGTTATGGAAATTACCATAGCACTAGTGAAGAAAGCCAATTACCCAGACCCATGTATGGAGAAAGAAACGCTGGCTAAAGCAAGGGTGGAAGCCTAAAGGGCCATGCTTGAAGAACGATGTCACTCGAATGAACATACAAGTACAATGACAAGCATAATGGAGTTCGACAAAGCTATTGCATGACATATTGCAAAGCATTCCGTAACTCAATAATGCTCTAACTGCTACCATACATGACATTGGCTCGAACATGGAAGCATACAATGGCACACCTAACGTCAAGTGATGGGGAGAACAAAAAACAAAAGCATGAACCCATAGTTGAGCCTCCCTTGTCAAGTGACCAAGTAATTGATCCTATTCTCCTAATGATGAACCTAGCTTGATAGTCGAAAGTTGTGCATTTGGAAATTATAGGCAGAAATTTGACAAACACTATAGTCGACGATGGTTCTGGGATGAATGTTCTTCCAAAAGAGACTTGGAAGCATCTCAGGAAGCCAAATATGTGGCCTCCGACATTCCAACTGGTTAGAGCAAATCAACATGGCATTAAGGTATTAGGTGTACTAACAGGAGAAAAGGTAATTGTTGGAACCCAACCACTTTTGTTGAATTTTGTGGTCATCTCATTACAAAAGAAGGCCTATGATGCACTATTGGGTTCGGGTTGGTTGATAGCAGCCAAAGCCGATCATAACTTGAAAAAGAATTTGATCTAGACAAAAGTATGTTATAGACTTAAAGAATCTAGCAATGAGGAGGCAACCTCATCAGACTCATCAGATTCAAATTCCAAAGAAGATTGCTTGATTGACGAGAACTAAGGTACAATGGAACCAAAAGATGGAGGAGTCTCGAAGTTATAGTCATGCTCTGAAGATGTAACAAACTCCCTCGACAATTGTTCCATTTGGTAGAGGGAAGATTGAAGTGTTCTAGCTTGATTATAATATCATCGAGATAATGGAGATTAAATATGGCCAAGGTAGATAGCGATATGGCTAGAAGCCGATGTCGGTAATGCCAAATCCTTCTGAACCGACAATGTCACTAACGTCATTATTGGCCTACCCACTAGAGTTTTAAAATACAATTTCAATGTCAAGGGTGCAAAGTTCGATGATAAGTGGGCCCACCAAGTTGAACTACTAGTGGACATGTTGTCCAAGGAGCTAACATCAATGAGCCTGTACGGGGAATATAGCTATAAATTTAAAAAAAAAGATGTGGTATGCCTTGGTGCAAGCACGAAGACAAGGAAGTCCAATTAAGGACAGCCTTTGACGGCCGTGATGTAGAGGTCTACACTTCCAAACCGACACACAGTGATTTCATTAAACAATTAAATGACACATATCAGAGATCAAATTCCATTCATGATTCTTAGCGGATTACAATGTGATGTCCCCTCCTAGCTAGAGACATTACTCAAGCCTTGGATTAACCTATCATTCTGACCCTCGTAGGCTAATGGAATTGAATAGAGGGTCCCCTGAGGATTGGCATCATTTCCAGTGCGTAGAGAGCTTCAGTTTGGTCTTCGTTTGGCTTCATTTGGATGTCATTTGCTCTACTTACTATTTTTAGTTAGTGGAGTTAGAGATGGGCCCCTGCTATTTTTAGTAAAGGGGGTTGGTCATATGCAGATTCCTTGTGCCAATTTCCAGTTCAGACGGCGTGCAGAAATGATGAGTAATAATGGAGATATTAATATTTATTTGTCCAAAATAAATATTAAGTTTTGAGCTTATATTATTAAGTTATAATATAATTTTATATTATAACTTAAGTCACTTAAATGAAGGGTCAAGTTATCATAGATGGGGCCAAGTGAACAATTAATTATAAAAGAATTATTTGTGCACCAATTATAGAGTTTTAAGTAAAAAATTAAAAAGTGGGAATATATCTTTTATCCCACATTGGCTAGGAAAGTGTTTGAGCTCTCATAAGAAAAGGATAAAATGGACTTATGGGCTCATTCTCAAGCATGTTATGTGAATGTTATTTTGTGGAGAATATTTGTCTTAGGCTTGTGGACTTTTCTGAGGGTTTCAGCCTTTAGGAAGACTGTGAGCATCCGTACAGAAGAACGTGAGACTTCTGTATATCAGCATTTAGACGCTGTGAAATATCAGCTGATATTGCTTCAGAATTGGCTTCATTCAGGAGTCAGATTTGCGCAGATTTGTGGAGATTTCCTTCAACATTGCAGTTTGATTGTACTTCTAATTTTTGGTGTGAGTTTAATGATCAGTTTACATCCATTAGTGTAATGGTACAACTGCTGTAATAAATTTGCTGTGTGCGGCCAGCAAAGAGGAATAAGTTTTACTTAAATAATCCTGGTACTCTTTATCTTATATCTTCCTCAGTTTATTTCATATGAATAAATGTAAGAGTTTCATGCTGATTGGTTGTAATACATAAAGCTATTTGGTTATAAATTGAATTTAAATAAAGTTTTCGCAGTTTTGTTGTGCTTTAGGGTATTATTTGTCTTTAAAATTGCTATATATATATCGAGACATTGCA